>ML133471.1:0-215000 GCA_003864495.1 Nemopilema nomurai | reverse complement strand
GGTGCTGCGCGTGAGACAGCAGAGCAACGAGGCCCTTTCGGATGTGTTTACCGGGAGCAGCGCTGAAGAGCTAGAGGATATCGACCGGCGCAGGCTGTTGCCATCCAGTGACAACGCACCCGGAAGCACGTCGGCCGTGTGCAAACCATCAGAGGACGTTGCGACGACTGCTGAGCAAGGGAAACACGGTAAAGCGCATCACAAAGGAGGGATCATACGGAGACTTCTGGGAAAAGGTCACGGCCACCACGACCCCGAGAGGCGGAAGAGCATTGCCGCCAGGAAGTCGATCAGCAAGGCGAAGCGAACGAGGCGCAAGTCTGGTGCTGGCAGCCAGTCCAGTCAGTCGCAACCGGAGACGGAGCACGCAACGCTGCTGCCGAAACAAGGCTACGAGTCTGTGACGGTGCGAAAGAGGCCGCATCGTACCCCTGTTGCTAGTGAGCAGGGCGAATCTGTGTTCAAGGTGCCGGCGCAACCGACGGAGACGAAAGAAGAAAAGGTGTCTGCGAAGAGCCTCATAGCCGCTGCGGAGGCAAGAGACCAGTCGAAGGACCGAGGACAGGGGATTGGTAAGAGCGAATCGCTCAAGCGGAAAGCTGATGACGCAGTCGGAGAGACAAGGTCAGTAAGGCGTAAATCAGTGAAACGTAATTACAGAACCAACAGATCCTTTCTTTTTCGCAGGCAGAATAACGTTGCTGCGACGAAAAAGAAGTTGGGGTTGTTTTAGCGTTAAGACAAAGCCAATATGTCAACGGATAAAGCTGTTTTCACCACGGCTTTTCGATGAGTAGCCATTTTGCTTAAAGCACTTCGCAGGTAACTGAGAACTGACCGGTTTTGAAAAACGATATCGTTTAGGTTAAGGTGTCTACCGAAGGTCGTTTTTGCAATACCTTTCAACTCTGCCACAATCGCCGCTCGTATTAGTCAAGTTTGTCCCTTCACTCCTAACTGCTACTGCGCATGCGCCTTTGGCCGTTACGTTGCCGCGCTTTGCCTGTCGGGAACGCAAGCCGCGCGCCACAGCAAGAAGACAACACAAGTGCGTTTTTGCTTTCGAAAGCAACAGCAGCAACAAGCTGAAACTCTTGCATGAAGATGGAGTGCAGATGAATATGGGATTTAATTTGTTGAAAAACAACAGCTACACAAGCGACTAGGCTTGGGTTTCTTGGTTGGTGTTTTGCAAAATTTCACATTTTGGTATCGATGCAAGAGCTGATTCTGAAATTGCAAAACCAGCTGATGAAAACTGAGAGCAAGCTGACAAAGTCATTTACAAGAGACTAAGGATGGGTTGCAAGGTTGTCCAAGTAGTCAACAGTTTGAAGCGAGGTTGTCCTTCTTTCCTGAGAGCGAGGCTGCTTATCGGAACATATCAATGCAGATCACGTCCAACTTTAAAGTTCTTTTTAGTGGTCGCTTGATTCTTTATAGTGGTCGCTTGAGTTTCGGCCAGAAAGTTGGCGGAATGAGTTAACACTTTTTTGGCTCGTGAAACAGCTTTGCGGCTGTACATGAGCGTATCTGCTGTCAAATCCTTTGCAGTGAATAGCGATAGACTAGTTCCTTCTGTTACAAAATCTGCACTTGTAAAGGCTCAGCATATTTAATTTGCCACATAAACTTTGTTAAGTTGGAGGCAATTTTGGAGTTGGACTGTTGATTTGATTGGTATTATCCTATACTGCAGCAACTTAGCAATAGGCCATCTTTAGCTGAATTCTTTGTGCTGGTCACATGTTTCCTTGTAACGTAAATTTTTGCTGAAATGCTGGATATTCTCACCCCATTTCTTAAGACTTTCTCGTGCTTCTGGTCACAAGGCCTAGTCACAGCAGAAGACGTCTGTTTCTTATTGACGAGATAGTTGTACTCATTCCAGGCATTTTTTGCGTTTTCTATGGAAGTCTTGTGAATAACCAAATAATGAAAGCAAACTCTTGTTTCAAGATGGACCTAGAATCCGCATTGTTTGGCTTCAGTTGAAGGACAACCTCGATTGTTTTTGTTCGCATACGAGGCTAGATTTGGCAGAGTTGAAGGGAGGTCAGTTCTCATAGGACTCTAGGCGTTTTAGTTGTTGCTTACATAAATTTAGATCTATGTAATAAAACACAATGGCAAAGCCATATTTATAGAGCAAACTCTAGCGATCCCTCTGAATAACATAGGCCCTATTGTTATGCAAATACGCCAATAAATCTTTTAGAATTAAGGGGGCTTGAGCTTATGATTCAACTTTGTTTGCCAAACACAAATAATGTTAAAAATCGGAGCATTCCTCTGCCAAATCTAATCCTAAAATAAGGAAGGTAAGAGATGACCTATATTTGACTAAAACAAAAGGAAAAGTCTCTCTCTACATAGTGCCTCGCAGTTGTTGAATCAAGTGATTTACGACAATAGAGATTTAAAACAATGCGGATTCTAAAGTTTCAGCAAAGGCAGTCATGTTGCCCCTGTGGCTAGTTTCTCATAGTAGGTTACTGTCGCCCGTCCAGGTATTCGAAATACTTTCCCTACCTTCAACTGTAACAGGAGATTTGAATAAGTTGCAGTGTGGATAAATTTCATCACATGTCATCCGTCTGCTAGCTAAAGAACTGCCAAGTCAAAACCTTGTGCGTTTTATGGTACATGGCAAAGCGAATCCCTGAAGACTTTTTGCCCCATTTATCATTTATAATGTTCCAGCTTTGCTAATTAAGATTTTTGTTAAGTTTTTTTACCTTGATGCATTCTGCCTTTTAAGTGATGTTTTCTTAATTTCAGTTCCTTAGAACCGTTTTGTTGTCATCTTAGATAAGTTTTGTCAATAGTGTAACCAAAATCGAATTTTGTAGATATTGTACATTGGTAGTACAAGAGATATTGTAGTTATAAATTTGCTAGTTAGTTCATAAAGATGTTTTAATGAAAAAAATTTGTCACTTAGCCCGCGTTTCTATTTTGCCAAACTCACTGCCTTAATTTTCTATGGCGTTACCTTTAACGTCGTATATGCTTGAAGAATTGTAATTTCCTTTGTTTTTATGATGTCTAATGATGTACACTCTGACATGCGGTTTGGGGTGCCCATGTTGACATTAAGACGGTGGATGTATGGTTTGATGTCGTTATTTTCGATGATTGTGGCAGTTCGTGTTCCTTCATGATGTAATTGGTTTTGATTATGCCCTTGTCAGTCAACTGCAGTTTCAGAGAGACCTGGTTGCCTGTTCTCACCGCACAATCAAGAAAAGATTTTGTGCTAGATTTACACACCCTAGACTGCATTGTGCCCTATCTTTCGTCATGTTCAATTCTATTGTTTCTGGAGGAATTATGTTAAGAGCTAAGACCAGCTCATACTTTTTCAAAAGATATCTGCGCTATTTATCCTTTTGTTGAAAGTCTCTCGCGTGCATTCGTGAGTGCCAAATTTGAAGAAAAGTGGCCTAGGCATGGAGCTCTGTTACGAGAATCGGGTCGAGAAGGAAACATGCACGGTTGAAAGTTCGCGTTGCTCGAGGTATAAGCTTCATGTAGATATACTATTTTCAAGTACAATATTGCTCTCGCTACTTGTTCTTTTGGGGCACTTGTAATGCAATTGACGTAAAAACAAGTGTTGCCTAATATTTTCAGTTAAAGTGTTATTTCTTGCCGCAAATACCATTTAGGAAGGCCAAATTTTTAAGTTCTGAGTGCATGTCGCTAGATTTGTGTCACTTCTTGCGTTACTTAGAAAGGTTTGTTAGTAACAAAATTATTCAATTTACAACATTTTAAAACTCAATCAGTCCAAGTTCTTGATTATTTGCTGGTCCTTCTTTTGAACTGTGTCCTCGTTCAATTTAGTGCAAGTCTCGTTTTCAGAATGGATTTGGCGCGAATGAAATTTTTAGGCTCACGTCAGCACAGCACTGACATGAATATGCATTGATAATGAATGGTTACTTTGTATGAATGGTCAATCACACCGTTCTTAGTTTTCAAAACAGTTTATTTCTAATTTTAGAGTTGGGAGGTGAGATCTATAAGCTCAAGGTTTTTTTTCTTTAGTTAATATTTCTGTCGGTATCAGTTTGTAGAGTTTTTTTCAAAACAGAAATATTTGCCTCTTTAATACTTCTCTAAAGGTTTTCTGTATAAAACGTACTCGAAGAGAATATTTTCCATCTGTATTGTACAAATAGATATTGCCAGCTAGATTCAGCTGAGAGGAACAATGCATTTGCCTGTTGTTGAGATATATAAACAAATGCCCCTCCGTTCAAGCATAAAAAGTAAATTCACAAGACTGCACGCTTTCCTGTTGTGCTTAAGGCCTTACCATGATTATGACTAAATATGGGCCTACAAACTGTGAAAAGTTTGTTTGTTAGAAGTCATCCATCGCTTTCAAGTGGATGAACACTGAGTTTGCAATGAGCAAACTGTTCCATTGAGTTCTATTCCGTAAAGCAGTTTGATTTGTTGATGTTATGCAGGGAAAAGTTGGATGTCTTCGTTATTTACTATTTTCTCTTGGGTTTTCAAATTTCTGAGCCAGTTTTTGCTGCATTTTGCATCTAAATTTGAGGTATTTCAATTCTGGTATTTAATGTGGTTATTCTGCCAACTGATCATGCATTGGATATCTCTCCTTTCAGGAAAATACATGCTTGTTATTCAAGGCTTCAGTTGTTCTTAATTTCCATATTTTTCGTTACGATTGTCTGCAGATTGCATGTTCAAGTTATCTTTACTGTTGGATCGTGTTTTGTTTCTTCATCGAAAACACAAATAGAAGGCGTAGTTTTCAATGCCTATGTTTTCATGTTTGCAACTATCGTTATGCGGTAACGCGTCGTATTATTATTCTTGATAATGTCGATTTCGCTTTGTTCTAATATTCAGATCATAATCTACCAACTCAGAATTGTTTAATTTCTTAATCATGTACCCTTGTTCTGTTCTTGCCTAGGCTCGTGCATTTGACTTCTTTGTCGATCTTTTGTATTGAATTGAAATGAAATAGAAGTTACAATATTTACGGCCACAAAATTGCATGAAAATGACAATTTCGTCTAAACATTGGGTACAGCTAAGTAATATTGCATAAATGAAGGGTGGTGATCAATAGAAGGCTATGCCCTATCTTTAACACTCTACCCTAATCATCAAGCATGATTGTTAATCATCACTGTTATCTACAACGCACATGTCTCACTGTTATCTCACAATCGACAAAATCTTAATCAGCAAAAAATCGCCAGAGTTTTTCTCGTTTTTAATTTCTGAAAATCTTTGTTTTGTAATCAAACTTTGCCACAGTTTTTCTTGCTGATTGGTATCACGATTGAAGAAAGTTGTTCGAATATACCCCAAGCAAACATTATTTTCAGCTTTTTTACCCCCGCATCTTTCCACCCTCTTATTATTTCGCCCTCATAACCTTTATTACAGACCATGGACAATTAATCACCCTTTCCTTGGTCGTAAAAGTATTTATTAATTTGTTTTTTCCCAATAACACTCATACGCACAGTGTTTCCTGATTGTTACTGATTTTGATCTGCAGCAGAAGATTTAAAATATTCCCTCGATCACAGCTGCTAATTAGTCAAATTAGTTTTTCATATGTTATTAATTACAGGAATGAAGATGTTCCCTGGAGTCACTGTTTGCCAGCTGTAGAGCCATTATTGCGGAAAGAAGGACAGAACCGAGATGATGCCCGTTCGGTAGAACATGCCAGTCAATTGGCCGGAGTTCTTCTCCTTGCCGTACCCCTTTTGATGCCCTGCCGTGTCAGATTGGTAGGAAAACACTCCAGCATGCTCGCAGAAAAACGAAACACTTTGTTCAGGTCTTCTATGGAGAAGAGAGAAACAAGAAAGGTATCGCAATATTTTTAGTTTTCTAAATATGTTTCTCAGGAAGACAAAACCTACATTTCGAGCCATCATCGGCTTTCGAAGAAATTGAGTCATCGACTTTCAAACAACACGTGTATACAGAATGCAACTTTCTTTTCCTGCTACACCCGTTGCTTTTATATGGCAATTTTGTAACAACACAGTTGACATACATTGTCATCAGTTGAGAAAACGCTAGAACTTGTTCATTTTATAAAGTTTAGTTTCCCTTCTTTTGCGATCCCCTCTGTTGGCTGCTGTTTTTAGAATCAAAATTGCTTTTAGTTTTCTTACAGAAATCTTGTCAATATTTATCGTCTTTTAAGGAATATTTTATGGAAACTTGGAAGCGTGATTAGATAAGTTCTTTTAGCCACATCTCTGCGCTGTTGAAGGGAAATTGAAGTTTTTATGTTTCTTTTGGTTTTTGCGAGAATGTCGTCAAGGCAACATCTTGTTTCTAGTTTAGAATTTCTAGTCATGCATGAATGTTGGTATTTCTTTAGATCTCGCTTACTCGCGCTGGAAGTGTGCAAAGAGCCGTGGCTCAGATAAAAACGAAACTGGAGCAGGAGACTTCGACTTCTAACTACGCGGACTTCAAGCGAAACAGGTCGTCAGGAGTTTTCAAAGAGATTCTCTGCATTCAAGTGGCAAGGCGTAAGTACCTGGCAGAAGGAGAAAAACATATAAAAATTTAAAATCTTTTGTATAAAAGGTTTACGTCATATGTGTGCAGGGAAAAGTTTTAAAACCCCTTACCTCAAACTTGGAAAGCTCCCTTGACGTCAGCAATCTTTTCGCTCAACATCCATATTACAAAAATCCCTCGCAGAGACAGGTGCTGTGATGGCCGAGTGGTTAAGGCGTTGGACTTGAAATCCAATGGGCTATGCCCGCGCAGGTTCGAACCCTGCTCGCAGCGTTCTTTTTCACGTTGAATGTTTGATTTTTTTCCTACTAGGTTTTTCAAAATATGCTGCGACGAAAATGAACCATCTAATCCCACACCTAGATTTTTATGTAAAAGTCAATTTCGTTTAGAAAGTTTACGAGGCTATGATCAATAATAGACCCTGCTCTTTAAAAAAAGTTAATACCGTATTTCTTCGAAAGAGCACCTCCCTCAAAGGCAATCTTTCAAGGAAATGCGGTATCTTCTTAGCCTGATTTCTCTTTACGTCTTTCCTCACGTCCAGGGGTGGAAAATTTTTTTTTCTTTCTGGGACCGCAGTTCAAAAAGCAAATATTTTCTGCACCGTAAACACGCAGCACTGAAATATGCCATGCAAAGTTGCACTTTTTCAGCATTCAAAAGTGACTCAACCAGTTGGGAACTAGACCTAATCATATCACATCTACTTTGAAGAATAAAAAACAACTTGCACAAATATTTTCGACCGCGAATAGCTGTATGACAATTGATAGCTTAATTTCCAACGAATTTCTATAGTTTATATCACATAGTTTGCTCCGTTTCCTATTCATTAAATCATAGATTCAGTTCCCAGTCTTGCATGGTGTTTTTCTTAACTACCTCATGTTATCAATGTAAATATGGGTTTACTCTAAAAAATGTCATTAAAACTGGTCGAAGGTTGTTGCGTGCAGCAGGTCTTTTACAGAAAAGCTAATTATATAATGCAGAAGCAAAACTGAAACAATTTGATTCTTTAATGCTTCATCTGTCACATAAGTTGTCTCCAAGTTGTTTCCTGACCAAATCTAATTGGTCATAGGATGAAATTTATTCATGGTTTTGATTTAGTATCTTCATTAGGTAAAAACAAATCTTTAAACTTTCTTAGGTTTGCAAAATCCAATACCGCACTTTCTTAACTTTTTGACGTATCGATTACTATATTTTCTTATAAAACACTTTCTTATCCAAAAAAATCGTGTATGTAAAAAGACTGCAAAAAACTGTGTTTATAAATTGATGATTGTAGAATGTACTCCTGAGACTCATTAAGCTCCAGCAAGCATAATTTGCCACAATGTCTAACCAGAATGCATTCGCGTTGCTCCTCAGGTCTCCGTTCCAGTCCCAATCCTTTGAAGAGAGTCAACCAGCGCCGGCGGACATCGCCCTCAACACAGATGAATACGAGATCATCGAAGTGAAAAGCGCTGCCCTCCAGCCAAAAGAGGTAATCGATTTGAATGTTGTTGATGAGCAGGATAAAGAGGAAAACAAGTTCATAATAATCCGCCTGACCAAGAAGGTCATCGGGGCCATCGCCTGCATACTCGTCTCTGTAGCACTCATGCTGGTTGTTGTTGCGCTCAGTGTCCACTACATGTTATCATGAAGCTTTGTAAGGTCTTTCTTCAACAAAGCGCCCCCACCCCTTCTCACGTGACGTTTGCCTGCGATCACCTTGGGGAAAAGACCCACAAGCAAACTTAGCCCCAGTGCCAGCTTCAGTGTCATCGAAAATTTACACAAGAAATTGCTAAGGGGAGAACTGTGTAATCATATACAAATGCTGATTCATTTTCGCAATGTCAAAAGCTAAAGGCGAGAGTTCAAGTCTTTGTAATCATATTTGGGTTGACTGATATAGACTCTTTTGAAAAGCTCAATTTTCGGCTTTTTATAGTTTAACCACGTCCCATTATAAACATATTTTAATATCAGCTTGTTTTATTCTGACAAATTGCCGATATGATTCTACCGTTCTCCAACATTTTTGCCAACAATTGGTAACATCATCGTGAAAGATCCTTAGCTTGAAGTTCTCAAAGCTGAAAGCGGTGACTGGGGCCAGTTTAGTATGATGCTTCTTGCAACACCAACATGCCAAATATCAATGCAGAACAAGCGAAAAGATGCGCCGACGTTGGGTTCTTCGAAGTTCCAACAAAAATTCAATCTTCTACTTCGCTTTGGGATATGTTGGCAAAATACCTGTCTCAAGAGGGGTTCCGTTTACTACTTCAACTTTATCACCCACTTATTTATCATCCAGACAAGAAATAGTTGGGGAAACTAGGGCTGTAGAAGTTTAATGAGACCTTTGAATCTTCAGGAGAGAAACGCTATGACAGGCGAATCATTTCATCCAACTAGTTATTCGATTTGAACGATAACGATAACTGCAGGCACTATTAAACATCCGTTTGGTATCTAACTATGAAAGGGAAATTTATTGGAAGTGGAACATGTATTTTAGAAACAAAAAGTTTTTTAAGCCACAAAGAAGGTGCAACTGCATAATAGGAAACACTGCATTGAACCATACGCAAAATTAACAGGTGAAGCATTTCGAAATCTCGTTTTATCGAAGTTTCGCTCATCCATCGACCGGCTGCAGGCTCGTCCTCATAATCAGCACACACCACCAGCCTAGAAACTGTTCTTTTTGTCGTGTTTATTGTTATTCGATCTTGATCTCAAGCCACTCTGTCTCTTGTCTTTTTGGTGTGTTTTGCAATCTGTGTATTTGGCTTGCTGGTGTTGCTTGTTGCTGCTTTGTTTTTGGCCTTGAGTATTCACTTCTTAACTTCTCCTCGGCTAGTAGTTTATGATATTTTAGTAATTATTCTTTTCATTTCAAATTAATCTTAGTATTTATCAAGTTTCATTTCAAAGATAATTTTTTTGAATTTTGCATACAAATCATTCTAGGTTTGTCATTTTTGCATCTAAAGTTCAAATGAGACGCATTTTTCTTTTGCCGAATGCAGCCTATGGTTGCCATTAATTTTATGGCAAAAAGTCAAAATTTAATTTATTGTGGTACTCTGCCACATTATCTTAGGTATACACCGTTTGCTTTGCATGGAATGTATTAGTGGTATTTTTCATCAATTTTCAGAAACATTTTCATTGTTTGCATATAATAAAATGATATGTGTATATTTTGTCATCAACAAAAGGATCTACATTTAAATTTACAAATTAAAGGGCTTCGCCGTATGATTGCCTTTTCAGCTTGAATTAGGAATTGATTGATTGATTAATTGATTGGCTAATTGTTGGTTGGTTCATTCTATCTTTTCCAATGTCACTTTCTTTGTTGTTTTTACAATAAAAACTTTATTTTAACAATTTAGCCGTCAATATGCCACAGCTACGATGCCTTTAGGATGCCTTCATAGCTCTTTCTAATAAAAATCATATGATTATTGAGCATAAAACTTCAAAGCATTAAATTAGTTTTCAGTGAATCCAAGTCCTTAACGAAATTCAGTTTTTTAAGTTTGTCACAGTATCTTCAAGTTCTTGACCATCTCCATTACTTCTTTGTTATTGCAGTCTAGAATTAAATTTTTTTCATTTTGTGTGCGCGTGTTTTTGTGTAGGTCTGTGTCTGAAAAATTTGGTTTGGAATTTTCGCATAGCGTTTTAAGTTCATTAATTGATGTTTGTTACTTAATGGGGTTTTGCAGATTTTAGAATCTGGTACCATGGGCACCAGACTCGTAGTTAGAATCTTGATATTAAAAAGTGCCTTTTCCTCTTTCCTCTAGAAGGTTTTCGCAATTACAAGGTTATTAATCAGTTTCCAGGGGCTTTCATATCCAGTATTTGCAGAAGTTACTATTCAAGATTCGACTGGGTTGTTTTTTAACAAGGTGTTTCCTGACCCAATTATTGTAACACTGCTACAATATGGCTACCTTTCAAATGATGGGCTTCGATTAAAACTTGACGAACAATGCCTTCAAAAATACACGGAACACTAGCAGCACGTGTTGCTATTACAGAGGCTGCCCCCTTCGTCTCCAGACAATGTAGACCATAATTCAATCATAAAGATGTGCAGGGACATAGTAAACTTTTTATAGTCGGGCTGGGCCAGATTGGTCACATAGAGGCAGCAGATGGGCGAATGGGTATTGCACCTCTCAAAAACTCAAAAACTTAAAAGTTGAGGGGGTGCACGTGACCCATGTGTCCTCAGGTCCTACGTTTGTGGAGATTTTGTATTTGAATTCGTGGGACACAAGATGGTTGCCTTCTTATGCCTGTAGATTTAAATCGGAAAGGAATAGGCAATTATCTTAGCCTGCTGTGGTGTTTTCCAAGTTCTTTTGGTGGCATTAAAAGCCGGGAAGGAATTTTCTTCTTCTGGATGCCGTGATATATGGGCATCAATTGTCCTTCAAGCAACAAGCAATAGGAATGAAAGCCCCTGATTAGCAGTTTACTTTCAATTACAATTTGATAATAGACATTATTTCAGTTCGGGCTTAGTCCTAAGCCATTAGAATGCTTGTTAAACATAATAGACTAATTTATATCAGTTATTGAGTCATAGAGTCAATTTACAGCAGTCTAACTTGTATCTTTTCATTATGATAGTCAGCAATTTCTAGTGCATCGGAGCATAGTTTTTCAATTTCGTACTGGTGTTTATAGTTTATTCCGTCTATAATTCTATAAAATGGAAAAGTTTTTTATCTTTTCTATAGAACAAACACTGTTAGACTGTCGATTTTTATATCTGAGTTCCATGGTATTTGTTATGTTAGAGTAGTCGGTTTTCTTCCGAGACAGGTTTTGTAACCAATTTGTATTTGTCGTGCGTTTGAATAAATTCTTTACTTAAACTCACTGTTTCTCTCTTTGCAAACTTTTTTAAAAAAATGGGCTTGGTGGAGTGCTGTTTGTTTGAGGACCGGCCTGTTCTGCTGGATCTCTAGAATAATCTAATTGAGAGATGCAAGGTTTCAATTTTTGTTTGTGCCCCAGTCGTAATGGGAATAGGGTTATTTGCCAAATTTACAATGTACAGAATAGCTGGGAGTGGAGCTGACTTAGGCGATGCCTAAGATTGGCATTTTGGTTCATAGGGAAATATCTTTATCCTTAAAGGAAAATACAAGCTGATGGATGAGCAAGTTTGATTTTGTTTTTAATTCCAGTGCGGCCAACATTGTTGTCAAATTAGTCCAAATTTTAGAAAACTTAAATCTGAATGTAGCCTAATAATGAAAGTTAGTTTCTAGTGCAACATATTCTGAACTTATCTGCTTTACTTTAGCTCTGACTAGAAATGGGACTTATTTTAACGAGCTCGTTTTTAGGAAAATGCTTCTATTTTTATAGAAAATGACCTAGAGATGGATGATCACGTTTTTGATTCAAGAGCGGCTGATATTATCGCCAAGTCTGTCAAGATTTTGGAGCGCAGAAATTGGAACGAAGCCCTTTGCAGTTAGATCTGGTTTCCCTGTAGCTGTGCCATCTACAATGGGCTATCTATGATAGAAATAAACGCCGCATGCTCACAACATGCGCCTTTTCCCACACCACTGCACTTGGGCAGGCGCATAACTCCGTCGTTGTTCACGGTTGTTGAGCGCGATTTAAACGGTGTTACCGGTGGGCATTGAGTCTGTGAGGAGGAACCTTTTAAGAAGTACCTTCTAGTTCACACCTTTTGAAAGCAAATATAAGAAACTACTTGGTCGTGAATATTCTGTTGCCTAGCAACACTTAACAATGTAAGTTCGATCTTTCGAGTATTTGGCTAGAGAATAGAATCACCCATTCAAGCTTGCCGATCTAATTGCAATGTTTGCAAATATCCGGGACTCTTTGTGTCGAGAACAAAACAGGAGAATATCCAAGGATTTTACTGCCTGTTGACAAGTAAAAACGTGAGCACAGCAGCACTGGCATTTAATGCCGTGGGATGCCAATAAACAAGATGGCTGGCAGCCAGCGCAATTATATTGCTAGAATCTCCAGGTTGTGAGTCGAAATAAGAGTTTTCAAGAGCACGGAAGATGTATGTATAACATTCCTTGAAATAAAATATTATGTATCGTTTTTCATCCAGGTGAAACAATACATCAATGTCTTGGCCTAAATGAGGACCTGCTCAAAAGGAATGAACCTGAGGGAGTTTAGCAATAAAAATTTAACGGCTCGTCTTTGAATACATTCAATATCGAGTTTCCCTGCTTTTCCAACCGTTCATAATAGGCATTGTTGCAATTAAAGTTATACCAATTGGGGCCTATCGGTGAGTCGCACGTCTCCTCAAGGGATTTATTCGGGCTCAGTATCCTTACATTAACTGTTACTCTTGGGACGATCACTGGCGGACCGGCCCATCGGCTAATAGCTGGCAGGCCCCCTCCGAAACTTGAAAAATGAGCCCCATTTTGTGCTGAAAAGGGGCCCCTTGCAAAATATCAGGTTTTTCTTTTAATGCTTATTTCAATGGTCGTCTGTAATACACATGTAATTTGTTGCGCATATTACATTGTTAGAGTAGAGAGTCGATCGATGGTAATTAAATTTTCACTTGGCCACACCACCATGGGTTCTCGCCCCAGGAGGGGGCACTCAACACAAAGACACACCGGGGGGTGGGGGGTGAAGAGCCAAAGGAATTTACAGGCCACTTAAAAATATCAGATCTTTTTCAAAAGATCCAGAATTATCAACAAAAAGTAGCATGCAAACTTCCAATAAAACATCTACAGCGAGTATGGTCAACTGACTTGCAACAGGTAAAAAAACCTTAGTCGACGAACAATACATTTGACTTGGAAATCTCAGAAAAATATCAGTGTTTCTAAATTTGATACCTATATATATCAGAATTGTATCTATTGTTCTTGTAGGACCCAAAAGTATCATTTCTGATAAATATTTAACCCAAAAATATTACTTAAGAGAAGCATTTGACCAAAAACCCCATATGTCTGTGTGCTGTCACAGTTGTGTACGTTATGCAATAGGGGGCGATTTCTCAAGAAAGAAGCAAAGGCTTTCTCTTTCTATAAGGAAGTCAGTTTACCTTACATGTCAAGTTTCAAGTTGATCCCATAAAAACCCGAAACATTTTCCGCATTCCAACATTTTCAATGAATTTGTCCACCTTGGCAGATGAGGGGATCTCTTCGACTTCCATTGACTGCCGGTTTGAGAAGCAAGGAACTGCAAATAATTTCGATAATCTGATGTTTAATTCCTCATGATTGCATAACTGATCTCTGTTTCAAGCTTTCGAGGTTGGCGTGCACACGGAACAGGTACAAGAACCAATTGTTCGTTTCTTCATTTCTGCTTTAAATTTTCCACAGCTCCAGAAAATAGCGGACGATTTCGATGTGATATCTGGCAGCGAGTTCAAAATGGGTTTTCACGATGAAGCAGACTCAGGTAGGCCAAAGAAGCTGCTGAAAAAGCCGGCAAAGCAGAAGCCTGATGACGTCATGCGTGATATGCTCTCGGAAATATGCAGAAGCCAGAGATTAACCCATGTTCAAATAACACTGGAAATTCTATGCAGCATACACAGGTATGTAAGAGCGGGGATATTTTTACTAAAAATTATTTTTTTGTTGATTTTCCTTTTTTTACACCAAGAAGCATTTTGGTGGTTTATTTTGGATAAAAACTGCTTCATTTTGTCGCTGTATTGCCCACCAATCCTTTGATTAATATCCACCATTAGTGGAAGCCAAAAACCATGCATCCAAAATTAAAACATAATCCCCGGATGCCTTACAGCAAAATGTAAATTCCCATTTTCCAGATTGATAACAATTATCCTGCTTTTAGCAGAAATATGTTGCGGCACTTTACAGGGGCCATATTGACACTCGGCTGTCATTAAATGTGAATGTTTCCTAACTTGCCCGGTTCTCTAAAATCCTGAGTGCAACTTTTGCTGAAACATACCTTAGATATGACGTCAGTCAAATATATCCGCGCATTATTCAGTGGTCTGATTTTTATCTATAATTTCTAATGCATCCCCTCTACTGCAGGTCTATCATAAAAAAACCAGGAGTCGATAAATATTGCAGAATTTATACTAAGGGGAAAAACTTCGAGACGTATGTTTGGAATAGCGATATTTGTCGAAAGTTTCTGAAGCAGATTGGCTGGGAAGTTGTGAGTATATTTATAAATGTTTTTTGTATGCTGCATGTTTTGTATGATATAATAGTTCATAATATCATATAACATAATGTAAAGTAATGTAGTACAATGTTATTTCAATAATATAATGTAATATGGTGTATATGATAAAATATGATATAATAAAATACGAGACAACGCAATATGATTTACTTTGATGTAATATGATATAACTCAATATAGTATGATATGATATGATAGAGCATAGTATAATATATATTATATAATCAATATAATATTGCATAATTTGATAAAATGTAACAGTTTGTGGCCGTGGTGGGATATCTAAACATCTTCTCTTGCCAAAAATGAAACAAGTAGAATTTCTATGTTTTGCAGTTATGGAATCTGGTTTATTAGAAAAAATCCAAAATTTAGATTGCAAATTATTGGTGAAAATTTTGATGTTGGGTAGGGTGGTATAATTATTGAGGCTGTTATACTTCTTTTATGTAACTAATTCTGGAATATCAAAATTTAGCATGATTCGTCACCGGTGTGGCACAAAAGTTGCTTTTTGTTATATGACAGGTCTACACACTTGACATTAATGTGGCAGATCTGAAACAGCTTATCAAAGCGCGATTCGAAACAGAAGACAGATAGTCACCGCACATTTTTAACCTTGTAAAACGCGGACACTTCAGAAGCTAAGCACCAGAGACGATTGTTCCTGGAATATTGAAGAAATCTATGTTGATGAAATTACTCACCAATATACATTAATTCGACTATGTTCAAACCTTTGGGCGTCGAATTAACTTCAGAATTTTAATCATGTAAATACGGGCGGTTTTGATTCAAGATGTCATTCTATGTTGTAGATGTTTTCACTTTACTATACTCACGAGTGGTAGTTTTCACAAGTTTGCCAAGCACTTCGGTTCTTTGGTTTTCTACTGAGGGTTATGTCCTTTTGACATATTCCTGTGATTGCGATAACCAAAAAAAAATCTTTGTGATCTATACTTTTCTGGCATCAAAATGGCAGTCAAGGGCTCTTAACATCGCTCCTGTTATCGTTTCCATGAATTACCAAAAGAGTCCTCCGTTGGCTTTATTTTGCTGGATAATGATCGGGGGTAGGGGGGGGGGGGTGCTACCTATCAACGAGGCCCTGCTGCTTTTATTCATTACCCAAAAACCAGTTAAGGCTTCGCAACAAAAATGTGTAGAGACAAAGATAGCAAAGTTCCGCAATTTCTAGTACCTTAGTCAAAACTTTTCCTTCCATTACTGTCCACAGTGCCTAGTGGACATGCTGCAAAAGGCTCGCCAACTACCCTCAGCTACCCCTGGCTAAGCAATTGTATAGACCCTGCTCCAGCCGATCAGCTGGCCCCTTTAGGGGCTGGATGTCCCACAAGATGCACGGGGCCATCTGATGCGTGTTCAACTTGACCTCTTAAACAATTGGATATCGGTTACTCCATACGATTATCAATTTCGCATTGATCATTTTATGATGTACCCGTTTCAATCGATTCCAAGGAGACATAAATTTTAATCCACGATACGACGCAGATTTAAGAAAAGTTGAATCCACCACTTTGTCCATTAAGCAGGGTTTTACTATGAAGGCTTCGTTACAAACGAAGAATTCGTTTAGGTTTGATATAACGTTGGCTTAAGTAATTATTGGTAAGCTTTTTGGTGCCATTAAACATTGTCGGCATCATGATATGAATAAAGGCTGGATCAAATTCCTTTCAGTGTGGCAGTTTCATAGTCCTGTCAAAGAGCATGCGCCTACAAGGACCGTTGAAGTTGATCGAAGAGGCAAAGAGGTTTGTTGATGGACGACCCCACCTCTTCTTTTTGCCACTATTTTTCGTTTTAGTATTTCATCCAATTCTAGCGCAGGGTTTCTTTTTGCAAACTTACATCTGGATGAAGTCGATTGGATTCAAATGAATATTTGATTTCTCTGTTTCTTGACATTAGACATCCAAGGTTTATCCAAAGTCGTCGTCATTTCAGACACCATACTTAAATCCTTTAGAATGTTTCAAGGAAAATATTGGGGGGGGGGCAACATGCTATTCCCCTTAAGCAAGATATCCGTCAAGTTTCTTTAAACAAAGTTAAGATTGTTTACAGAGGGTAACGGGAAATTTATCTGGTAATTGATTGACCATTTACGTTGATACTTTTGAAAGCCAATCCCTGCCTGGATCATGACTATAACCATACACAGCAAAAAGAAAAGAAAGATGTTTTTTGGCATGAAAACTTTAATGGTTCTAGGTTATGGTTGGCTAATGTTTCTAGTCTGTTGCATGTTTATCAGAATGTCACGTCCCCACTCTCCAAAGATAAATAGCTATTTAAAGCCGTCGGCGTCTAGAAGGCTTTTACTCCTCAACGGTTGCGAAAATGATGTTTACTCCTTTAGGACAAGATGGCGTATAGCAAAACGTCGATTGAAACTATGCGACTGAAATGCATTTTGCGCATTTGAGAATCTCTTGAAAACCTGAGTGTTGGTTTTTGCAAACCCACCAAATCGTATTTCAACACAATTTCACGCTAAGAAGAGTTGTTTCTATATTGTGTATTTAAAAGGTATTTGGACGAATTCTTTTTCATAATCGGATCAAGATGTTTGGGATGGGTAATTGCGTTGAAATTTTTTTTGTTCATCAAAGGTTGTTTATCATTCCGCAACAAGCTTATATTAAAAGTGTAAAAGAAATTGAGCAATCTTGGTGAAGCAGTTTTTGTTCTGTTTGCACCTCATAAAATCCAAGCTCCCCCGTTATTTTAGAATCCAGAGCTCAGTAATATCGAATAAACAGGATAGGATCCATCGCAAGGTTGTCAAGTTCTCTGGTTTTTGTTTTCAGTCCACCAGGGGTCGATCACTTCTGATGAAACACACTTTGCTTTTGTCGGTAAATAAACAAACGATTTAGCATATATTGAGAAACTTAATTAAAAGACATTATTAAGCAGTTTAAAGATGTCTCAATTGGTCTTTTGTTCTATGATTCTTTGTGCATCTGCTTTCTCAGTGACGTCGAACAATTGCTGAAAAACCGCTCTGAGTCTAACACAGGGGAGGCCTCACTCCAGTTTGCAGGGCCTGCAAAACACTTCATACCAAATGGTGATTCGAAGTCTGTGTACAACGGCGCAACAGACTCAACCAGTGGAGTTGGTGTATCGCAGTTGTCCAGCGATTTACTTAATGGCCATAAAGAAAGGGTAGACAACCCGGATTTCGCGCAGCAATTCGGTTTCGCTTATGTTGCGAGCCCGGACGACAGTTCTGGCCGAGATACTGCAGATTCGGACTCTTTCGAGGACCAGGTTCACTCATCAGAGGGGTACATTGGGGACGAAGAGTACCTTATTGTCGATCTTGCGAAGGAAAAGGCCCAGTTACTGGATGAAGCTGGCGAAGCTGTAGCTATGGAAGATGAGGTTTATGGAACAGATGGGAGGCGACGGAAAAGGAGAAGCGTGGAGTCCAAGTCCAAAAGGGTAGATGAAACTGATGGTGAGACGCGGGTTCCACTTAGAAGAAGACTTCGGGAGCGTCGGGGCGGCGAAGAGCCTACACCTCAGGAAGGCAGTTCAGGTAAGCCGTTGCAAATGAGAGTAGCCAAGAAAATGGCAGGGGAAGTCGGAGAAATATCAAATGGAGATAGAAATGATGACAGAGGGAGGCGAAGGCGTACCAAGGTCCCTGATGGTGATCACGTCAGGGGAGAAAAATCCACAGTTGCTGCAACAGTAGTCGATGGACGTGGATCGGATCCCAACGCGTACGGCGAACGAGGCAGGCGAAGACGAGACTACACCGGCAATGAGAAGGCAGTAGAGCGACCCCCGTCTACGACGCGCGCGTCCGGGGGACCCCAAAGCCTGAATGTATCGCGTGGTACATTTGATACCACAACAACACAAACGAAGTCGGTGGATAACGAATCAAAGCGTCTTAGTGACAGCGGGAAGAAAGCCTGTGAAATGGATCAAACAGATTTGAGTGACAACAGATTATTATGTCCCAAACATATAATAGATGATGGTGAAAGTCCGCTGCAGAGAGCTTCAATTCTCACGCGACTGGAGGAATTACGGCACGAAAGCGACTCCTCTGGCAGCGAGAATGGCAAGAAGAAATTAGTTTTGAAGCGAGGTTCCATGAGAAGAAAGAAACAACAGGAATCGGAGAAAAACTCTAGTAGCAGCTCGTCGGGAACTGAGGAGAAACAAGTCAGTGCTTTTTTGGAAAAGGAAAGTAATTCGGCTGATAAAATAATGAAGGAAGACGAGCGGTGTCCGGTTGAAGTGACCCACGAGAAACCCAAGCCCACACCGAATTCTGGAGACGCCAGAGGTGGTGCCAAGAACGAAGTTTCAAGGGAACCTGAAAAACACGAAAACTCTACAGGAAGGCAAGGAGCGCCAGGAATACAAGCAATAATTGCACAGTTAAATGATACGAATTTAAACAAAGTCAAGGATGTGGTTAAGGATGGTGGCGTTGTTCCGAATGATTCAGTCACACAAACGGAAGCCGGTAATGATCAGGGTCTAAACGGTTTATCAGGACATGTGAAGGAACCAAAGAAGGAAAAGAAGCGAAAACTCGTCCTAAAAGTCAAACGCAAGAAAGTAAAAACCGACGATGATTCAGACAAAACAAGCCAAGAGCCACCTGTCGTTGCACCTGATCCGGTGCCGGGGGACAACAGAGAATCTGGACGAGAGTCGACCCAGCCAGCGACTGAATCGAAGGAAAATGGAATTCAAGAGCGTGAGAATGTGGAGGGAAAAACTTTTAGAAAACTTTCTGTAGAGAATAATATGGCGTTATCGAAAAAGGACAGAGTTGAGGTGGTGAATAAAGATTCAAGCAATAAAATTGAGAATGGAATTGAAAAGGACGCAGACAATGACGAGAAAACTGTAAATGAAAATGATATTAGTCGTCCCAAGAAGAAGAAATTCGTTTTGAGAAAGAAGAAGAAAGTAGCATCATGAATTGTAATTAGTTACTTTTGAATCAAAATTTTATTTTTTCACGAGAAATATTTTTGTTTCTTTTAAGGTAGTAGGAGGTAATAAATTAGGGATGTTTCGACCGGGGGGGGGGCATGTGCCTATGTATTGCTATTATGTTTGGAAAATTTGGAAGCGAACTGTAACTACTTCTACCTGAAAGCAATCGTAAAGCAAAAGAAGTGTGATTTTAATATGTTGTTTTCAAGTCAAAAAGCAAGACATTAGCAATTCACCCCCGTAAATACCGGTAACTGCGTTACCCTTTTCCTTCTAGACGCGCGTTCTGCTTCGTTTTACACTAAATTTACCTCCTGGGGGTCGTAGCACACGTCCATTTTGTAAATTAGGCTCGTTTTGCAGCAATGCAAAGACCTGTGCAACCATTATGCCGGGGGCTCACTTATCATAAATCACTCACCTGAGATTTACGCACAAAGCAAAGGGCGATGGGTGCCAAAAATATTAGTTTTTTAATTTTTTGAAGAAAGGAGATTCGCTTGGAGGCAGTAGTTTTGTCGGGCATTTCCTTGTTGCAGGGTTCTGGTTACGATTACGCTGGAGGCGACAAGCATTTGCGTGCCAAATAAAGGTGCCTCCTCTTCCGGTCATTATCTCTGGTAGCAGTTTTGTTTCAATTTGAGATTGACCTGATCTGTACTGGAAATATGCCAGTCTTTGAATAGCTAAAAATCCCTCCTGTGGGAATGGGAGAACCGGGGGGATGATCAGTTTTCTCACCCTGGCGAGCTTGCCCTCGCAAACCGTCCGTTCTACCACAAGAATGCCACCACTCCGTTTCAGGTATCAATTAGAATGAATTTTGTGGGCGGGGAGTTATTCATTTAGAATAATCCTAGCCTGTCGTCTGAGAAGATTCATTCCAATGAGTTGGAATCATTACTGCAAACCACCCTCATTTCGACTTTCTTCTGTCCGTAGTCACCCTGGCCAATGTAACAATTGAATTTCAATGGATCAAAAATTTATCAAGACCGAGATAAAGTTCCCATTTGTTTTGCCGATCTTTTCAAAAACCGGGATTTAAAAGCATTTCTATGCTTACTTGAATTAGACAATACGCACTGGACTTCGTTATTTGTCGAAATTCTAAAAAGAAGAAACACAATCTTAATGGGCGAATTTTTATTCCTACCAGAAACCACCAAGTTCTTTTCTTACATAAAGCAACAAAACCAGCACTTTGAAATGCTGCTCATCGGATTTTGGCGTACCGAGCAATGTTTTGAGCAGTTTCAGTCAGAAAGCACGGTTGTATGTCCACTTCTTTGTTGACGAGGAAAAATGAAAATTTCGCACATCCATTTTCTAGGTTTGTGACAATGAATTTCGATTAACCGCATACCATGTAGGAAATCGCCGCGGCGTTTATTTAGAGATTCAGCATTGGTGCCGGGGCGCTTAGGCGACCATTTCCACACGGTGACGTAAAAACATTAGGCCCTGATTTACATAACATTAAGCCGCCCTTGCAAAATCAGTTGTTCAAGATCGGCAGGTGGGTGAATTTCTAGCGGGGATGGATTAGTATTATTGCCGAACGGGTTTTGAGCAAAATATCAATTTCATTATATTTTCATTCGTAATATTAACTGTAGAGTATTACTTTGAATAAGTATCTTTGGATTTAAAGGTGTATTCGTAATGCAATTTTAGAGAATTATGCGGATTTTGATCAATTTAGAGTAGTTTTGTAGTGACTGTTAGATGTTAATAAATTATGAATCAAACAGTTTTGCAGTTCTTGTTTTCTTTGACTTTGAAAGGGATTTTGATGGAAGCCCGCGATTGAAATACTTCAGATCAGGCGTGACAGTGCCCCCTGTTCTTTTCTATTTTTAGATCCCCCTCTTCTAACTCAACTTTCCTTATGTTAATTACATTTTTAGTACAAAATCTAATTAATGTGAGTAGGGGATCATAATACATTTAATCCAGAAATCACTGCAAAACAATAATATGTTACCTTTTTCTCGAAAAACTACTGTCTTCGTTTTTTACATAATATTCTATAATATGAAGAGAAAATATATTCACGTTGATTACATGATAAATTCACCACCAGGGAGGCTTGGTGGGGTAAAAGATGAGTCATTTCAAATTTTGTCATAATTCGAGTTTCATGCTGACAAAAAACCCCTTCTTACAGTTATTCATTCGACTGCATTCCCTTCCGCAAATCACAATCGTTTATACATCGTAATCTTTTTTGCACGAATTCAAAAGATGAAATAAGATAAATCTTTAAATTTTTTTTCTTGATACAGGAGAGGATATTTAAGAAATCAGACATCATCAATTTCAATAAGATCTGAATGGTAAAAGGGTACAACCCTTTGTTTTAAAAATACAATGCGACAAAATAAAATCAAGGTATTTGCTATCACCAAATTTTTACCTGGATCGTGCTATGTTATGCTCGTTTCGGTGTAAACCACTAACTTGCGCTTAAAAAACATATCTCTAATTATCTATCTATAGCTTGCACAACCCATTTTCAAAGAATCAGTGGATTGCTATTATTTCAAATTTCTTTTAAAGCGACTACTTTAGAGACATTTTGTTTAGACCATTATTGGTGCAACAACGTTTAAAACTAGAATTAGTTCAACAATGAAGTCATCATTTGTTGGACATCATCAACTCGAGAGTAGTTTGCGTAGTGTTTCTGTGGTTTCGGCTATATGCAAAAACTCAATAACAGTAGTGTCGCGGTGGCGAATACCCACAACACCCCTTTGCAATGTCTGAATGTCGATCTTCAGCGAAAATGGCGTACCAATGGCGTCTGCAAATCTCCACGCGTCTCCTTCGCTTTGAAACGACAGTTTGTGGCACGAAATTCCTTGATTAAACAGGACAAGTAGTAAACACAAGACCAAAATTCACGTATCAACTATTCTATTCTATTCTTACTATAACGACCAACATTTACGAAACTCGTTGCCGCACCAGAGCTCTGTGCATGCTTGATTTTAATATTCTCTCTTGCCCTTTAATAATTAAATTTGTTTTGCAAAAATGTAATCAAATACCACAAATTATGTTTTGATTAACATGAAGTAAGCATGGACTAACTGATTAGACTTTGCCTAAAAATTCTGAATGATACCAAAAATTCCTTCATATGCTGTGTAATAGCAATATTAATAGAATCAAGCCCAGTATTCCTTTCTTGATTGACGTCAAACTAAATTGTCTTATGTATTAGCCCTCTATTTGGATTGGAAGAGATTTTACTTATAGTCATATTGATGTGCAGGAACTTACCAGCAACCCTCATTTCCTTGCTTAGCCGATCAACCAAATCTTGTTGTTCTTCATTTGATGGGTCCTCTGCCAAGATGATCACTTTTATTGGCGCCATGCTTGGGTGCAATCGCAGCACATTCTCAATAGTTACATGGTCCTCCTCTTCCTGCATCCTCTGCTCAAGTGCATCATCAAGATAAGCAAGCATAGCTAAACAAAACCATCTGAATGTCTCAAACGGAAGGCAGAAACACCTCTGAAGCAGTACAGTACTGTACATCCTCTTACCAAAAAAATTTCCATTATTAGGCTTTTTTCAAAATATTCATATATTATGATACATCTTGAGTTAACTAGATGGCCAGTTATTTTAGTTGGCAAGCAACTATTAAATTATCTGTACAATCTTTGGTTTAAGCTTTTAAACCTAGATCACAGCTAGAATATAAAGAAAGAACATTTAAGAGCAATTTTACACAGATATCTTCACTGTGAATTAACTTTTTCTTGTGTACATTGCAACT
This sequence comes from Nemopilema nomurai, assembly GCA_003864495.1. NCBI lineage: Eukaryota > Metazoa > Cnidaria > Scyphozoa > Rhizostomeae > Rhizostomatidae > Nemopilema > Nemopilema nomurai. Next base: position 191,409 of record ML133471.1, on the reverse strand, counting down.
AATTTCATGGAATTGATGAAAGAAATTAAAAGTTTAAAAATTAAATAACTGAAAATGAAATAAGAAAATTAGGAACCTTGTTCCACAGTTGTGCAACACTCTATTACATGTTGATTGCTCTGCCAAATTTCATCACTGTCATTGATATGCAGGTGGATTGTTTCTACTGTTTCTGTTCCAAAAGAACAGTTGCACTGCATAACAAGAGGATTTGGACATTGATAACTCAAACAAAATTTACCAGATATACTTAAAGGCAACAAAATTTAAGTTACCATTAGGAGAACTTTAGAAAAATGCATTTCATTTGTCTTCATCAAAAAGCTTGCAAAATGTTTAATTCTGTACAAAAAAGGAGGAAGCACAGAAATATTAAAAATTTCTGATTGCATCAATTCATGCAGATGTTTTAGCACTGGAAATTTATTTCTGTTTTTCGCAAATCAGAAATTATGTAGATACTCACAGAAATCTCTGCTCTAGTTCCATCATTTTTGCTCTCTTCAACAAGATGGGTAAAATTGGACTGCTTGTTAGAAAACCGTTTCCACCAGCGTAATCTTTGTTTAATTAATTCATTGAAAACTGAATCTACTCCTTTAATTGAGCAAAACTGGTGAACAGTGAGATATTCAACATAAGGTGATCTGCAAAATAACAGAAAACTCTTTAGGATCTCTTGGGCTTACACGCTTTTTTTATAAGGAACCATTTTATGAGGAACCTACATGTAGAAGGCCGAATATTTAAAGAACTTATACTACTAAAAACGAAATCACTAAGGAACTTTTTGATTTGCAATATTCTTATAACTGCAAGCATCAAGAACTGAAAAGCTGGTTCCATTCATTTGCGGCCAATACTCGCATATATTGTTTTCTATTCATGTGTCAAGTGCTTCATTGTGTACTTTCTGGCTTATTGTAGTTAAAGCACCGAAAGTGAGAACTTAAGAAACTTTTGGTACTAAAATCTGATGATTTGAGGTCTACGAATATAAGGAACTTTTGAAACTAGGCCTTGAGGTAGGTTCCTTTCAAAAAAGCGTGTACCTGAATAAAATGAAAAAGTAAACAGCTGCCTTGACAGCAAAGACTCAATTCTTCTGCAGGGTCAGTAAAAACGGCAAGATGAAAGTAGTTCAAATAGAATTTCATTGTTAAAAACTGTGTTGTTCGATTGATTTAACACCAATTTACAAAAGCTCTGCCAATCAAGAAATATTTCCCAGGAAAAAAACATAGCAGTATAATGTCAATTTTGATGCCAAGGGTGATAAAATGACATAGCATTTCTTACGAAGCCTTCCCAATCATTTCAAATTTCATGACTGGTATATCAAAATTTAAAAGCTATATGCATTTGGAAGGGAAATTGAAGTTGTTTACTCCTTATATTTTGAATACAAATGCATGATTAACTGCTATGTTTATTCTAGTTCTTTCTTTGATTATTGTTGGTATTCAGTTCCACCCTGTTTGATTACTGACTGATTTGATACCTCAAAATAAATGGACGTGAAGATTCTGAGGCTGGCAAAGTTGTCACTTGAGCAACACCAACTTCTTTGCATAAGACTTCTTTAGCTAACGTTTCGTAACTCCGATGTGCTCTAATCCTCGGTAAGAATGCGCTTCGTTGAGTTCTTTCTGTGCCAAGTTCATCAAGGCCCGTGACATGAATGGGGAAAATGTTATCTTGTAAATTGACCATGTTTTTCCACCATTGATCAATAACATTCTTTCTCAATGAAGATCCAAAAGGTCCATACTCGTAAGCAACCAGGTTTTCCTCTTTTGTTAATGAACTAATTTCCCCTTTTCTCGAATCCTGTTTTGAAGAGGTGGATTCTGCAAAATAAGCCAATTTGTTTGAGGTCTCCTTCAATTTTTCTGCAACGAAACCATACCTATTACTATGCTCTATGAGTTTCTGGAGCCGAATTGATTTCATCTGATAGATTTTGAAGCAAGAAATATGACTTTACTTATCAAATTTTTCAAATAAAGCATCAGATATCTTGTATGAGAAGATATTTACGTCTCGGAAAACAAATTCCTCTCTGACATTCCAGTTGTTTTGGTCTAGGCCACTCACGTGGGTCATGAGAAAGCCTCATTTTGGATCAGCTGAACTTGAAGCTACAACGCATGCGCCTTACCGTTGGCCCGAAATTTGAAATCGTTTGCAATCGTTAATCATCATGTTGTGGTGAAATACCTTCAAATTCTTCTTTATACAAACGAAAAAGCGGAACTTCACAACATCTTCAATGTTATGGATTCAAGGTAAACTTTTTTAGGATTGACTTGTCTTGGTGAAGTTTATATGAACAGATGTGGAACCGTTCTGAAACACTTTGGGAGGGTCTCTGTTTTGTGTTTACAAATGTTGTACCCAGGAACAGTAAATTGGAGAATGTCATAGTGTGTTTAGGGTGTTAATAAGCAGAGTTAATGACTCCTTATTAGATGCTCTTAGCCAAATGGAATATGCACATGTATAATTTTGAAATAAGATGCAGTATGGCGGTTTCTTAGCGTTAACTCAGGATGTTGGGTCATGTGCATCAGAAAATGGTCATGAGAAAAAATAAATCCGATAAAGAGAAAGCCTCATTGCTGTCAGACAAAAATATTCAAATCTAATTGCTTCCTGTTAGTCAGCCCCTAGTTGAGGCGCAAGGTTACAACATTAAGCAATGCGATTTTAACATTTCCTGGGTGGAACCAACTCCTTAGGCTTAGAGTTTTGTAAATTTGTTTGTAGCCATTTTAGCTTCTACAGCGTTAATGCTTGCAGTATAATTTTTTCTTTTTTGCAAACTTTGCCTGCTTTCTTTAAGACATATTGAAACATGAAATTTGTTAGTTCATGTTATCTTCCATGCTTTTAAAGATCTAGACTTTGGTAATGTCATATAGGCTAGAGTTTAAGACCAAGACTTTTTTTTAATATCATTAATTGATTTTTAAGTGTATATATATATATTCAGCATACTGTGCTAATTGGGGAAACTATTTATATTACAAACAAAACAAAATTACTTATAGCTAATAAATTTATCTACAAAGTTTACATTTGTCTACAAAGTTATCTAAAAAGTTTACCTACACTGCTTGAACAATTGTTGCTGATGTAAAGAAGAAGCAATAGCTTTGTAGTAGATGATATTGTATTTGACACTGTGGTTAAACTGTTGAAGTGCAAAATAGAAATGCATCAACCAATGATAAAAATTAATGCAATAGTGTACCAGCTTCAATGGAAAGCAGCAAGAGAAAATATCACATTTGGCTTCATGTCCATAACAGTTGGATATTATAGAAATACCTCACTGTGACTGGACTGGACTCTCTTTCTAAAGCTTTATAACTGGGTAACAAATTATTGGGAACTGACGTGCTAAAAGGAATTATTTGCACTAAGTTGAAAGACATGCACCAGTTTACTGTCAATCTTCCATACCCACCTCAATTTCAAATGATGTTCTCAGTTGCAGAATATAAATTTAGTTTTTATCCTATGAATTCTCAATGATTACCTTCCATGCAAGGTTTGTAACAACCTTGCAATAGAGAATGTGGTCAAAAATGGTAATTAAATGCCTTTTCCCTGTTTGATCTCTCTGCTTTCTATTCAAAATCTTCAAAGCTTTAATTGCCATAAATCCTCAAATATTTCATTTTCTTACTTTTGATGGGGGGTGGTTTATTGGAGGGATGCCTTTCTTAGAGGGAAGTGTTTATTTCAAAAATTAAAAAATCTTTTTCATCATGTTAAACACAAGTACTGTGATCAAATAGATACAAAATAAAACTATGATCAGAAAAACTCTACATGTGGTACTGTAACATAGAGACTTGTAAGTATGAAATTGTTTTAGTTGCTTCAGCAAAACATGATTGTTAAGCAAATGTCAAACAGACCTATTGATATTTGATTTGTAATGCTGACCAGGGTTGATGAAAAATTTTTATTAGCCTAACAAAAGTAACTAACTGGATTATGAAATAAGCATCCCAAGTGCAAATGTATATGAAATTATGTTCCTTTGCAAAGTTATGTGCATATCAGTCAGTAAATGAAATTATTTTTCAAAGATGTAAGAAATTAGAATTGTTCTGTTTGCACCACCTAAAGCACTCTTCCAGGTTTCAGTAAATATTCAAGTGTCATAGATTTCCCTAGGTCTGAATGAGTAAATTGCATCCCAGTGTTTTGGGAAAAACTGCTGTTTCCTCAGTGATTTCAAAATTTTCATTTTTAATTTCTCAGACCAAGTAGGCCTAATGTATTTGATTTCTGTGCTTTTGTAACCACTGAATTATAAAAATGAACCAGAGAGGATCCTTCCACTTATAGAAGATCTGACCTTGAGCTTTATCTATCACACTGCATAACATACCAGTTCAAGGTATTTAAATTCACCTATGATACTTTTGGAAATTTTCAATGCATTTTAAGATTTTCCATGATATTAATGTTAAATGGACTGTGTCCACAAACAACAGTTTTTGTATAGTTTCAATGCAGCAGATGGTATGGGTATCCTGCTAAATTTTATGGATTAGGTAAAAATAGAAGGAAATCAAGAAAAGGACAATAATTTTTTAATATTTTGGCATCAGGTGAAATTTCATGTGCCTGTATTTGAAAAATAAGGAAGCTACTGTTAGCATATATTAATAAGATAATCAAAGAGTGAAAAAAACTCAAAGACACGATTCTACTCTTGTTGATATTAGCTAGAGTGACCAGTTTGCAAAACTGTCATTTACAGAACTGGAGAGATCCAGATATCAGCAGATGAGGATGACTTGGGGATGCAGTCAATGGCCTACATAACTACTGCCCAGGCCAAGCTAGACGAGGGAGATGTTGAGGGCTGCTTGAAAATAATTGCTCAAGGGGTGGAGGTAGGAGCTGAGCCTGCAGTGCTGCTTTCCAGGGCACATACAAATGTCTTGAATGGCCAAAAGAAGCTGATGGCTCTTCCCTCTGCAAGAAAGAGCATTCAACCAACTCCAGCTAGTAGTAAGTATAAACTATAGTTGTTTGATTTGAGACATTTTACCAGTTTTTGCAAATTTTTTCATGAAACAAGTCTTGCAGTATCCTGTCAAAGATCTATATGTGATTGTATTGGATCTCCCATAGATTCTTGTCGTGAAGAAGCTCCCCAGATGGTTACCTATGCCCTAGGCGAAACATAAATTGCCAACCATGAAAAGATGGACTTTGTTCTTGCTGGTTTCTTTGTCAACAGGACAAGTGGGGTTAATGAGAACAAGAAATACAATTGATGTGCTTCAGTTGAATTGATTATATTTTGTTTTGCTGTAAAGCAATGTGATAATCTTTTGGTAATCTTTCTCCAATTTATGGATCCCTTTACGTTCTGTTGTCTGTGAATTTGTCACGTGTGAATCTTTACTCTTATTCACAGCATCTTTCCATGCCACTTATCAGTAAATATGAAGAGAGGTAAGAAATTATTTTCTTTTTTTAGCTGAGAGGAAAATGTCGAATTCCACTGTTGAATTATCGAAATGGCTGCAAAACATGAAGAAGCGAAAGAAGCTGAATTGGGCGCCTCCACTTCGTCCTGTAAAAAGCACCCCAAGCCGAACTGAAATACCAAAAATAAACATAAAGAAACTAGAACTGTCCCCGATTCCTTCCTCTGTTCTTTTGGAGTCCCCATCCCTTGCAAAATCAGTTTTACCATTAAGTAGAAACATGCTTGCTGACTATGACAGTGAGTCGTATCAAAATAGTGCTTCTTTTGCCAGTCCACTCTCTTGTAAAAAGCAGGACAAGACCAAAGATGGTTTTCGTTCCGGAGGGATTGATAATCGTGACAACAAAAGCCATGTGGTGGATGGAAGTGGCGCACCATTGAGTACAAAACACGTGTCAGGAAGTGAGGTAGAGAAGAAGTTTGACAGAGATGCCAGCGAAGAACTTGAAAAACAACATCCCAAAGTCTGCCTAACCGATCCCATGTCCAAGAGAAGGCAGAATGGTGTCAAAGAAGCAGGCTGTGTTTCTGCAAAAACGCAATCTTATCCTGGGGCTGTGAAGCAAAATACTCTTGCCAAAGAGAAGGACGTGTCCGAAGGGGCTACTTTTGACATTAGAGATTGTAAGAAAAGCCTTCAGATGGCCAATGAAGGAGTAACTACCCGAAAAGAGGGCAAGGAAACAACAGAAGGCCTGACTACAAGAAGCCCAGACTCATTACTTGGCATCGATTGTGCTTCTGAGAACTTCAGTGACCGTTTTTCATACCACACAGACTCAAATTTTTTCTCTGAGAAATTTCGATGTAATAGTGACAGTGGTTTTCAGGAGGTCGCTTTGAAAAGCATCACAACCCCACAATCCATTCCAGTGGCATCAACATTTGACCGTGAAAATTGCAGCCTTCCTGGATTTTCTTTAGATGCTAACAAGGTATCTTCAAATCTGGTTAATACTGAAGGGGACAGAACTTCACCAATCAGGAGCAACATATCTGGAATTTTCGTGCTCGACAAGAAGGCACCTTCAAGTGAGGAACATGCAAAAGAGAGACAAGGCATCAGCCGTGAAGCTTCGTCCACGCAGAGTCAAGACTCTTTCAAAAAGCCATTGGCACCAGCTGTAAGACTTAGCCATGCAGATCGAGAGACTGCCTCCAGTGTGACCCTGCAGAATAGAGTGACTGAGACACAGAGTAGCACAATGGTCGCTAAGCAGAAGCCAGGGACAAGTGGAAAACCATCTGATCTGTCCGAGTACCTAATGAGGATGAAGCAAGCAGCAACCGAAGCCAGTAGCACTACCAAGAAGCACAAGGTCATTCGAATCAAGAAGGAAAGATACAAGGTCATTTCTGTTCTTGGCAGAGGTGGATCTGGCAAGGTGAGCTATAAGCCGTTAATCCTCCTTGATCCCATTTCAGTGTGCACCAACGTGCCATTTTAAAATTCTTGGGCACTTGATACTGCTGGGTCCTTTCACTAAATACCTTCTCATCGACGTATTTAGATTCCATAAATCTCGATTCAGTGGATCACCTTCTTTACAACTCCAAATGTTTAACGTTTTTGGTTTAGAATGCCACCGTAAAACTATATGTGAGTTGGTGGCAAAACCGTACCAGATCAATATCTTAGAATTCTTTACATTAGTATTCTTTAATATGTATCGGTCTGTTGAAGGTTTATGAAGTGGAGAATGACGATGGAAGAGCTTTTGCCATGAAGTGCGTTCGCCTCGATGATCTTGATGACGTCGTATTCCAGTCACACATCAACGAGATCGAGATTTTGAGGAAACTGAGAAACGAGCCTTGCATAATTCAGCTTCACGAATAGTAAGTGAAAATGTTTTTCTCATCTCAGTTTTGTTCTCATCAGCATCTCGGTTCAGTTACAACTCTGCACAAACATTTGTTGTGGCATGTTTCAATGGTTGATGGGCTAAGGCCAACTTCTCTTGTGTGCAATTTTTCCCCTTTGCGCTGATAAAATGCGCAAATCCATGGCACACAGTCTCCGGTTCACATTAGCTTGGTGTAGCAGGAATCAAATAGAAAGCAGTATTCCAAGAAAGTAGCAGGCGAAAAAATTCAAACATGCACGCTCAAAAACCTTCGCCGGCGAAAAAGCCAAAAAATGTCGCTCAATCTAGAATATTCTGTGCAGCCATTTCTTTCATTTTCTGTTAGTTTTCGCCGGTGATTCTTCGGATTTTATAAGCAGGAATATGTTGTTGTAGCTGTTGTTGCCATAGAAAGTAAAATGGTGCTACTTGTGCGAATTTGTTATTAGAATTTTATGAACCATCTTTTCGGAATTCATGCAGGCGCTTATAATCCTTTCTAGGTGAGGTGGCTTGTGGTTTGTTATTAACTTTAACAAGAATTAATACTGTCAATGTTTTAATGAAATGTCTTTACACAGTTTATACATCTATAATTATATAAGAATTTTATTTAATTGTACGAATTTTACCAATAATCATAAGGACCTCCTTGGAGATCTTTATCATAAGACCTTTTTGTTTTATGCGTAAAGAGTATCAAATGTACGTTTCAGATTCCCTCTCCAAAGTTTTTATCTTTGTCGTTATGTTGATTTATTTTTTTCTTACTTCTGTTTGTGACGTAATGATCTGATGTGTGTACTTACCAACCCTTCAAGATGTATTGAGTTAATAAGCATTCGAAGTTTGAGTGATTCGAATCATACTGTTGCTTATCATAGAATATTTCAAGTGAATAAAGATTTTTAGTAAGAGCTTTCATTAGTGCATCATTACTGTGAATTGTTTATGATTCCAGTTTTTTGTCATTAATAGATCTATTACAATAGAGGTCTATTTCACACGAAGTATAAATTCTCTGTAGTTAGACTATAGAGGGATAAATTTAAAAGAAGCGATAGTGATGAGAAAGACTGCAAATGTTTTAGTCTTAAGCATAAATCAGAGTGCCAATGTATTCCTGGCTATCATCCAGATTCGAAATTTTTGCTCTCAATCTATTTCATTGCAGTAAAGTCTTCAAAAGTATTTCAAATATGATTAAATAGCAAAGTCACAATGCAAGAACATACAAATAGTATTTATGTATCTAAATCTTCAATGTAGTCAGGAAGTTCTCTTGAAATTTTATTTATGTAAATGAGGACTTTCATGAAATTTCATGAAGGCAATAAAAACTTATCGATAATTTTTAGTAATAGAGAAGTGGTATTTATTGATATCCTTTCGCCTACTTTCCCAATTTTCCCTTATCTGTGAAACGCCACTTTTGCCATTTATTTCAAAATCAATCTTCGGAAAAGTGTTGTGCGTTTCTGTTTTCAACAAGACTTTGGCGCTACACTTGTTTTAGAAGATTATAACTAACTTCATCTATGTCTATCTTGCCTACATTTTTAGGTTAATCTCTCTATCATACGCTGCTTTTGGTGGCTTTTAAAAGAACTATGTGCTGTGCCAGTATTGGTCTCAAATTATAATGTGTATTCCCCTCCTTACCCACGAAACATTCGCCTCTCCCTCTCATCTCCGACCTCTACTGTTTTACGTATACAAATTCATCATAAGACGTTTTTGCTAAATACCGTTAACCTCTATCCTTTGAACAAAGACTTCATTTTTTATAAAAAAGATGTCAACGATCCAACTTCTTCTAATTAGTCTGTTTCGTTTCTTTCTTCGTTATTAACTCGTCGAATTATCAATTGTGCACTTCAAATTTCTGTAATGGAAGCACATAGTCGGCACATGATTTTCCTATTCGAACTATTTTGGTTATTTTGGTTATATTTTGGTTACAGAAACCTTTTTTAAACAAATCGCTCACATTTCTGATCAAAACCAGTTGAGTGCCTTTTCATTTTTTTGTTTATATTTTTTATTTGAAAGCCAGTTATCAGAGCATCTTCTGCTTAGGTTAATGGCTCTAAATAGCTATCAAAGCACTGAGCATGGCCTAAATGTGTGCCAACTTTGAAGGGTATTTTTAACTTCCTTCCATCTAGGCCCAATTTAAAAAGCTCCAAATTAACACACTCGTGTGATGAACCTATGATGTGTGCAATCCCTTCTCCACATTCGAATTTTTTTCATTTGAATTTTAGCGAGCTGAAGAACGAGACGCTCTTCATGCTAATGGAGAAGGGTGAGATGGATCTGGAGAAGTACTTGCGACTGAACAGCAAGCTGGAGGACGGCCGTATTAGGCAGCTCTGGGTCCAAATGCTCAGCGCGGTCGCCAGCATCCACAAGCAGTGCGTCATACACACCGACCTGAAGCCTCCCAACTTCCTCTTTGTCGACTCTAACTTGAAGCTCATTGACTTTGGCATCGCAAAGGGCTTGCAGGTACGTGAATACCACTTTGCACATTACTGTAAACTGACATTTTCAGGGCCGCAATACGACAGCCGGAGCCCTAGGCCCAAAGTTGATGTGCTCCCTAAAAAATGCCAAAATAGTTCTTGTCATATAACTCAATTCATCAACAGCACTTAGTATAGGCCTTAAAATTTTGCTTGGGGTTGGCCAATGTTAAGAATTTCTGCAGTTCAATGGCACAAGTGGGGCATTGCCACACATGACCATTACTGTAATGTCTTTTGCCAGTTTCTAATCTTGGTATTATTTATGGCAAGTTAGTAATGGTGGAAATGTTATTTCAGCCAGTGGGAAGTTAAGTACTGTTTGAATTCATAGTGATCTGATGTAATTGATGTAAGCTTCATCTCCCTCTCTTTCGACTCATATGCAAATTCGAATCTTATTCAAATTTTTGTGGTGTTGTCAAAACGGCAGTTTTTGGTTGTGAAAATTGCGTATCTAAAGTTGGTAACGTGATTTTGCTGATTCATTTACGATTAATAATTTTACAAAGTTTAACTTATATCTTGGTCTTATCGTTTATATCTTAATGAAATAAATTTAATGTCATATTTAGCAAAGAAGTGATGTTCTTTTCTTTATCGTTCTTAGTCAAATCTTTAAAAAAATTTCAAAAAGTTCAAACTTTAATCTAAAATATAGGTATGCGAACATACCATCATTTTGGTAAATATTTTGTTAGTTTGATTTTAGATGTTAGATTTTATACCCCATTTATCACATTTAATCTTGAGAAATTTATTGGATTTTATAAATTTAATCAACTGCCACAAACTGAGAGAAATAAATAAATATGCAGCTCAAAGAAGTTCAGTCGTTCATATTACTATTTTGTGAAGTCTGTTTTAAAAAAAATTGTTATCCAATCTTTTTATCCGATGAAAAATCAACAGCTTATTGCTTATTTATTCTCGCCACCCGGGCTTTACTCTGCTTAAGTCTCTCTAAAAGCTCTTTCTTTGTCATATGTTCTTTACATGTGTGGTATATTGACAGGACAACTGTACAAGCACCCAGCGAGATTTCATGATTGGTACACTAAATTACATGGCGCCAGAATCCGTCTCTGAATCTGAGCACGACAGAAAGGACGCCAACTCTTCAAAAAAGAACTACAAGGTACCTATTTATTTTCTACTCTCACTCTCGAGGTCTTGCCGCTATTTTCTTTGTCATGGCACACGTAATGTCCTTTTAAAAATAGTAAATTTTGGATGGTAAATTGTAAATAAGTTACTCGTAGTACCTTTGTAGCTCTTTTGTCCAATTAGTAGTACCTTTTATATATATAAACATGTTCGAGTTGAAAAAATTGTTGTTCTATTTCTTTGGATAGCAATCTTTGAATTGCTGATTTGCATAAATGAAAGCTGAAAATTTACACTAAAGGTAAATACATAAGTCTGAGTTACTACTTACTTAAACAATTGTTTTTAACATTTTCTTCTATCATCCTGTGCACGTCTTTGCTACAGATTCGGCGAGCCACGGACATTTGGAGTTTGGGCTGCATCCTCTACTTGATCGTGTACGGGAAAACGCCTTTTCAGCATATACAGAACAGAGCTCTAAAGGTGGTTCAGATAACTGAGGGACGAGATATTGTCTTTCCAGATATTCCCAACAAACACTTGCTTGATACCATGAAGGTAGGCATTGTCACCCGTGGTTTGCCTTGAATACTGTAGTTGTATCATTTGTGGAAGTTATATCACATTCTACGATGTATATTTAGGGCTGTATCCTCTTTTGCGTGAAGCTGTTTCTGTCCAGTCTCGATTTGAAACCAGACATCCTACTTTAATACCAAATAAGAAAAGGTTGTAGTAGGGGTTTTTGTTTTCAGCGATGTTTGCACGATCGGCATAAATCTGCAGCAAGTTGTTAAAAGAGCTACTTTTTCTAACTTTTATTATGAAGTGCTGCAAAGACACATGTCAGATCAACTTTGTCAATGTGCTAACAGAGAAAGCTACTTTCATTCCACTATACTTGTATGTACAGTGAGTGATAATAGAATACATGGAACAAGAAATCCTAATCGTAGAAAACTCATTGAATAAATACATTGAAGCTTATCGCTTTCATTTTGAATAACATTTTCTGGTTTAAGCTCATAAAATAGGCAAACATGTCGCCGATTTGACAGTCCAGGTACACTTTGATAAAGCAAACTGTTTCATAGCCGGAAACTTTCCAGGTCGATGTCTTCTGAAACAGGAAACTTCAATAATGCCAATTTGAAAATGATGTATTTTTAAATAGGGCAGAATATGAATCATTTAAAGGATAGCTTTCAAGAAACAGATTCACCAACGGGCTTAACCCTTTTTCATTAATGTAACCCATATCCATATTGTGTTTGCGAATCTTTTGTTTTCAGTTATAACAACTTTGATAACAGCAAATAATCTGCTTTCCGATTATCATTCTAATCTGCTTTTCCGGAAGCTCTATCTCTGTAGTCATGGCTACGAAAGAACTACTTTATTAGCCCCCTCAAGGAAACGCAGTGAAACAAAGGAAGCAAGTTGTTCATGAAAATGTTTCACTATCTTGTATTAATAAAGATTTTGGGACAGCCGTTTGCAAAGTGATAATGATAACCCATCTCTTTTAGTTTGCTGTCTAAACGTTGGTCTTCATTTCCTGTGTCATTCACGGCAATTTTGCCTCGTAGGGGTGTTTGAAAAGGAATCCAGCACAGAGGTACACTATTGAACAGCTGTTGTCTCACGCATTTGTGACTGGCACGGGATCATTCGAAAACGGTATCCACCCTTAACGTATTCTCTCTGTTTATTCGCGACTCTCCTGTTCTTGATAATTACAAATGAATTATCACCGTCTGCTTCATGATCAAAAAGGCATCATGAAATTATAATAGATATAGGTCCTTCTAGCAAATGAAGCAAGGGCTATCCTCGGTTTTGTTGCATTCACTTTTCACATTTGGTGCATGGAAAAACCAACATTTTATCTAGTAGGTAAGTATTAACTGTTAGCACCGAAATTATGGCTCCCAGTGGTATACCATGTTAAAGTCGCAACTGGCCAAAATACCAATACTTCTAAGAATAGCTTATCTGCATTAATGAGTCCTACGTACGACTATTTTTTCTTTTCGAATTTCAGTTGAAAGTCTCCCATGGTTGTACGAAGACTGAACTCTTATACTTATTCTCTCTATTCTGGCTATTTATTTTCTTGTAGGCTTTTTTCTCGTTTGATGTGTTTGTATGTAATAGGCCCTCGGGTGCCTGTGAGTTATCTCTGTGAACTACACCCTTTTAAAACACTTTGATATTTCTTCTCTTAGCTGTCGGAATAAATATGTTGTTAAACAGTTTCAGAACGATAGTGTACGATAGTATGGCATAACCAAATTGGATTCTCCATGCTTTGCAATTTTGGTGGGATGCAACCTAGAAAAGCCTATCTAGATCTGTTATTGCCCTGTTTAATTTCAAAATTATCAATTAGGAAATGATTTATCACGACGCCTCAAGGATCCTTAAAATTATGCTTGAAGATAAGACAATTTTCAAGAGAGATTCTTGACTGTCCATACTGATTTAGGCCATCAACTTAACCATAGGATTTTGGGGATTCTTTTGACAGCCACACAAATTGCAGTAATGAGAAAGGAATTTAATTAACAGTATGTGTATCTTTCTGGCTCGCCCCTCAAAAAACCAGATTAACATTTTAACCATCTTCATAATGTTGGAAAAGACGGTCCAAAAATTTGCCCGGGTAGGTCTGGAGTTTATGGCAGTGTTGGAGGCCTTCGTTGTTGGATGTTTTGTGATTTTTATGGTGGTTTGGGCTTTTACGTCACACTGATAAGCGAGCTGTGTGTTCCTCTAAATTGAAATTTGCAAACCTCCATGTTATGCTAATTGTAGACATAAAAGGGAATAAAAGATGACATCACACATTTACTATAAACGTTTTGATATGCACACACTAAAACGCAAGTGTAATGCTTGCCCTTTTTCCATTTCCATTTTCCATTTCCATTGTTACCAAACTTTCGCGACATTGCCTGAAATGAAAATGTGTAGAAAACTGGCCTAAGTTCAGGTTTTAATCATACTCATTTTCATGCCCTTGTGCTTCTATTTTTCTAAAAACAGTTTGATTCTGTCTTGCGGGGCTTTCTTCAGGAGGCTTGGTAGAGTTTTTACTGGGGGCACCTGGTGAAATTTTCACTACCATTTCTAAGTCCTGGCAGCAAATTCTGTTTTGCCTTTACAGGTACGGGCCTCCTCTCCCCTTCCTCTCCCCTTCCTCTCTTTCTCCTCAACCCTTCCGCTCCCCATTCTCTCCCCATTAACGTGATACTTAAAAGTTTTGTCAGCAAATGAAATCAGTTTTTCGTTGCTAACTTCTTGCTCGTAATATTTATTCAAAGATGAGAAAGAAAATCACGCTGCATTGGAGAAAAAAGACAACATCGATATCTTTATGGAGCACGTGAAACAATCTTCTGTCAACTCACCGAAGTCTCTGGAAAGGATACAGAAGGTAAGATATTTCGAATAGCTTGAAAACTCGAGTATCCGTCTTTAATGTCCAACCAGCTCTTGCAGAAGCAATTGTTTTTAATGGCATTCAGCTGGATTTCTCTCGTCACTGGTGTCATATGAGCCTGCTTGTCCAACGAAAATCGTAGCTGGTTCACATCTCGTTAAATCGCCATTTTTAATCTTAACGTTCCATTGTCTGAGTTTGTTTTGTTTTTCGAGAACCCTTCAGAAGAATTAGGATATATGCGCCACTCAAAAGCATCACCTTCTAACATTAGCCGTTGATAAGTTTTCATGTCCGCAAACCACATCTGCTGTCATCATGTTCCCAACTATTTACAGTGAAAAACAACTCAATCACTTGAAAACATGTTATTGCAGTTTACCTCGCAGTAGTTGCCCTTAATATTTCCTGTTTCTATTTATTATCTTTTTTACGGTTAACGGTATGTATGTGTTGTTTTTCCTTTTCCACTATCACCTGGATCAATACTGTAATCGAGTCTCCAAAAGTAGCACTTTCATGTCCTGGATTTTGTTGGTGAATAACGGTTGAGATCAGGATGTCAGACATCTCGAAAGAGCTTAGAAGAAAATGTTGATTAATTAATCAGAAATATACGTTATTAATCTTCTAGTGCTTGGGCATTGCAATTTTTTCCCGATGCTCTCTTTCTAATTTGAATGGAATAGACTGACTTGGCAAATCTGGTTGTTTTGCTACATATCTGTGTCAGGTTTTATAAAAGTCTCTTAATTAGTGATTTTTCATCGTCTGGAAAAAAGTCTCTTAAAACACTTTAGGTAAACAACGGCCTTTGTAAAAAGGCTCAAAGTTTTTTAGGAGTAGGAATCCTTTATTTGAGCCCTACTGTACTTGATTATATTTTGAATGCCCAGCATATTCAGACATTTCCAGCAAAGAAACTTTCTAATGAATACCACGTTCACTTTTAGAGCTATGCAAGGAGAGCATTGGGTGACTCAACTTCAATGAACTCTGCTCGAAAGGTCGTTTTCTGATTCGTGGCGTAGATAAATTGATGCAGGTTTGATTGTGACGTAGCCTGGCTGTACTTGGAGCTTGACGTATGACCAACTACAACTCGTCTCTATGATTGGACCTTGCAATGAATCTTGTAGCTTGTTAGTCCTTTGTTGGACCCCAGTAATGTAAGCTTTAAGATTGTAATTATATAGTCATTTCATTCATCGTATATTTTCAGCTAAATGCCTGTAGAGGTAGATGCCATTGATGCTGGTCTCTAAATTCCCAATAGACTCTGACGGTCTCATAATGCTATGCGGTGTTTATACTCACTAACTCATTAAAACTTTACAAGGATTTAGTCTACATAGCAAAGTTCCTCCTTCATCTCCCCCAATGCCCCTCCCCCCAACAAAAATAGCCTAGTAACTATGAACTTGAGTGTGCATTTGATGGTAAAAGACAAAAAGATTCATTCCATGTCATTTCATAAAATGCATGATTGCATGCTTTGCGGTTTGTTTTATTAAGTTTTTCAAAGTCTCTTTCCTTGAAGCGTTTCCTGAAAGGGAAAGACCAGCCAATCAGCCCTTTAGTGACTTGCAGGTTGTAGGTTGGCGGCAATAGACGCTTAGCAAGGACCTTTTGTGAGCCCAAATTATGGACAACCTCACACTAAAAGCTCACCAAAAGACACGTATTTTATGGAGCAGATAAGAGACCCAAGACTTTGATGGCTAAAGTTCAATTTCAACCGGAATTTTCAATTTCCCACACTCAAACTATAGTAAAGTTAGTTTCATAGAGATATTCAAGTAAAGATTTTGCAACTTTCAAGAAGAGCCTTCGGAAGGCTCATAAATCGTACTCAAATTCCTTGCTATTAAGCGAGTACCCTCGTCAGGTGCGTGACTCTTTGTAGACAACCACGTCTGTATCTGTTTCGAATTTGACCTTTTCTTGACCTATGACCTAGAGCTTGTTAGCTGAATGGAAACATAAGTAAACAGTGTAAGTGTATTGCCCAAATTCTATACTCGTCACGTCTCGACAGTGTTGCAGTTTCATTGGTAACTATGCAATCGCTTCTTGTGGCATTCTGATGGCTGTTAACGTACCGGACTTTGAACTAAACAAATGAGTATGTAAAAATGCATTTACGTAAACAAAATTCTTGCCATATACATCTGATTTAATTTGAACCCACTCTTTCCTTATAAGTGATTACAGTTCAACAGAAAGACGTCACTCTTTTATGCATTTTCTGATATCCGATTGAGTGTTTTTGCTGCAAAAATAAAAATCTAGAAGCTCTCGTCTTAAGGCAACAAGAGGAATGTTGTTTACGCGATGCACCTCTGCGTTTGGTTGTTTGCGCGTCTTATCCCACGCATATCTCGTGTGGAAGGAAGTTTCTTGCATTCATTGGTGTTTGCTTGCAAGCTCTCGAGGTCAAAGTTCAGTACCGAAAACTGCTGAGAAGTTTTACTAATAGAGCAATGCTCAATCTTCTGTATGACATTAAGTGAAGAACAGCCATTGATCTTCTTGATTGTGAGAATTGATACAAAGTAAGGAAATACTGCATTTGCTAACTGTTTAATCAAGGTGTTATGAGGATTGGCAACCTTTCTTGTCAAAACCTCTTGATACTTTGTAGGGCAAAAAATTGCTTCATGTTAAGCCCTAAACAGCAAATGTTGGTTGAACGATTGATCCGTGTTGTTTTTTAACCTTTCTTCTAGTTCAATATTCTCGAATAGATAACACGAGCTCAATGGAAACAATCAGAATGTTGATCCAATAACGAGATAGGCTTATAGGGGTATAAAAATCAATCTGTTTTCCCTTTCTTCTCTTCATACAAATCGTGCACTGTGCAACGAGCAAACCAATGCACAGAATTCATACATATATCCAAATGCCAATAGCTTTAATGAATCTGTTATCTCTGCACGGTAAAGGAGAAGAGAAATTCTACTATCGTTTCAGTCACCCCTATAGCAGGCGTGTATAGTCATAGTCTGTCTTCTAACAAATTTACTCTTATCAGACCAAGACTTTGCACGCTAGGATGTGGAATAATAGGCCATTTACAGAGGCCTTTCTCAGCTAGCATTTCTGGTGACCCCTTGATTGTTGCCACTGCTTCAAATATTCCAATACTTTCAGTCGCTAGTGATTTCCATTGAAATCGGCCAAAGCACCTGTGGCTTATCATCCCACTCCGATGTCTAATCCTAAGTCCCTTTACCCTTAATGAAACGCAACACGGCCAAGATTCAATTTTCATTTGCCATCCATCCTACAGACACACAACCAATTCAAATTGAATTAGTATAATCTCTTGCGCAGAGCAAAGTATTTTCATCCGCTTTACAAACATTAAATCTCAAAGCAACCCCCATTCAGTCTGCCTAGGCACCGTTCTTTGCGTGCTCCTTCCTTTGCATGCTTTGATACTGCTTCGCGATTCGAGACATTCAAAGGGATGCCCAGTTTCGCCTTATACTTGCGTAGTGAAAAGCACCACTTACAGGTTGGTCTTACGTGTGACGTCATCGCGGTCCTTTTGCGATGTGCTTTCGGACAGTGAACGAACTTTATTTCTGTTGCATTGACTGGTGTCTCAGCGTAACTCGGCCTCTCTCTGTTGGGGGCCAGAAAGAGATTGTCAGCCCCAGAAGATTTTGATGATTCGGAGCCATCACCCTCTCTAGAGTTTTCCAGCAAACATTAATCAAAGCTCCATGTTGGTATGCATTCTGAAGGAATGGTCTTAATTTAGGGTTTGTGCCTCTATTGGACCATGCTTTGCAAGGAAAATGGTAGTTGATGAAAACTTTCATTTTTGGTCCATGACCATTCGCGCATTCGCTTCATCGGCAAGATTTCCAACCATTTGACCAACAGTCTGCGTTTAAGGGGATAAACTTTTATACCCCTGGCGATAAATACCTGCCATAGCTTTCCATCAAGTTTTATATTAAAGAGATCTTACACTAATAGTAAAAACCATCCCATGATCAAGGGACTTTACAGTGAAACCGTTTCCGCCACAATTATTGTCGCAGTAATATTCTCTACTCAAGAGCAAGCCGTGGTGTCAGATGTGAAGTGCGGATCAGCCTTAACTGGCTCTCTTGTTGTTGACCCTGATCCACCGAAATATGTTTCGTATTCAAGGCAAATACTGGTCATTGCTTTCCCCGACTTTTGAAGTAGAATCCTGCCTTTCATGGCTTAAGATTCTAGTGGAAGAACACCTCTTTTGGCTCATGTTTGGAATGTAATTTCCTATTCAACAAAAAGAGTGAAAATGGGATGATCCGCGTAATATAACATGCTGGTGGTCTCGCCTTTGTCGCTGACATAGTGCCACACAAGGCAAAACTCCTATAAGGATATTAGATGCTTTGTCCAAGACAGAAAGACAGACTAGAATTAATCGACACTTCAAAAGTCCACGAGACCCAGGGGCACCTTTCTCTGCTTTTAATCTATTGACGTCTAGAGACTGAAAACAGTGGAAAAATTCTAACAAGAGGCAACATGGTAAAGGATTTTGCAAAAAACAGGAAACACCAAAACGCAAACATGTTGGCAGCTTCGAAAGCAATGCCATAAAAGCAAATCCTCGGCTTTCTTCTGTAGATACAAGATGGCTCTCTCGTAATTTGAAAAGACAGCGGGGCGTGGGTAGGGGGCAAGGTGTGGGGGCTGTGCTTATATGGACAGATGGTCCAGCTGAGTAACAAGCATGCCTCTGTAATTCATATTTTCCTTCATTACTCAGTTATGGAATTATTCTACGGGGTAATACATACGACACCTTCGTTACTCCATAATTTCTACAGCAAAAGAAAGTCCTAACATGTAGAAAAATTGCAGCTACCTACAGCCCCATCAGCACTTTTATTACATTCGTTAAAGATAGTCAAACTTGAAGAGTTGTTACGTTTAAACGTTCTAGCATTTGTTTATAAAGCTATAAATAACTTTCGCCAAGCTACTCTCATAACTATCTCACCTCGGATTCTTCTGTTTATAGGTTTGAAACTCTTCGGGCCACCAGAGGAGATCTATTTATTTTCTTGAAACCTATGGCCCAAAAAATACATTATTTTGACTCTAAATCATGAAATACCCTTCCACTTTTTAAACGGGTTGCTTTATCGATTGCTGTTTTTCAATCCAAATTGAAAGCGTACTTTATTGACTCCTATGTTTAACTAACAAATCTTACAAGGCTTGTCAGGTAAAATAGCAACACTCCTCCTTCGCGGATTTTCAAAATGATTTAGAAAAAGAAAACGCAAGGTGAATATGTGCCTCATTAGTCTTGAATAGTTTTGTCTGGTATGTTGTTCTTTTGTTGCCTGAACATTTTTGTCGTTCTTTTGATTTCCCGCGTGTTGTTTTCAAAGATGGCAACAGCAGCCACGCCTTCGGTCACACCTTGCCTCGTCCTCCCGATGCTAACAAAGAGACCGGGCACAGAAAATTACGGTCTTCTTTCATTTTCATTTTGTGTTCACACTGGGAAGTTTTGCAAGATATTTTCTAGTAACATGGTAAGTTTTTAGTGGCAATTTTTGCGACAAGCATTTTGAATAAGTTTTGTCAATTGGAAAAGGTTCTTCAGAAATTCTTATTGTGAATTTAGGCCTTCTGTTGATAACCTCGTATCCACTTACGAACTGGCGCGAGATTTTACTCCGTGAAATTATTTCGCATGTTGTTTATTATTAGCTGAAAGTGTGAGAATGAAGATAAGCTTTCCCATTTAATGAATGATGCCAAGACGACAAAGTAGAAAATTGAGTATAAAAAGTAGCGCAAAGCGTTTATAAATCACGAAAAGCTGAGTAGAAAAATCCTTGTGTTTTCTTTGAACTTTGAAGCCTTACATGAAGAAAAAAGTCTAAAGTCTTCGAAAACAATTTCATCTAGATCACTCCTAGAGACAACTCAACTTTCCATCTTACCTCATCTTATCTTCATATTCCATATTCAATTAGCGTTAGGAATAAGTATTTGTTGCCATCAGAAATTGATTTCATGGACATAAAATATGAAAAAGTGAAGCAGAATTTTAAAAAATGGAAAACATTTTCTTCTTTGCATGATTAATTTTAGTGCAGTGGTACTTATTTCTAGCTTCTTACTTACCTTCTATTTGTAAGTAATATGCAAAGTTACTTTTTTTGTGCTAAAGTGATTGAATATCTATTTCTCAAGACACTTCAACTGTGAAGGGCCTATAGAAGAAACTTCATCTCAAGTTTTTAGCATTAGTAGGTTTCTCCCTGTGTCCCCTTGCTGGCTACATCTATAAATGTTGAGGCAGATGTTGCCAACTGAATTGTGCTTGAGAGCTAATGGCCTTGTCATCCTCCTTAGCAATTGTCTAGTGATCTCTTTTTTTTATATCCAATATTCATTTAAAGGTGTTTTTTGTCAATCACCATAACTACTTGGCAATACAGGGCTAACATGTGCTCTTCGATGAGGGTCAGCATTTTAAATGGGTAATTTTGCACATGGGGTATTTAAAGTTGTTTAATATTGAGGGAATAGAATCATTGTGAGTAAATGTCTGAAATACTGTTGCAGTTAATTGCCAAAGGATATTCTAATTACAGAAAAATTCCCTCTTACAGCTTTTTATGGTCCAGCTTTGTCAATTTATAGAAATATCAACTATTTATTCTTTAATTTGACCATTTTTAGATATAATCCTATTCTCCCAATAAGGGTCTAATTTCGTTTTTGTTAGGTCTCTATTAGTGCAGATGACCTTGCTGCCACTTCTATTTTGAGCAAATTCTTCAGACAACAACTCAATGATCTTGTTATTGGCTCTACATCAGAGAATAACTCATTGAATATAATGAAGTACTAAAAATGCTGCCCAGGTTGTCACCACATTTATTCTGTTACATTCTACCTTTTATAAGGAGGAAAAGGATCTCTGCTTAATGGTTTGACTTTGATGCAGAGGAAATAAGGTTTTACTGGCGGTGATTAGCACCATTTCCTGGAGATAAAGGTCCTCATCCTCAATAGTGTAATCAAATTGTTGGTGCATTTAGTGGTTAGCCTCGGCTGACCTTCTTCTGTCTTTAATTAGGTGGGGTGCTTCTCTTAATTCTCTTAATATTGTTTCAAGAAGACGCAAGGATATGGTCAACTATAATAATGGCGTCGCCAATCCCTCTGTAAAGAGACGACGGAAAAAATTGTATGCAAAGAGAGCTCTTGATACATTGATTTGACCTAGGTGGCCTCGCTGTATTGATTAAGAGAATGAACTCGTTGTGATTGTAATGAATGGGCAACGCAATGGAATCCAAGTTCAGCGACAGGCGAGTGCTCCGCACCACAGCTGTGCTCACGATGTTCTTGCTTGTCCTATGCTTTGACGAGAGAGCGAGAGCCTGCTGTTCTTTCTCCATTGCAATGTGTTTAGGCCAGGCTCTTTCTTATCAGGGAAGGGTTCTTGTTAGGAATGCTAGGGAAGCGACAGCGGACTAGCTTTGGGAGGGAAAGAAAGGCCAAGGAACCTGAGTTCAAGTTGATTGGTTTTCGTTTCTAAAGAATGTAGATTAGTAATGTAGTTGTAAGAAGGAAAAGTAGATATCCGCAAAGAAGGCACAATATGTTGAGCTTCAGTATGGTTGGCTGAGGTAGCGATTGGAACGACAAGGGTTAAGCAATATTCGCATGCTCGTAATTTGCTCTGTTTGGACAATCGTGCAGTCTGCAAGCATCTGAAAACCTTGTTTCGATTTGATCTTTCGTTTTTTGACCTTCTCATCAATTTTCCTTATTTCTTTCTCCCACAATATGATCAATTCTTATATCATTGTGATTTTCATGCCAAACAATTTTGATTTGTTTAGAATGCAATGAATTGGTTAAAATGGCCAATCGATTAATCAATGTTAAAAAGGAAGAAAATTGTGGTGTAAACCATCAATAATCGATGTAAGATTTTAATAGTAGAAAGGTCCAAAGTGTGAAATCATTTGGTTAACCACAGATTGTTTTTTTTGTATTGTTTACCAGGGTGCTTTAGGTGAATAGAGAGCGACGGAGGAACTTGGATTCATTTCAATAAAGTTTCCAAATGTCAGTCTTCCATAGAGATGATCTCTTTAGAACGTCTGCCAAAGTGAACTTCCATCTGATACATTGTTTCTTGCTCCTTTTCCTGGCCAAAAATATAGCTGATCACGTTTATCCTGTATTGAATACTGATTGTTTCCCATTCTGTTGTGTTTAAGAACCTTTTAAGGTGATGAAATCTCTTGATCTAAGCATGAGGCAACCTTTAAAATAGAAATCCTGGCCTAAAACCACTTGGTTATATTTTTGTATTTCTGTTCTGGCCCTGATCCTTGTCTTCTCTTCGACCCTGGGTTTGTTTCAAGATGCTGCACCAAATAATTGATGCTTGACATCTCTTGCTTGTTTTTTCCATTTAACCCCTTGTTCATGAAAGTTTTTTGCTTATTCCTACATTCATCGTTTATTTTATGTTTGTAAGCTTTGTTGTAAAATTTTGCCAATGCGCTTTGAGAAGGTCATTTACTCACGCGAACACGTATTCGTTCTGAAAACCTCTTTGTTAGGTGGCAAAGAAATTCTGGTTTGTCTTTCATTAACTCACTGACAGATTTATGCGTGGTGGGTGAGGTGTTCATCCACCAACGGTCTTTCGAGTAAGAAGAATGATTGTCTTTTATATCTTTTGTAAAACGTCCTTCCTCTCCGAATGAATGAATCGATGAGAGACACTCAAGAGCCTGATTCTGATTTATCCAAAGTGCTCAATTTTGTCTGTTCTTTACCAAAAATGAAAACTTTTATTATTTCTAGTTGTTTCCAATTTCGAGAATGTTCTGATTGAGCAAAAACTTTGCTAATCCATTATTGCTATTTCCAGCTTTGCAGCATCTTTCCATATATTTCAAATAGAGTTAATTTGTAACTACGAAAAGGGTGATTCATTGGCGGAAAGCGCTTGGGATTTGCCATAAAGATTGGCCAAGCAGATAGCAAGAAATCGCGAGGGTTGATCATTAAAACATAAGCTGTAGACATTCATCCTTAATTTCACAAAATTAAGAAGATTATAGCATCATCACGTTTGTGTTTAATTAGAAAGAGGTGAATCTATAATCCAAATTGAGTTAATTTTCATTTCAAGCTTCTGTCCTCCCGTTGCTAGGTAGATGATAGTATACGCTGCTGATTTCTTCATCAGTAAAGCTTGCATACAAAGGTTACGTTTTATAATCTGCAGAATAGCTTAATCGCCTTGAATACCTTTGAAATTATTAATTTGAAGCTTTCCGATCTTCCCGCGGATTGCCTATGTGCCTCTTATCAAACGTTGCTCTAGGGAGGATAAGCTTCTGGTTGTGGGAAAACCGACTTCCAGTTTTCTCATTTTGTACAGGCATTGGCATTAGTGGAGACGCCAGACAGGTTCGAAGAATTTTGCACAAATTAAATGGGTTCTTGTTAATTAAGGTGTCTCTTTTTCAAACAACGGTCTTCTGAAAACGCCCTGATCATGCCTTGCCTTGTATAATCAGGTTAATACTGTTTTTGACATATAGACTCGCCGTTATTGCTAAGTGATTCTAACATCGAATGCAGGCGTAGTTGAAGAGGCAGTCATTATTTTCATCATCATCACTGTTAAGCACTTCAAGCTTTCTCTGTTGTGAAAGTAGGTATACGCATGCACTTCGAATAACTATTGTTTCTAATTGCAAAACTTGCATTTGAAGATATTTCCCACTATTTGGTGCATGTTACAATGCAAGAAATACAGTTGCAAAATATTTATAGCGAATGTTTCAAAGAGAAATCAAAACATATACGTTTCGTTTACCAAAAGCCTGAAGATTGATAGAAGATTGGTAACTCTTTAAAACGAAACGTTTCTTTCAATCCATTGTTTGTAGTTACTTTATTTCAAATTGCATTTCCTTTTTTAGATAAAAAGGGAGTCTTTTCCTCTTAAACTCGTTCAAGCAGTGAGTTGATCAAAACCAGATGTCTGCGATAACATTAGCAGGAATTTATTTCCTTGTCATACTTCCTTTTTTTATCTTTATGACGAAAGAAAAATTCCACCATAATTTCCATTAATAGATTGTATTCAATGTAATTTCGCTTGAACTCGGAATATATGAATAGTGACGCTGGAGAGGAAAAACTTTGCAAATTCCATTCATTGAAAATTTGGTTTGATGCTGGAGAACTTCTACTTCCCGTCTTTCCCTTTCGAGGGCGTTCGCCCTCTTGTAAGCAAGTCGAACGTCAGTTGACAACAATGCCCTTTAAGGCTCTGCTCGGGTAACAGTGAACCGTTTCTGCTTTGAATTGTGAACTGAGGTCATTGATGGCTTGTCAGATTTGGTTGTGAATTAGGCTGAGAGCTCCGAGCAAATAATACGTAACTGTTTGCTATTTAATAGCATTAGGAGAGCATAAGAATGTAATAGATGGCACTTAACTGTAAGGAGATTTCAAACGGGTTTGAGGTCCGCTTATTGTGTATCGAGTGTCAAGAAGACCTTGTTATTCTTCGAAACGTGACGACGTCCGTGTTAGCCACTGAAACCCGATAGATCGGATAATGCATGATTCTTGGGCATGACTAAGTGTGATTTGGAACTATCATTGGTTAAGCGAGAAGACGAACTGACTTTACCCTGCGGTTTCCTGTTTTCGCCACTATTTAATTAATAAATCAACACGGCGAATTGAAATGCACGTGGAGAATTATACTGTTCATTCAGCGCAAGAAACTAATGAATACACAACGTAAACAACAGTTAGTCTAAGACCTAATCATTTCGCAGCTGAAAGGATTAACTTGATTAGATAGAGCTTCCCATGGTCATTCAGTAATAAGCTCATTTATCAGTCAGCCATTGACCCGTCATTTATGCATAGGTGGGTGTGGTTGACTTGGCTACAAGTTAAGCAAGCGACTACAGGAATCCTCTGAATTTATCAATATTCGGGAGTCATATGCCTCGGAAATGATTCTTCAATCTTATAGTAGATACGAATGGTAAATAGTAATGGAAAAACGATATTTATGATTCACTTTTCTTTTGGGAGGATTTTGAACTTAATAATTATGTGTTTACAGTGACCCAGAGGTCGGGCACGTTTTACCTAATTGAAAGCAGCTCGTCTAAATTTTTTCCCTTTTACTACGTCCGAATCTGACATCTCTATTGTTTTCCAAAGTTCTACGAGAAATTGTTTTTCCAAAGTGCTTTTTCTTGTGAAATCCATGTCAAAAGTGACATTTTTCAGGGAAAAGGATCTTTAATGAAGTTAAAGCAGAGGGAGAAATCACTAAAGTCTTGGAAACAATTGCAGGCTTTCAGAATTAAGAGACTGTGCTAAACACGATTTCAATTGGTGCTTCACATGATGAAGTGAATGTCATTTAATGTCATTGTCATTCTTTATGCCTTGCCATCGATAAAATTGGCACATTCAAATACCACAAAATAGGCCACAGCTAGCAACGCTGATATGTGTCATTACAGTTCTCTTTTTTTCATTTATAGCACTACCGTTATTCATTTTTGTCATATTGTACAGGTATTTTTTGCATCCCAACTATGTGGTTACTAGAAATATCGCATCCTAAAAAATTGTCGGGAAATCGAAGCTTTGTCCAACCAAATTTCCTGCAAACCAGCTGTGGGTCTCTCAAGAAGGAAAAGCGACTAGCTAAGGTTCCAGACGCATGTACTACACAACTTCACTAGGTGAATCCATCCGAGACTCGTGGCTAGCTGTACCCATTCAAAAGAGCATAGTTGCTACGAGGGGCGATCTAAGCCTATTTCTGGGGACTGGGCTGCACTGAAATTACGTACGTGCTCAAAAACTATTTGCTTTCCTTCCACCACAGACCACAGCAACTGCTGTGGACCGTGCAACGGCCTAATAACTTGACTGGTGCACTGAAAGGAGACTGAGGTGAAGCCTGAGACAGGGGACTGGAGGAGTCCGATTTTAATAAGGATGCATTTCACGATAGGCGAAGCTTCTTTTCAGAATTATCCACCCAGTGCATCCGACACCTGATATCATCCCCGAAGGTAATCCACGATCGAAAATAGCTCCATGTTGCCCGCTTTTGACCTTTTGGTCTGCTAAAGCTGTTGTTTACAACCGAATAGCGCAGCATTTATCAAGGGCAAATCCTCCACACCGACGTTCTGGTAGGTCTCATACCAACCAGTTGAAAAGTACAGTCATGTCCAGATGAAGGCGAGATCCAATTTTCTGTTTGAAGCCTGAATGCACGCGGCTTTTGCCAGTGAATAAAGACCAGATCTTTCCTGCATATCGAAACGGATAATCGTTTTTTGGGATGCCTCCTTTCGCAAATGCAATTAACAAAATTTGCCAATTCTTTGCCAACCGCACCCTGATGTCATCATGCTGGAATTCTGATTAGCAAGCAAAAGAAGCACCAAACAAAGATTCTTCCCCTTCTTTCTACGTACATTCTTCTTCGTTTTCTGCCTTGGGTAATGGATTACGAATATGCACCCCCTGTCGTTTAAGGCAATTAGTCCTTTCAATATGGTTTCAGCGAGAATTTTCTGGTGCGAATAAAATTCAATCTTAATCTAACATGTACGCCTATAGACTATAGCTATTTCTAATCCATTTTATCATTACTTGCACTCATCAATTTTGCTAACAAAGAAGCTTGTTAAATTTGTGTACAGGAGTTGTAGGTGATTTCTCATGATTTGGGTGATACGCTATGGCAGTGCGCGCGCACGGATGGAAACAGTGGCGGTTTTAGGGACTTTAGGGCCTAGGCCCAGTTTTTTTTAGACAAGATCATTCATTCTTCAAGTTCATCTCCGTTAAAATTTGTTATGCCTCAAGGTGGCGCCTTTCCAATTTTTTTCAAGTGCTATCTGGGTTTGCAAAAGCACGTTGCCTATGGCCATGAAAAACAGCTACTAACTGGAGGATATATTCGTGTGCTTTTAATGCCCCCCAACATTTGAACTGTAGAATGAACAGTTTTAAACAGTATGAGAAGTTTCCCTTAGCTTGAAAATCAAAATACCTTATTTAATGAACAAATATGCTCTGAGGTGCGGTAGTTTTGGGCTGCGATATTTTATTCTTTATTTTGAAGTGTTATTATCTTTTTTATCTTTTGAAGCATTTTACTTCAACCTTAATTTTCTATTTTCTCAAAGGTCCAACTTCTTTCGCTCCTCAGGCCTCAGGACTGCCCTGCCTGAATACATCTACCCCGTTGTGTGGGCCTAATTGTTGCCAATCTACGAAAGAATGGAAGACGCAAGAACGGGATGGAATGTTCTCTTTGTGTATGTATCAGATCTCTTATATCATGTTGATTCAATCGACTTAAACAGGGTGTTAATCACGCTTATAATCGATTTAATTTCCTGTGAATTCTATTCATTGATTAATAGACAAGGAAGGGGATTTTTTCAAGTCTTGATTAGTGGCTATTAATATATTTGTATTATAAAGCATATAAGTAAAAATTCCAATAGAATTTATTTTTGTTATGCCATTTCCTTGGCCACCAGCACTTCTCCATACGTCTGTACGCATTCAAAAGCATGGATCGCCTTTTGATCTAGCCTCAGAAGACGGGAAACCAGAGCAATCATCATTATACTTACAAGGTGACCATTAATATTGGCAAGGCTCTCTTTAGAATTTGTCAGCGAATTAACGATATGAATGAGAAATGAATACTGAGAACCTTTGAACAATTTTAACACGGCCATTCATGACACGTAAATGATAGAAATTCAAGATTCTAATCTCCATTCATGGAGCAGAACTGCGTGTTGTCAGACAGCCAGCCTCAGATCCATTTCAGACCCGGGGCATGGGGGGATGTCACAAACGACTCTTTGAAGTCGGTCCAACAGTAAAAATCATATGCATGTATTAGCGATCTATTGAATAATGCAGAAACGTCACCAGATTCTTGCAGACCTGAAACAGCCTACGCATGTTTCGTTTATTCCCCTTTGTTATTTTTTTTCATAACCTAAAGCCATCAAACACTTTTCGAATGCTTTATCCAAGAGAAACAGTCCTGGCTCTTCTGAAGTCTCTACGTAGAAGTGTGAATTTTTTGTAACTTTCCAAAACTATATTCACTTCAACGTGTGACACACTATTTTCATCATAATAAACACATTATAATTAATACAAGCTGTGCATTTTCGTTGTCACGGTCTCATCAGACATTTTGCGCAAGAAGCGATAACCCACCCCGTCTAAGGGTCCAATGCAAACTATTTGAAATATTTTCAAACCAGTGGTCACTGAAATTCCTAATTTGATCCAAAAAATTGTTTTGATCTTCCCTTCATATATACATATTAGATTTGCCTTCAGTAGCAATGGTGGAATTCCTTCTCAATGGCTAGTTTATCTTGTGCTCCAGTGTTGCTTGGAATCTGTTAGATAAGCCTATTAGTAGCATCCTTGTGAAACATTTGCCAATTCAATGGCTGTTTGTATTAAAGGCTTGACTTCAAAACATCCTGGTTATGTAGAAAAAGGGTTAACGAGATTTAAAACTGTCGTTTCTGATTATTTACTCAATGATCGATAATATTATCCTAATCAAAATCGGACGATTCATTGGCAAGAAAAACATGACCCAATGTAGGATGAATCTTTTATTTGGTGTTGTAATGTGTTTTTGCGCGATGATAAACAACTTTTTGAAACCAAAATGTAGCGATCTGGTTATTTGAAATATTTATTTTCATGCAGACGTGCTATAGACTTTCTGGTCATCGTTACGGTCATGGCTTTGCGCAGGCATCGACCAGTTTTGGTGCAAGTGCAGCCCCCTGTACCAATTGTGTCACCTGGGCCTAAGGTTGCTTTTGGTGCATGGGGCTTCAAATAGAGGCAACAGCATCGTTTTGATTCACTGCAGAGTCTTAAGGTTCTTATCATGGAGCATTATAAAGTTAAACTGATACGAGACACTTTCTCTTTCGACCTCGTAGCACTGGGACGGGCTGCTCCGCAGATTACCAACAGTTCTTCACCTCTAATCTTACGTGTTTTTTCAGCAGGCTGCAGGAATCATGCATCAAAGTGGAAAGGCCACGGACTCAAAGGTAGTGTATGAAGTTCAATATATCTTCAGCTCGAAATCGAAGTCTCTAGGACATGGTAAGTCGTAGTTTGAAAAAAGGTTTTCGTAATCGAATGGAACAGAAGAGAACAGAGTTTGAAATTTTTCTGCCTGTGAGCAGTGGAAAACGCCCCAGAGTAGAAAAAGTCGCAGGACTTTTATTAGTTAAAACAGCATCGTTTCTTTCCTAGAAGAGAACGTTATGTACCATTTAAACAGTCTAGGTTTGACTTTTTTGGCTTCTTCCACTGAATTCACAGCAATCATAATTTCACTGCAATGAAAGTTACAGCAGGATGTCCTAAGAGATGGTTGTATCCTTCCTTGAATGGAGCAGATTTTGTTGATGAAGCTTCTACCATTCAAAGCTTGGCCCCAATGGTGTTCAGTATGTTTAAGCTCCGTTCAGTTCAGTGCGGGCTTTCACCGCCAAAAACAGTTAGCATGGCTGACAGCCTTCGCAATGCCCTGCACGCGGTCGAACGAATTAACTTGTTTGCTGTGCAAGCTCGTTGTTTTTGTCGTGCGTTGGTTCCCAAGTTGAAGTGATTGGCGCTTATGCTGTACTACCTACCAATGTGTGTTGTCACTGCAAATGCTGAATATGTGGATCAGTGGACAGCAAAGGTTGTTCCATAAGTGCGGGCCACTTATGCCTACCGAGCCCATGGTTAAATCGTTTTAATTATAAGCACATTCACTCGTACATTTGCCAACGATTTGATGACTTTCAGGCATGGAGACAGGAACACGATTTGGTTGCCAGTATATCTTAGTCACAACAAAGCCAACCCTGATTGCAAGCCACCACGCCTTTAGAAAATTATAAAGACTTGATTTAAAGGTGTATTTTTATCAACCAAGAGTCTAAAATAACTAACTTTTAATCTAAGAATCTTATTTCTGCTAAATTAATCCTTACCGAAATAGCCCTTTTTCGTGTCTCTAAGAAGTGACTGCTTTAAGTTAGTTTTCTCCTCATGGGTGCCACTTGTTTTTGCAATGTGGATGAACTTTTCAATGGGTAGAGTTGAATTGTAGTTCTCGTTTTAATTGCGGTTTTTTTAAAACATTAACCGTGTCAGTTCATAAGTTTCTGGGATATTTCTCATTGTATCTGGTCGAGATAAATGGGTTTTTCTTTTCGGGTTTCATTTAGGCAAAATATTTGATATTCTACACAGATATTGATCCATAATTTGTCATTTCAAAACAATATCGAAGCTTTTCACGTCTATGCTAGTTGAAGCTTTTTGAGCTATCTATGAGGAAAGCAAAATTTTCAAGAGAGTTCAGTAAATTTTTGAGCTAATATCTGACGTCATTAGTGCTTCAGCAAATAAATACAATGTGCGTAAAGGAAAAACAGCGACACAGTGTGAAACAGGCCGTTTCAAGGCAGTGTCTTTGATTCACGGCAATGGATCTGTACGCGCAAGAACCAGGGAACGAATGTACTTCGTGTGGGATGCACGAAAGATGTTAAGCACCGGGAACTATCGCATGAAACAACAATGTATAGGATTTGACGCAGCTGTTCGATTCCAGACTCTGCGCTGAGGGACTGCAGTGTTTTCTGACCCATGAACATGTCACCCACAGTAGTTTTGTCTGGCTTACTGCGAAGTTCGAGCCAAATGTACCGACAAAGGCTTTGACTGTTGCACTTACAAATGTCACAAAAGATTTCAACGTTACTCAAAGTGGGTGTTGTAAATGGGTAAATGTGATCACCCTGAATGACCATATCTCTGGGTATTTGATAGTCTTTGATGAACCCTCGTCTCTTCTTCGCCATAAAACAACTCGCAACTATTATTTTAGAAATCCGCTAACGAGGGCTTGACATGATAAAGAGATAAATACCAATACAGAATATCTGAAATCGGAACAATATTCATTGGCTAACTCCATAACCGTTGATTTTGCTAAACATCATTATTTGAAGTTATTCTATCATCGTTGCAGAGAGACTTTGACATTAAAGTACTTAACTGAATTGCACTTGAATCTATTCCAGTAGCTGTATAAGAAGTATACAATGCTCTACAAGTGTTATTCGAACCTAACCAGAATGGGAAGATGTATTTTCTGCATTGATTCTACTTTCCTCTATTTAATTCTGAGACGTCCTTTACATTGTCAAAGCCATGTGGTTGCCTTAGACAATGGTACTATTGCACTGGCTTTTTATAAGTCTCTGTTGTTGTTTATTGAAAAGCAACGGTTTTAATTTTTAAGTTCATTTAATTAGAAAGGTTTTAATCATAAGTCCAACATATCGAATATAGCTGTGTTATACGTAACTGCTTCTCAAGTGGGAGTTTTGTTTGATACCACTTCTGGTTGCTAAAACTGCAATAGGGGGTGGGGCCAATTCTTCCTTGATGTGATGAGATTGCAACATCGTTTTGTCCGCTGCTTCAAATATTTAACTGAAAAGGCAAATTGAAGCTTCATTTGGTTTCGTATTGAATATTAAACCCCCATTTCAAAGGCAGGTTTTGTCTTAACAGTGAACCAACAAAAACCAGAAATTTGGCACCTTTTCGTTGCAGCTTTTGTTTTAACGGTGTGATTTGAAAGTAAATAACTACTTCAAAGTTCTGTCTTGTTTGACTTATCGTTTAAGTAATTACTTGCAAACAAACAATGCTCTGAATTTCGAGTTGGAAAGATGACCTTTTTAAGAACATATCATATTGAAAACTGACTCAAGTTCTATTGAATCAACAGTTCTGTTTAAAGAAAGAATTTTCTTTTGAAGGCCTGGCAGCATTCATCAATTTGAAGGCGTTTTGTTGAATCAAATCAGTTTTCTGTCTTCAACTTTCTTTTGCCTGTGAAGAACACTGCTTCACACAACTTCAGGGTATATGCTATTAGAATCAGACGATAATTTATTGTGGGGGCTTTTTCATGGTTTATGAAAATCTGCTTTTCATTTTTTGTTTTAATGAAATGGTTTAATCAGCAGCAAACTAAGCTGCCTGTACTATGAAGAATGTTCAGGAAGAACTATGATCGGAGAAAATATATTTGAACCATTTGAAAAGGCAGAAAACGTGGCTAGTATAGGAGACGACAAATTTCAATTTTTGTTTTTGTGCTAGACCTGTCGCTAAGTGCCGTAGTTATCTTTGGAAAAAGCTTGGTTAAGTTCTAAAAGCTTTCACAGGTTAGACATAATTTTCTCGATTTTAGAAGTTTGAAAGAAAATATGTTGACCATTTAAGGATAAAATTAAGTTGCTTCAACTTAGTCATTTTCTGTAAGTTAGTCAAGTTAGACAAACCAAATCAAGAGAAGTCAAAATACAGGTTACAAGTGGGCCCTCTCGCTTTGAGTTGGACTTTTTTAAAGCCGCCATCAACCACCCCCCCTCCCCCGCGCGCAAACCGAGTAATGGGGGCACCCTCAGACAGGCTTGATGAAGTCGGAGGAGATGGAAGTGATTGTTTTCTTGGAACTATCATTAATCCATTGCTATTGTGTTTGTTTGTATTAAATTTTAATGTGAGGCTACTGGAAAACTGTTTTTCAGTGATTTTTTGAAAGAGTAGACAATTTCTGCAAACTTGTATAGTATTTTACTATGCTAACTAAAATCTGTTTTGGAAACGATCGGTGGCATCCAAATTGCTTGTGGCGAATGTTTCCACGAGTTTGAGGGCTCGTCATAGAAAATTTCAGTTAGAGAGGCGGAATCTAAGCTGTTTTATCCCTCTATGCATCTATGAATGTTCATTAATAAACTCCCGCATGTACGCCTTGTTAAAGTAACACGTCAAGATACGTTTTTGCAGGGCGTGGCGCCCAAAACAGGCACAAATTTCCAAACATTTCAAAGGTCAGGAGCACTCGAAAATGCTGTTGACCCCTGATCGGCTGAAAGTCATGCACTTGAATTAGGAGACAGGTGAAAGACGCTTCGATCTTGGCCCGTCGTAACAACGCCACTTTTTCCTTCAACGAAATACTTCTGAAAAGTCACCTCTAAGGGAAAGCGCTCTTGGAATTCGATCGAAATTTAAGGCATGAGATTCCAATGATTAGTTTTTGACGTGAAATGAAGGGACGATTGACCGACCGCTTTTATGGCGAGGAAAAAATGACAGAAGATACATCTAATTACATCGACGGAATAGAGAGCTCTTATCACTTGATTTGATAATGAAAGTTCTGTGAACTTTTCACCGTGTTTTCAGGACATCCCCTTTTGGAGGAACAATACGCATTTGATAATCGCGAGGATCGAAAGGCAAATAGCCTTAGAGGAAAGCTGCATGGACCAATGATATTAAAGGCCTTTGTTCTGCAAACCATAAATACTGATTTCGCTGAACGGAAAGTCAGAAGGGCAAATCGTGACTTGAGAAAAAGATCGACAGAGATAAAAAGCACACTCAGACGACAGGAAGTTGAGCAAGAAGCAGAAAAATCTGTAGAAGGAGGAGTTCTCGACAAACCAAGTGAGTTTTTCCTATTTTTATTTGCGCTTACTTATTTGTCGATGAGGGACGCAAGATGCACTTGAAGTGGATCCTTATTAACGTAAATTTAACGCACTTTGCCATTCTGTCTCTACACATGCTGGTCGTAGTTCAAAGTTTCTACGTGCCTTCTTTTTCACATTTTTCTTAATGGCGAATCAAGATTAAAGATCAGTTGTGAGCTCATTAGGTACTTTCATGGTGTCAATTTAATGAGACAAAATTTGTCCATGAAACGAAGAAGAATAAAATACTGCCGCGTCATGTAAGCATATTTCACAAATAAAAACAGATTACGATAAGTGAAATTAAGTGAATCTGGTAAGTTTTGTTGTCTGACACCTTTGACAATTTTTATCTTCGACTTCCAGTTGGTTTTGTTGATGCTTTATTTGATTATTACTTGTAGTCAAATTATTATCCATAGCATCCAAGGTACTTACCTCATCGGCCCCATGTGTTTCACGATTCGCGTCCCGGTTCTTTCCAAATAAAGATTTTGCATTTCTGTTTCCAATCAGTGCAGCTTCAGTTTATTTTTAGATTAAACTACTGAGCTGCTTTGATAATTTTTGAACTTGTTGACTGGTCCCATCGAAATTGATATTCACCAACGTGACTTTGTGACGTTTGATAGATAAAGCCGCCTCAAAAATCATGAGAAAATCTAAAGTTAGAAAGCCTGACATGATTTGTTTGTGTGGTGACACCTTTCTACGGTAGCTACACCACTAAACCAAGACGTTCTGGCCTTTTATCTATCTAATCGACATTGGAAACGTTGTAGAATGTAAAACAATAGAACACTGTCATTCCACAGCTATTTCGCCTCTCAAATCTTCCCGATATCGCCCAGCTTCACGGTGGGGCTCGGCATGGCATTCTATCGTGCCAACCCTGTCCCACCATTTCGCTGGAGCATTCAGTGAATACATCCCTTGGTTGTCGCTGGACAATTTTTAATACCGCTCCTTTCATTTGTGCTCCACTCGATTCCCTGTATGAATGACTTTTTACGAAATCCAATAGTGGTTGTTTCGTTAATGACGTGAGTGGTAAAAGCACCTCGTTACGAAGTGACGTCGAACAAGAATCCCGGACATTGGAATCGAGAAGCCTATCTCAAACACTCTGAGTCATTGAGTGGGGAGCCGGCTTGTCAAAATGAAGAAAGCTTTTTAAACAAAAGACGTCGAAGTTTCCTCTACTGATTTTCCATTACCCAATCTCATACTCGCGCCCGTAATAATGCCACTGAGGCGAAAAGCTTTCAACTGGGACAGCACATTTCGGTAACATCAATCGATAACGTAATGCATCGTACTCTCTTTTCGATGGGGCTGTGTTAACGGCATTTTGGAGTCAAAAGCTCAGCGAGTTGGTGGGTACCACGAAGAGCCCGGGGATAACATACCCTTGCTAATTTGGAACTGTAGTAATCGAAGATCAAAAGCGATGAATGGAATTTCATCTAGTTATGGACTTAAGGTCGAAGATGGCCCTGGCTTTTGATTCCCCGCTGCATTTAACAACGTTTTTCTTTAAATAATCACCGTACGTTGTTTTGCTGGTTTAAAACAGATGGAAGAAAAGGTAGGATAAGTAAATCGGCATTTTGAGAATGTCCTTAACAGCGGCCTATAGTGAAAACTGCCTCATTAATTGACTCAGATAATCTTTCAATCACTGGGTCATCTACGTCTGTGAAATCCGGAAAAATTAAACTGGTTGTTGTTGCTGCACGTAATCGCGTACAACTCTCTGAATTTATCAGTCTCGTGAAACTCTCGGCTCCGATAATCCTAGTAAAAAGTTCAGTGAGAGGTTTTAGAGTCCGGTTTGAAGTGTTTTCACGAAAGTCGAAGCCTGTTTGTTGTGACAGCTCTTGAGAGAGGGTAATCGGATGCCTGCGCATAGATCGAGAGTTTTCCCCAATGGCTCAAGCCAGAACACGGCGATTGGATGGCTTGAAAAGGCAGCGAGGTTTGCAATGACTGGCCACTGGCCAATGCAATGATCAACGGTACACGTTGGACCTTTATCAAATGTGGAAAGCAGGCCAGGAAGCTCTTCAGAATTCGGACTACGACTGCTTTCCACGTGACACGACCGTTTCAGATAGCTTCCACTACGACTGCCCGTAATACGGAGTCTGAATGGCCTCCGCCTCGTTCTAGATCTATTTTGCAACACAAGGCCTGGAAAGATTCAGGTCCCTCAGTTTTCCTTGAACACTACTTGTTGCAAAATAACTCGCCAGTTTGTTTTGGCTAAATTACTAACGGTTCTTACATGAAAGGGGTCAAAACCATTTATAATACCGGCTTTTAATAAAGTGTAGAAAATTAAATAGTTTTCAGTCTCCTTTTCTACTTTGAATTAGTGGTGCGGATAAGTTAGAGGGCAACGTTTGTGGTATTGTGTTGTGACAAAGGCACGATCATAAGTTACTTAAGACTTTCCTCGATATTACGGTTTCATTATTTCTTGGCTGAGGAACGAATTGCCGATAATTGTGTTTCAGTTTGGAGTTAATAAAGATATGTTACGACTGATTTACTAAACTCTTAAACTAATATGTTGTTCCTTGGTTATGATCTGAAAACAGTCTCATGGGAAGCTAGCAGGCATGAATAATGCTTCTGTTTGTTTCCTTTTGCCCCTAATCAATGTACTGAAAATATGTAATATATGTCTGTTAAAGAGGGTCGTTTGGAGCTTCACAACTATTCGTCTATGCTCAGTCGAACAACCAATGAAACGATTCATTGTCTTCGTGACGTCTGTTAGTTATGAGTCTTAAAAGTTCTTCATGATCAGGATCGCCTTACACCTTCACCAACAAGCTGCTTAGGCCTGCTTAGGCCCCTACCCGTCAACCTTGGCTTATTACTTCGGCCTTTTCTTTCAGTAGCCCAAATAACCATGCATAACTTTTAAGCTCTCGCGATAAGATGGCCGATAAGTAAGGCGATAAGCAATTTGTAGCTTTCAATGTGTTACTGTTGCGTTATCGATTGTAACTGATTTGCTTCACTCCATAGGAAGCCCTTCTCTGTGCTTCTTCATCGGCTTTTCCGCTAATCAATGGCTCCGCTATGCATTTGAATTTGAATTAAGAATTTGGTCTTTCATGGCCTTAGACATAACTTCAAAATGGGTATTAACAACAATCCTTTGCGGTTTTTGTGAATCACCACTTCTAGCCAATCACGATGCCATTTAAAGCAAGTTGAAGACTACCTTGAAGGCCCCTTGAGTATTGCTTAAAGCGAATCTCGGACGTTGCGATCTCAGAAGCTACGGAACAAGCCACCGCAAAAGCAAATGGAAAATGTTGTCAACTTTGTACCTTGTCCTCTTTGAAACAATGCCGTATTGCAACAAAATGATAGTACTCACAAGAATTTCGTGCCGCTCTTTGAGTATTCACACAAGTTGCCCGCGGGTAAAGGGGGCTTGTATTGTAAGCCCTAGTTACTTCCATGTATATAAAGGAGCCCACAAATGCTTCATAGCAGTTGGTTGGGTAATCGGTGTAAATCAACCATGCAATGTTTTTACTGAGCTCTCCAGCACCCAGCTTTCTTAAGCTGCACTGTAAAAAGGGCTCGTATGTTTGCTAATTAGCACTGCTAATTACGATGCTGGACTCGTCGCTTCTGTTTCTCTATATCGAATTTCGCGAATGGCAGATCAAACTGCAATCCCGTTCGACCTAGACAGTCCACTTAGGTGACTGAACAATCTATCGCACGCTACCCGATCCTTACTTGCTGTCCATCTTCGATCGACCAACTAGCGATCTGTCTATTTGCGACAGTTTCTTCGAGGAAGCAGTCTTCCAAACGAGAATTTTTCACAAACGAGGCTCATGCATTTGCAGTCATACTAAAAAGCTATCCAGGCCTTTCTTTACACTAGAATTACTCTTCGATTATTGGTTAACTTGTATTCCTAATCGTCATTGCACCATATTCTCAATTGGCTCCTCCACTCGGCTCGTTTTTCCATTTCTTGCTTTTTTCATGTTGAGCTTTCAGGTGCCATGTTTGCTAACTTGCCGCCATTATGCAGAACCATTAGGCCTAAAGGGTTGAAATACACGCTACGATGCTACTCTGAAAAGAGACAGCTTTGAAATGGCCTAGCAGACATAATGTTGACTCTGTTTGTGAATTCCAAAGAAGTCCTTGGGTGGTTGGTAAATGCGAAACAACATTTCATCAAAACACGGAAAAGGCTAGTTTGGATTTGCACTGTGAATATTGAATGGCGGATCGGGCGTCGGCACTCATTATCTTTTCATCCAAATGTTGTTGTCTGTCTTCCGTGCATAGAGATGGGACTCGATGTTTGTGCGTTCTTGCCACGCATTCGAGGATTAAACTGTATCAACATATTTCCAACATCAACAAGAGCTTAACCGCCCTGGGCGAACCTGCCTTGCTGCCATGCCAGGGATATAAACCATCGCGAGCAACGTGCCCAGGATGATCCGTGTGTGGCGGACACGACATACCAATAGGATTAAAACTCTATCTACAGCAGTTTGTTTCGTCTTCGAATGGTGGTACTGGCAGCAAGGCCTAATCGCTACCGCGCCGCGCCATCATTAGCGTCGCAGCGACAAATTTTGTCCACATGTGTGGCGTCGGCTTCTCCATACTGTACATACATGTTTTTCGTAAATTTCAGCTTTGGATGATCCCTTCTAAATAGCGCCAAAGAGTGGCCATTTGACACATTTAGATCCTATGGATCCTACTTATCGCTCAATAGCAGCCGGGGCAACAAGATTTCCGTTTTTTTCAACCTTACACGAAGTTTTACCTTGAATTTGTAAATCTTCAAAATAGTTAGAACGAGGGCAAGGTGTGTGGTCAACGTGATTGTGGCTGCGGAATTTTCTCACACAAGAGGCTTAGCGTAAATGGCTGCCGTAATGGTTCCGAGGCACTACTTGAAGGATTACGTCCAAAAGGAGTTTGCTCATGCGGGCGAAATTGCCACCGTGTTGTCCCCATCAGTGGGTAAGCGAGAGTTTACCACCCTCTAAAAACCACTGTTGTAAGAAGGGACTGGACCCTGCCTTGTACCAACGAGAATTTATTCAAGGCAAAAATCAAAAGTTTTATATTTGAGCTAAAAATTGTACAGTCTGCGTAAAAATAGGCTACACGAGCATTTCTTCTGCGAATAGATTTTTACGTTTCATTTTCCAGTTATATGGTATTTTTCAAAAGGGCAGGGACCCACTCATCATCAAGTTCTCTTACATCTATATACATCGATATATCTTCTCTTCCTATAGTTATTTTCTACCAAATCTTTATGTTTTTAAACATTACCAAGGTTCCCATTGTCGAGTTCAAAAAAGTTGGCGAGATTTCAGCCGTTTATGTAAGAGAGGGTGATGGCTCACTCAGCAATTTGTTAAGCATTTGCTGCTTAACTGAATGACTGCTATTAGCAAGTGACTAATTTTAGCACACACATAATGCCCGCTCACATTTGACCTACAGGCCGATCTGAGCCACTTGTTTTGGCACTGGTCTGCCTGATCCGATTGGAGGATCTGCGTTCCTTCTTCAATATCTCCAGCCATCAAACGAGCGTTTATTTTTAGCCCGTGAGGCATTAGCCTGGTTGATGTTAGCTAAAATTAAGGATTTCTTTCCGTTGCCAAAACTGTGGGAAATCTTTGGACGCTTAGAAACCACGATGCCTTTTGACATGGTAAGCAAGTCTGACTGTCTGGTCTGCCATGGAGTAATCAGAATTTTTGTTGTCCGCCGATTGCCAGTATCAAGATTTACTAATTAGGTTATCATGTGGTTGCTACCATTTGATCGCTTCTATATGGAATCATGAATATCGGGATATTGCTGCAAATGCTATAACATTCCAGATGGCTTTGTATCTAAAACGCTTAAGGTATTTGGAAATTCCTTGCAGACCTTATCTGCCAAACCACCCATTACGCACTACATATAGACAAATATTGCTTTTTCATGTTAAAATAGCTTTCAAGTAGCTTAATACAACTGTCCGCGATGATGCTGAAAATAAACGTTATGTGGCGTTTTTCGTATTAGAAATAATGACAATCGTCTGTGAAAATTCTCCGCTAACCAGTCCTATGTGGGTGGCCAATCTTTTTTATCAATCTCCTTGTTGTTAGGTCGTTTTCGAAACTGATATGATTACCCTTATATCATTACATTTGTTTGGCTTGGAGTATCAAGCGAAACGAAATCCTTGCCTCGTTTACCAATCTTATAAACACGCTGAGCAGTAACGATAAAGGAGATTTCAGCACACACAGGCTTCTGTTTCGAACTCGACATCATCTGTGAAAATCAGACGCAAAGTTGGCATGGGTTCTTCAACCCCCCCCACCCCCCTTACTCTATGAAACATCTACTAGAAGTGTATTAAGGGTGAACGAAATCGAGAATAGCAAAAAGTAACATCAATTTTTATAAAGATTTTCGACACTAGCTACCTCGAGTTTGCCAATGCAGAATGTAAAGAAAGTATTATTTGAAGCTTTGTTAATGCTGGGATCTTTGGGTAACTTTAGCCTGTTTTTAACGTGAACGGATTGAGAAACATCTTTCAAAGCTTCTAAGTTCAGAGGCAATTTAGTTATCAAGCTTTCAAAGGGAATATCATGTTATAAAGAGGGGTAGCTGGATTTTTATGAGGACAGGGCATTGAGTTACACCGTTCTCTCCAACCTCTACATTTTGTTGCTGTTGTTGTCTCATTTACCGTTCATTTCAAACGTACCCAAACACGGTTTATTTCAAGACCTGTGTTCGGGTATGAGCAAATGGCCAAGAAAATCTGTTGTGGTGTTCTGCACGCCGCTCGTGGCGCAAGCACGTAATCTCATTTCCTGTTTGTTCTTGTTATCATGTAAATCTGGCTGGAATCTGTTTTTGCGTGGATGCTCCTATAGAGCTGGTTTACTTTGTTCTAAGGGCGTGGTATTATACAATATCGCACAGAGCTCGCAAAAGGAGTCTTTGGGCCTACTGCTGTCTATCTCTTGTAGAATTACTCGTTTTGCTGTGAGAAGTGCATGTATTTACTGACCAATGTTTTTACCCAGGATTATGCCCCTTCACGAGCCCCTTTTCCTGCATTGAAACAGAAATACCAACAGTCGTCTTTCGATCCACAGCACACTTTCCATTTTATTTATCATAGTTTGTGTTATGTTTGAATTTGTCTAATTTCACCAACCCTCTTCTTTCACCTTGGCATCGACTACTTGAATTATTTTTAAGCCTGTTTTTGTTGTGCATAAACTATGATGCTGCCAATTTTTACAAAGAAAATTTCACAGACCCCTGTTCTCTCAATTCGCAAAGGCGGGGAGGTAAACAAGTCCCTTGACCAATAATTAAAGTGCGGCATATAAGGCAGCTTATTCTGGAGGGAATAAAGATACCGGTAGCGCCATCGTTTGAAAAGTCTTGGTTATTTGTGAATATCGTTGCCAAGGAGTGCTGGGAAAATTTTTTTGGATTCGCAGTATCATTGTTTTTGCAACAGACATGTTGAAAATTGTTTCTATTTTTAAACAATGATCATGGATATGATCAAAGTCTTCAATCACTATAGTCAATCACCAATCATTAAACATGCGGTGATCATTTTGCACCGCATTATAGTGGCAGCTTTGTAGACTGTTACAGCGTTGATTCGTCATAGTTGATCATGTGTTGCTGATTACTGATTCATGGGATCAGTGAGAAGACGAAGGCGTTTAGTTGAACATTTCTCTGATGAGCATGTCTCTAAAGGCTTTGAAGAGGTTAAGGTCATACTTGTATAATATATTTGTCTTATCTTTCTGTACATCCTTTGCCAAAACCACAAGTTGTTCGTGAAAGAAAGCCCCACATGACTCATGATAAGAATAAGATTTGCGAGCCCGGAAGCTAAGGCACCTTCGCTTTGACCCTCCCTTCATAAGTGTGCACTCAAACCCTGTCCTCGCGCAGTATGGTACAAAATCGCCCCTAATGACATAATTTCGCGTATAATTGCATTTATTGTTTGACAATATGCCCACTCATTTTTGTTCAGCTGACAATCCACCTTTGTTTACTGCCTAAACCGCATCTGATAAACCTCACAAACAAGTCAGATCAAGCTCTAACTCACAGAAGGTAGAATTGGATTTCGGCAGGTTGACTTCGTCGATTTTTCAGCAAACATTCGACTATTTCTTAAAGTTCTATAAACAGGTATGAGATTAGCTGACCTATTTAAATAAACTTTTAAGAAATCTATGAAGACTATCAGATGTTAGAAAACTTAGAAATACTTAGAAGACTATCAGATGTTTTTTTGAAAAATCGATTAGAAACATACTATGCGCTTTTACGCTTAACGGGCGTTTTAAACCGTTTTTAGTCAAATTATACAAAATTTGCCCGTTGAAAATACGATTTAGACTTTTTACCAATCCTGTTTAATGAAGTAATTTGTAGCATATTATTTCGTATTTTTTAACGTAGTCATAACAGGATCTGTAAACAGCGACAAAAATTGCTTCTTTCACAAACCGCACCTATATTTGGTAAGCAGAAGTCTGATGTCATTCATTGAAAGCAACGGTAGACTTGGCATCTGACTGGGCGAAAGAGACGTGAGGGTCTTCTGAACACTGTTCGGGCTCACGAGAGAAACAAGACCGCGAACGACCGTTCCATCCGTGAATTCCGGCGTCGAAGTATGGGGTAACAGTGAATCTGAAAATGGCTGCCCCCTCTATGCCAGTTAGCTGCATCTGTTTAATGTCACCTAATCACTGTTTCAAATCACTGTTTCAAACTTTAATGGCTAAGCTAAAAATGCCAGCAACCCTGATTAGGCGTTTTACACAAAATTCACGAACGAAGAAGTTCTATTTGAATATAGAGAGCAGAGTACCCACATTCTGCTTATAGAGAAAGGTATCCTTTGCTTTTCTTAGATTGGTTTTGTGAGGTAGTCTACCCTGTAGACCCTGTTAAAGCTAGTTTTTCGCTTATGGCACGGTGATCGTGACGTCACGTGGGAATGTATTATCGAAAGTCTTTAGTTCATTTACAAAAGCTGTCTTGTCGCAACTGGAAAGTTCAGGTTCGAGGCCAGATCCTGCCTTACCAACATTTTCCAATTATTTCAATGGGGTTTGATTTTTTCCTGTTGCGTCCGGAAAAAACCGCGGAAACCTCCCTACTATGAAACTCCTTTATGAGTACGTAGTGACTCGGAAATATGTGTTTGTAATGGTCGAAAATGCAAGACTTCAGTGCTTCCTGCCGCCATTCATGGCGTCTGTCTCTCTTGGAGTAGTTCTTGATAATCCCGCCGATAACGCATGCCATCCATTCTACGTGATTACATCATGTCTCTGAGCTCCATGTGAAATCAATAGGTTGCGTAAGGGTCTGAAGTTTGATTAATTCCTCAAATGCCAATCTAAATACCTAAATGCTTCATTTTCACTTTTAGTCATCACTACAGCTGCGAGAGACTCACATTTAACGAAGTTCGTGGAGAGCGCATAAGATGGAAGGAAGGTGCAGGTTCACTCGTCCGTTTGGCGACAAAACCTCTTTGAAGACCGTAGCAGTGGCATTGGTTGTCCTGATTCTCGCATCATCGATACAAACACTGCCTCACTCGAGAGCGAAAAGAGGCGCCAAGAGCGCAAAATTCGTCCAATGTAGAAACACGTGTTTCATGAGTTACATGGGCTGTCTCACTGCCGTCACCGTGGAATTGGAGCACGAGATCTGTCTTACGTCGAGAAACTTCTGCGTAGCTGAATGTAAGTTGTCACCTTCGTAACGTGAAGCGAGGC
The DNA here is from genome assembly GCA_003864495.1 of Nemopilema nomurai. Taxonomy (NCBI): domain Eukaryota; kingdom Metazoa; phylum Cnidaria; class Scyphozoa; order Rhizostomeae; family Rhizostomatidae; genus Nemopilema; species Nemopilema nomurai. The sequence goes on along the minus strand of ML133471.1, from coordinate 147,386 downwards.
CAAAGTGAAGTCTCCGAAGAGAGAGCTCGAAGGTGTCGCCCCTGAGATGATGCCAAGGAAAGATGTGGTAACCTACGCAGACGGCAAGCCAACAGCCCGTGATGCTGCCAGCCAATTGTCGCACTCGTTTTAGAAGACAGAGGTATTGCTGCTTTTGTGTGTGTCGCCAGACCATAATTTCACAAACAAATTTGACAGTGGAAATACTGCTTCGGACAATCATTCATGTTTTTGTATTTTCAAAGGTTGCATTTTCATGTTGCCATGTCTTATATCACTATAGTTATAGTAGTTCCTACCCTGGTTATAAAACTGATTGTCATCTGAACATTTATTACATTCTTCTAAAGTACCTTTCACATTATCGGTAGATTTAAGAGTGCCCTGTTGATAGTTCGGTAATGATTCAAATACCCAAATGGTTGATCTTTAATCGAGTCCCTTAACATGTTTGTTAAAAGTTTTCATGCACTTTAGAAATTTTGTTGCCCCTCCCAGGCCACTCGAGTTTCAGAACCAAACCCAAAACCACAGTTGAGTTTCATTCAGTACGTGTACTCCGATAACCCTCCCGAATAGAACAATCTTTTCCTTGGAAACCAGACTATTTATTCCAGGACTATTTATATATAATGTGATTTTATTTTCATGATATTGTTTTCATTGTTCACATGAAATAAAGTGGAATGTTATTTCATAACATTTATTGTCAAGGCTGATTGTTACTGAGATTGTGATTTTACGAGCCTTGATGTCAAGGTCGTAGATGCATTCAGCTGCCGGTTACGAAATATTGTAGTACTAAAGCCGTGGTTTTTCTTAATGTATTTATAATATTATACTCGGTAAGAAATATCAATAAATTATTTAATTATATTAACAGTTGTCTATTAATTTTGTCTGAAAATGGATATTGAAGTTATTGTATAATTGGTATTGATCATCAGTTTACTATTTATAGCTTTTTGAATATTTAAGAGAATTTCATAAAGATCCTACAAGCTTGATCTCTCTTACTTGCCCTGCTTTTCACCAGATTCTACACTGGCTGCATCAGTGATTAGAAAGCCACCTCATTTGGTCGTCAATATACCAAGCTTATCCACACGTACATTATCAGATAATACTGTGATATTAAAATCTTTGTGTTGAGTAGTCCATAGATCTGCGCCACTTCAAGATGCACCAGCGTGTTTCTTCTACTGTTAAAAATTTCTTCAATAGCCTCCTCTGGACTTCAGTCAGGGAGTCTTATGAGCCCCATAGTTTTTGTTCCATCTCGTGTGCTCAGCCACAGAACATTTAGTGTTAAGAATCTTAACTGCACTTGGAGAGTCTTATTTGCCAGTGGTGGGCCCAGATATCTTGCTACAGAGGAGTTGAAGCATGCGACAGGAGGGCTAAAATGACTGAAATATGTAGTTTTCGTTCGCTTTTTTGAACAATTTGATCAAGAACAATTAGGTATTTTGTTTAATCTTTGGTACGATGGTCAGTCATCCTTGCTTTTGATCGTAGCATTTGGAGTTCCGTTGGGGGGTGGGGTCGTCTGTTGTAGAGTCTCAATCAGTGCAATTTCTTGGGAAACTTGATCCATAGATGCCCGCTCTAAACACTGTTTTGATGTCTGAAAACATTTGCATGCAATCCTCTGATGTCTCATCTTTTTCATACTTGCTGTTTCTGCCAATGCATTTACCACTGCCATCACCCTTACACTTTACGGAACTTAAGTCCCATGATGCCGTTCGAAATTTTAAATGCATGCCCTGCAAAATTCATGGTATTTTAAAGCCATTGAATTGCGTGGATGTTCGGTTTTTTGGTGTTAGACTACAGGCCAAATTATGAGGTAGTTGATGACCAGAGATGGATTGTCAAAAATAAGTATGTAGTGTTATGAATCTGCATGTTCGTGCCTCTATTTGTCGTGAGTTATGAGTATGTCGTACCAATATCTGAATAACGTGAATTCATATCACTACAAGTAAATGGATGGCGCATTGTTTGAATATGTTAATATTTACTTGGCCATATAATCTCTTAGTGATATTAACTTTGCCGAAAAAAATAAAGCTTCAAAATAAATATGTTTTCGAAGCTAGGGAAAATGTGCCCGAAGAATCAAGAAGAAGTCAAAGAGAATTTCAACACAACAAGGTTTTCAATTTCCATTGATTTTCGTCAATTGACTTCCTCCGTTGTAATTCATTGGGCTTTAGTTTTAAACACAACTCAAATGAAAGAATTCAACTTACTTTGGTCTCAGTGCATTGGCCTGCTCCTGATTTCGGCAATTTTTTCGCTGAAAGTATTTCAGAGTACGTAGCATATATTTGCGTAGCATTTATGGTTGTCGCAAATCAGATTTCTAGATGTGTCTGAGGCACAAGAAATTCACACCATCATTTTTTTATTTTTGTTTTGTTGCTTTGTTGCATGCTTTCCTGTTTGAAGGCATTCAAGCACACGTTATCACAGCAAATTGAATTCTAGATCTATTAAAAACGCAAAATGCTACATAGTAAGCATCGTCAGTAAAATACGAAGTTGTCTCCTAAACTGTTCTTGTCTACTTGATCAGCAATTTGCTTTAAGTTTAATGACATTTACATTTGGATTAACACAAAATATATGATTTCGGTAGAGAAAGAAGCTCTTATATATAAAAAATGTGATGTTATTTTGAATTTAGGACTTCTGATAAAACTCTGGTTTTGTAGATATAAATCGAATCAATTTATGTTTCGAACCCTTAGAAACACACCTTTGTAGCTCTATTGGGATTGCCTCGCCTCGAAGACGAGACTAAGTGTTGGCGGGAATATTTTGAACAGAGCTGGATCACGCAATATTTTTTATTCGAAACAATGCTAAGTAACGGATACCAAAGTTTAGCATGGCAAAGCATTGAGGCAAGGCAAAGCATTCACGCAAGCCAACACAACTGGCGACAACCAGGTGATAATGCAAGCGAAGTAAGTTGCAAACCTGAATGAAGTAGAGAAATAAATGTGGTTGAGCGTGTTGTACTACATCGAGTAATACATTTCGTGCTCAAGGCAACCCTTTACTTTATTGTATTTATTTTTCGCTCACTTAATTAAGTAGGACTACCATGGTACTAAATAATAGCTTAAGCTCAATATGCTTAAGATTTCTCAAGTTGAGCCTAAAACTATGCTTGATTTCAAAACTTATTTTCCGGTCTGATATTCCATTTGATATGAACATGCTGTTTCTTATTACTTAACCTCGTTCTTCATGTTCCTCGTTTTCACACTTGATTTCCGAAGCAATGGAAGTGAGGGAAAATAATCTGAGACTGGGAAATATGCATAGCATCTGCTTACTTTTTTAAGTATGTATGTTTATAACTTTATGCTTTTGAAAAGAAAAGAGTGAAGTGTCTTTCATAGCCTTTGACATATAGGATAAGGCTAAGAAAAATGCAATCATTTTTAGCCTACTTCTTAAAATTCAATATCTTTTATGTTTTTGTTGTTAGTAAGGCCTAATAATGTGAGTTAATAGGTTCATGCCACAATAGAATTAACACAAAAAACCACAATTGCTGTTCAATAATACTTTATTTCTAAATAATGAACAAATTTTTTCATAAAAGGGGATTGAATTTCCATATGAAAACAACAGAAGCCATGTAAAGGATAAAGATTGTGAAATTTATTTTTTTTGCAGTTCAGTTTCATATTTTTAAATTCTCAACATTCAATTTATATATCATAAATACAAAGGAGTTATTAAACTAAACTACGTAATAGTATAAATACAAATACAAGACAAAATACCACATAGTTTCATCAGAGGGGGGAAATATCACAGCACGGTTATGTAGAATGCTGCTGGTGCTTAAATTGTGGAAGGTGCTTCAAAAAGGCTGGTTTATGGCCATAACAAAAATGTCATTCCTTCAGCAAGACTTCCTCTTTGACTCTTTCTGCAACAATCATCCTAGACAACCAAATCAACAGTTTAGTAGTTCACATTGACATACCTGTTGCAAAATGTTGCAAAACTCTAAACCCTTAGCAGTAGTAGCTTTTAGCCTAAGCGGTGGTAACTTTTAGCCTAAGCTGTATAAATTTTTCTGTAAGCAAAAATAACAATAGGCTGATTGTTCTAGAAACAAAAGTGCTATCATAAAGCAGACACGAGAACAACTTTGAAACAGTATACCAAATTAGGAATACCTTGATAATCAGTAAAATATATCCGATAATTTGATATCACAGATAGAATACGTTAGCAGAACAGAAAAGAAGGAAGTAAAAATATATTTGTTTATTAGATATTCACTAACTAAAATAATCATATAGGTGCTGGAAACTTACACAAAATGTGTTTGCTAGCGAATCCTTTTTAGAGGAAGCCCAAATGAGTGGCAATGTTTTGGTGGTAAAATGCAAGTGGAATACACTTCATTCATGAACTAGGAAACTGAAGGTCAAGAACATCAAAGGGTAGAGGGAGGTCACTCGGAAGTGTAGCATCTTTCTTGGCTTGTTGACAGGCCGAAAAATTTTGAGGTGCCAAATTTGGTAAGATAATTAAAAACCATTAATTTTAGGGAATTATTTTTGTATGACAAAAAGAAATTTTAGGGACAATCTTCAATATATCCACAATAATTCTTTTGGGCGCTTCACTTGACCTGATTTCAAATAATTGATTGCATTTTGTATTTTTATGACTGTGAATTTGTGGGATGTAAAATTCATACATTCTAATGTGAGACTGTACAATGAATTTTTGACTGATGTCTAGATGCTTTGCCAGATATTTTCTCACAGGGTAGACTGCTCGGGCACAATCTATCAAAATAAATCTATCAACGCGTCTGCCGCAGTACTGAAGTGTGATTTGGCTTATACAAAAAGTAATTGACGTGTAACTTATTTTCTGATCATCTAGTAATGGAATTGTCATCTATTGGCTGAAAAACTATAAAAATTCTCCTCTACTGACTTTTCAGCTCTTCTCTCAATTCCGTGCAGTTGTACATCTCGTGTTGAACACAAGGTAGAAACGCAAACTAATTAATCAAAGTCGATAGGATGTGACTTGAATTCGCATACATTGGATATATTGATGCACTGTGAGCAAAGATACCGGTTTTATCAAATCCATTAAATGCGAAGAGTTGCAAGGAAACGCTGGAATGATTAATAGTGACAACCCCACTGATCGCGATCTGTTTATCGGAATAAATTTTAATTTGACAAGGAAGTTCGCGTGGTACTCGTGGACATGTTGAAGTTTTGCCAAGAAAAAGATGAGGAAGGCCTTCCTTTTCCACGCATATCCGCAACATCATTAAAGCACCTCGCGCCAAATGGGATGTAGCAATGGGCCAATGCTTATCACGACAAAACCCACCTTTTATTTTCCCGATCAACACTAGACACTAGTTTTTGCACGATCACATCGCCATAAAATGCCCATTCATAACCAGATTAATGTGCGAGATTCGCATGGCGTTGGCAAAGTGATTATGATGTTATGATGATTATGATGCTAACAGTGGCGTAATATCGGGTCGCGAGGTAATAAGTTGACTGGAGATTAATTGAAATGTTCACATGGGATATTTTCCATGAACCAGGCTTCCTCCGAAGTACTTGGCAATTTATAGCTTTTTTGAAGTTGGCATCTGTCTTCAGATGTTTCTTCTAAAAGACTTGCTTCGCAAAAACATGACATTCGCCCATTACAGATAGCATCGAAAGGACTTCAATGAAATAAAGTTTGTTTCTAGAAGATAAGAGTAGTGATGCTATTGAGCACATTTCTGAGCATAGCCGAGCAGGTAAATCTTTTTTAAATGGTTAGCCAAAGTTATTCTTTTTCCATCATTCTTGTCAGCTTCTTCTTCAGTTTTTCAACCGCTTAGTTCATATTTAAATTTGACCCGACCAAAAAGAACCAATGAAATGCTTTTGCAAATAAAGTAGGAGGTTTTCACAACTATCAATCTTTTATAGGATTTGAATTTCAACTGGTCCATGTTTTCTTCTAGAAAGAAAGGAAATCTTCAAAGCAATACGAATACAGTTTGTTACTGCCAAGCACACCTGCCCAATGTTGCCCAATGGAAGCACTCTTTTCTGGTGAGTTATATTTTAATATCCCATTCTTTGAACATCTCTTGTATTGGGTAAAAGAAGCGATTCCCATCATAAATAGGTTCGCCTTCCCAATTATCGTGGCACACCACCAAGTTCTGCCAGAATCAATTTTTTCGCAAAAAGAAAACTACGTCGTTACGCAGTCCTTTTTCGAGAACTGACGTGTTCCCAATGACATCGTCACATGCTGATAAAACAACTAAGTCAGCAAATCTCAATTTTCTACAATCCTGCCTCCAACTTTCATAGAACCTTCAAATCCTTCCAGTGCCTGCCTCATTACAGATTCGGAGTAAATATTGAAGAAAAAGGACGATAAAATGCAGCTTTGTCTGACACCATGCCCAATAAAATAATTCCATGGACAGCTTGTACTGTTTCTCTTTGTTCCTGATACAATTTGAAGAAGCTTTATTAAATGCTGTTTTTTTCATTTCTTATGTTTTTTATCAAAACTTTTTATTTCGAAATTCTTCACCCTGGGCTACAACTCTGTTTGAGTAACTGTTATATCGATATACCATATACCCTGTAACTAAGAATAAACCAAATGCCTATAAATATAAATATGCAAGAAACTTACTTGGTATCAGAATGGAGATTGTTTCATATTAACTCCGCAGAAAGCAAAATTATTTTGATCAAAAGCTGTTCTCATTTGAGGTATAACTTGATCGAATTTCACATTTCGTAGACCCGATTTAGAGCATCAGATAAAGTGGAAGCCACATATTGCACATGATATTCCCTAGGTTGTGTGTAATTGTAGCACATACATTGCAATTAGAAGGAATGAAATACAAAAATGGGCATATAACACATTATTAGGGCAACTAATGTTGATCTTACTGTCTAACTGTCTTCGCACAAGGCCCTAATCAGCCTGGATAACCCAGGTAGTGCTAGACGTATGCTGGTATCACGAGGTGGCAGTCACAAGGACGAAGCTGTCTTTTGGCCAAAGTTGATGAAGCTTTTCTGTCTCTTATATACTATCTCTAAAGAAATGGCGGATAAGTAACTAGTAGATTTGTTCTTGATCCAATCTATTCTTCTCATATCACTGGCGATTGAAAGAACGAATCGTCGTGGCGCGGGTGTTGTTAGAAAAGTAATTTACGACACCAGAGGAACAAAATAGGAAGAAGATGCAATTCAACTGTTTCGTTTCTATGCAGCAAACAAGCAATAACAAAAGTTTCAAGCATTGAATGAAGCGAATAAAAGCAAATACTGGAATATGTCGTTTAGTCATTAACTGGAAAGACGGCGGCGTCTAGGACTTGGCTTAACATGAGCCGCTCTGTCAGATCGAAATACCTTAGTCATTTGCTTAGCTCCGAAATGAAGATGCTGAAAATTCTTTGTTTTCTATCAAAGCATTTAGCAGCATTGCGTTTTATCAAAGGAATTTTAATCTCTCATGTGGTGCTGATAAGATTTAACCAGGCCAATGAATCATTCGATCTTAATATTTCTTAGTTTGACCAAACACACCCCTCCTGCTTGTTATAAAGTAAAAAGCGAATAACAGCGCAAAACTATCTAAGCGAAATTGACCAACTATCTGTGGTCCATTACACAATGCATAAACTTGTAAGAAGAAGTTATCACATGGCTTCCCAGCGTGAGCCACTGGCAGGCTATCTATTGCGGCTACACAGATTGTAACCAAACAACTTCATGCCTGTTTATTTTGGTCTGGAAAGGCTTTTTGCATCATAGTGCATTTTGGGTAATACATGCTCTTTTGAGCGGCGATTCAAGCGTATCAGGTCAGTTAAAAATGTTTGCAACGTGTTTTCTAACAGCGAGTGACGATAATACATGCATGTTCTACGTGTTTCTGCGTGTGCTTCTAACTGGTAAGCTACGTGCTAAAATCTCTTTAAAATCAGTGCTGATTATAATGACGCTGATAAACAGTCCATTTGCGAGAAGGCAGTTAGGAACAGAAAGCATTGTCCTTGAAGATGTCTGCTTGCTGGGCCTTGTTAATGATGCCAATGTTCTGCATTTCCGCTGCATCGCACAACGGATCTTCTTTCACGGCGTGCTCAGGTGGAAGACTCTCTTCATTGCTCGTATAACGATTTCCTTCTTTGGAATTTTGCATGACCTTTGCAGACTTCTTCATGTGTTTCACCTTAAACGCAAGCCCAGCAACAGCAGCAACAAGTGCAACTACCGCAACACCCATGCCAACCATTCCTGCCACGTTACCTGATTGTTTCTCCGGTGTTGTCCCTAGCAAGTGAAAAGAGAGTCAATATGGGATAATATGAATAAAGAAGCAGTTCTTACCTAGAGGAAGAATCGCTTTTCAAAAGAGACTGAGGGTTGACTTAGCAAAAGGATGCCGTAATCTAACGAAAAAGCCCCTAGGTCTCTAAAATGACATGAACAATCATGGGAACAGTAACGTTTGTTGGTGTGTCGACGTTTGACGTTTTGTGATTTCTGCTGGCAAAGGGGACATCCTTGACAATTCGATCAACGATTCGCTTGGTGTGAAGTCAAGAAATATTTAAAGTGGCCTTACCCTGGCCTTTGTCATCAGCTCTGCGAATCTCTCTTTCTATCAAATAGTACTTGGAAGGTTCATCTGCTGATCGGTCCACATCTCGCTTTCCCCTATGAATATTGTTCCCAGCACACCCAGATTGGCAGCGATAATCACTAGATGTAGAATGGCACAAGAAAACCAGGCAGTGGAGGTACACGGCCGTGCTGGCGTTCAGGAATCTAAACGCTTGGATGCTGAAACGCTGTCGGTTCTTGTGGCCGCTGTGAAATTGTACGGTGGGATCTGCTGGGCATCTAAAAGAAGATTGCCAATATTTAGTAGCTTAGTAAGGCAAAGACACTTAATAATGGATTGAACAATTAAACAAGTGCTTCGGCTTGCACTATAACGGCCCTGGAAACTAGTGACGTAAAACAGAACAGTCGAAGGACGCCAGTTACCGTGTTGGCGCGTTAGAACTGCACTATGGTAACGCTGGAAAAGTTGAAACTCCCTGAAACGAGACACAGAGAGAGAGAGAGAGAGAGAGAGAGAGAGAGAGAGAGAGAGAGAGAGAGAGAGAGAGATATTACTTTTCATAATTTTTACATGGTTTTCAAAAGTATGAAAATCATGGCTAGAGGACTACCTGTTGTTGATGAAGACGTATTTCAAGTAATGGTTTATGTCCATGTTGGGGGTGGAGAAGCACTGATCGATAAGTATGATGCTGCTGCTGTTGGAACCAGTTGCATAGATCTCAAAGTACATCCAGTCTCTGAGTTTGACACTCACGGGATAATGACTGTGCATTCGGCTATATGTGCGGTCCGTATACATGACAAAATGGAAACCGAAATTTCCATACCCAACTATAAAGAAATGAAGTTATGTTAGAAGCGAAGGTTCAAAGAAGCATTCTCGACTGATTTCTTCCTACAACCAGTCCTGGAGTAGTTGGCCAGTTTATCCATGGGCCTTTTGGAAACAATGCTCTCTATTGCTTAAATGCAATGCTCCAATAACGACGAAACCAGCATTGAAATTATGGGGGGCAACAGGGCCATGTTCCTTCAATTTCAATGAAGAGCAGAATATTTTTAGGACATTCTGGAAAAAAAGAGGATCGAATAAATTTTTGAGTGAATACATCTAGAATGACACGTGCTGGAACTGTAATCTTTGCTTTGTACTTGAAATTTTTCCTCGTCAATCTGCTTTGATATATTTACATGTATCATTCACAATCTGACATAAATATGATTTATTTTCAGCAAATTCTCTGTTCTAGCCAACAAATTTCACTTGCATAGCAGAACGATTTTTGTATTGTATGTTTGAATCTTATGAACTGATAGACAAACTGAGTAAACATGCAGTTCATGCAAGTCAATGTTTTTTTTGTAAAACTTCCTGCTTGAACAGGCAGAATGTTTCGTATATTTTCGGAGCATGAATAAATGTTTCCATATTGGGGCGGCCAAATATTGCTTTCGATCTGTGTCAATGCCGTTAGCTACAAATTGGACGGGATCTTACCTTCTGAGCCAGTGACATTTGAGATGGGTAAATATCTGTACGTGGAGAGCTTCCCATTTTTGTCAAGCAGACACTTGAACTTCACTCGTTGTTCAGGGTCCCTTGTGATCGTACCATGCGTTGTCCCTTTAAAGATAACCTCGTTCTCGTACACAATGTGTGTTGAAGTCTCGCTTCTCGTTGACCCGCATGCACCAGGTACACTGCCAAGCGTGACGCGAGTGCTTGTGAAAGACGCTTTGCAAGAGGTATCTCGGAGTGTAATGCTTGAGTATTGGGAGGTGTCGTAAAAGGCTCGATCCAAATCGATTCTCATGTAGTTGCTTGTACATGACACAACGGAGCTTTTATCTTGAAATGAAATTAGAAACAGATGTAAATGTTTTTTTCACCAAAGAACGTTGTGAAAAAAATATTTCAAAACTGTTGGAAAACTCTATTTTGTTGCTTGCAGCCCGTGACTTGCCATAAAGGCCTTATCTTAAGTATTCTCTTTTTTGGTTTTCTCGCTAGAGGATGATATCATTTGTTTACCCTGGTCGCTAGCATTGCATTCTGGGACTGAAATTGTTTCATAGATATATATATATATATTTTTGTCGTTATTTAAGTCAATTATTAGTACTTTGTTACCTGCCAATCAAAATGATTCACCAAGGACATTAAAGAAATCCAGGCATTAAAAAAGCAAGGATTCGAAACATTTCTGCTCACCCTTAACACCACAATATCGGGAGTTGCAATATGGTACGCTATTGAGCCAGTACACGTGGAAGGTGCCACAGTTTTTTATCAAGATTGATCTTCTGCTTGAACAGGTGCAGGAGTAATATGGAGAAAAGCAAACTGATCTCGCAACCACACCTAAATAGACGAAGGAGCCTTTTCTCAAATATGGATCATTTCAACCAACTAGGCAAAATGAAAAAAGCGCTTGCCTCGAATAGGGGTGACAGGAAAGGCAGGAAATCTGCCAGTTGTGTTAAGAACTCATTATTCATGTTCAGTTATGATGATTACTGCTTATTTATCGCTGCGTAGTAGCCTTATATAGATCGTTCGTTTGTAGCGTGGTAGCTTATGTTGTTGTTGTTAACAAAACTCGTTTTCGCTGAAGTGGCCTATGTTTCTCTGTTCCTTCTTCTACTCAACATTTCCAACAAGTTGTACGTTGAAGAGTTTGAGCAGCTGAAACGAGTTTGAGCACGAAGCATCATCTAACACGATGCTTCAAAGAAAATTTATAAACAAACTTTATATTTTTTCCACGAACTAGCAACTTATCATTTTCATAAGCAACACTTCTAACACTATAACTTATTAGCAATTAAGGATCTATTCCTTTTGACGGACGGGTCAAAGGACCTCGCCTACCCGTAAAACTGACCACCTACCCTCACTAACAGAAGGCAAGCCGCCAGTTGGAATCCAGCCTTGGTAATATGAGCCACATCGGTATCTATAGCCACCGCGAATGTTAGGACAGGAATTCATCATTCTATTTCCTGCTGCACCCATGAAGCGGTACCAGCCATAGACCTCTCTGTCACAGCGATACGAACTCCAATCGTTATAAGTCACCATACGAGATGGATCTGACAATACCTGGTAGTATTTGCATCCATCTAATGATTTGGAGAGTGGGACAGTCGGAGACAAAGATGGCGTCGTAGTTACCTTCGTCTTCGGGAAAGGCAAAGTGCTGGTTTGGGAATTCAACTTTATAGATTTGTTATTTGAACATTGTGTCGAATTATCCCCATAAATGGTGACACCTGCAAGAAATGGACTTCTTCTAAGGTAATTGTTACGCAGAAGCACTTGATTATAGCCATTGATCAATGCATACTGAGAAACAAGTCTGGCAGAATTCTTAAATAAGAGATAAAAGGCAAGTCCAGCAGAATTTTTTGAATAAGAGATGAAAAGCAAGTCTAGCAAAATTTTTTGAAACAAGATGAAAAGCAAGTCTAGCAGAATTTTTTGAAACAAGATGAAAAGCAAGTCTAGCAGAATTTATTGGATAAGAGATGAAAAGCATGTTTAGCAGAATTTCTTGGATAAAAGATGAAAAGCAAGTCTAGCAGAATTTCTTGGACATGAAAGGCAAGAGTAATAAAAATTGTTGGTGTGTATTCGCATTAAGTGCTTTAGGCTCCTGGTTTGTTTATTAGAATTGAAATTTTGTTTTCTAAACGTCCGTCTTTGACTTGCATGAAGTCATATCATATCAGCAGTAAGTGGATAACGGCTATGCATTATAGCATCAGTTGAAGGGACATGATGATGCCTTTACGCATGATGATAACCTGTTGCTTGCGAAGGGGGGGGGGGGACTAGCCCCAGGTACTCTCCCACCACTGCTGAAGGGCATGAGCAAACGCTGTTGCTTTCCAGTACTCCGTCCAAGACAAGACTTATAGGCACCACAAGTATCATCTAAATAGTGATATTTTTTCTCTCGGGCAATGTCCAAGTCTTGTCAAAGTATAACGAGTGTCTGTGTCTCATGTACATGAAATTTCATTTGTACATCTGCTTTCTGTTACATCACTACCAAGTGGCCAGTCAGCCGCTTTGAAAATAAGCCCATGTACCAATGAGGCTGAACGCCACGTTCATTAATGAAAAATTCCTTCAAGGCGTGCTTTAAGTGAGGCAACATGCTTCTAACTGATTCAACCTGATCCTATGAGGCCGCTCGCAGTTTGAGCGCCACCATGTCGCCAGTTGGCTTGAATACTAAATGAAAAAGCACTTGATTTGAGCCCCTAAGGAATGTAAAGGGTTACATACAGCCATATGCAATCACAAGTAACGCGGAACGAAGATGATGCACGGAACAATATCCCTACCAGAGCTACCATATATGTTCACCATGATTTGCAATGGCACGCTGCTTTGACGCTCCCACTGGCTGTTGTTGTAGTTGAAAGCAAAATCTTCAACCATGATTGCCAAAGCGTACCAACCGGAATAGTAAGGATAGCTGAATTCAATTGTGCAGTTCTAAAGAGAAAGAGAGAGCGAAAGAAGTATTAGGAGATGCTTGTTTAGAAGAAAGGAGCTAGCAAATTTTCAGCTTGAATATGCAAATACACAACAAGTCTGGAAGCCGGCATCAACACTTCGAAGATTTTCGAGAACCGACTATGAAAGCGATAGACAGTAATTTCATTTCTCATTTGTTTTTTCTCGTTATCGGTCTCTTGCTTATTCATTTTTTATACAGTCATTTATTTATTATTATCTGCTATTTGGGGCGACGCAAAGTATGAGTCACCTAAAAGAGCAAGCACATAACATTGGCGCATTTGCAACAGATTCTGCTAGTTTTTGTAAAGTCACTGGCTTTCAGAATGGCTCTTGAAAAATAAGATTTTTGTGATCTCATGTGGCCTACAATGCTAAGACCATGTTTCTCGCCTCCCAAAAGGATTGCGATTGCAGGAGGATTGCGAAAGGATTCCCACGAGCATAAGGATCAAAACCTCTGCAGAAAGAGGGCAGCCACGTCGAAATTGTAAAAAACTCAATGCCGAAATTAACTCTGATTTGGCTACAGGACAACATCTTTTGGAGAATCGATATTGCGCCAAAACATACAGCGACGGGAATTTTCGTTTAATTTGGCAAGCTAGGTTGTCTTTTCACCTAGGTGTTTTGGAGTCAATTATGATCAATTTTTGGAAGTTAATAAACAGCCCATTAAAATGTAAAACCCCTTTATAAGTAATAAACAGTTTAACACGAAGTTAGTTTAGACACTGAATACAACTGTAGACATGCCTTCAAGACCAAGACAAATGGAACTGGTTATCTACTCCAAAAATAAGCTTGAAAAAACATTATTCAAGGGCCTAAGGACCTAAGGACATACAACAAATTAACCGTTAAAATGGTAAACTGCGTATTATCTTCAGGCGCACGCTTCTAATGAATAGCAAGTGCTTGTTGATAGCCACTTCAATTTAGAAATCCATCTTTGGTAACATGCCCGTAAACGGAATAGTGCTAATAGGAGCGGGCCTTTACTAACCTTGTGCAACTCCATACCAGGAATGCGAGACTTATACACCCCTCCTCCTTCAGTGAAATAGGAAGCATATCTGCATTGAACATCATCTCCATCGGGGTCAGATACAGGCAAATCGTAAGTGCCAGAAGCATTTTGCCTTTGTTGTATTGATGGGAGGAAGCCGATCTGAGGTGGGGTATTGATTCTGTAGGCGTTAGGAAGACTAGCGCTGCGCCTTTTCAAGGAGATTATGGCTTGTATATACCACGATGAACTTGAATAAGAATGCATCCCATACACCCAGCAACAAGACGATGATCTTCAAAAAGCAATGAAAAGTATTGGCATAATGAGGGGCGCTAACATAATTTCAAGAATGGAAATTAAAACACAAGAGTATAGAGATTTGGGAGTCTGCTTCCTGAATTAACATATGGTTTTAATAGTCTCACAGCTGGTACTTACTGAATCCAGTACACATAATTCTTGTCCAGGTAGATTGTATGTATATTGGAGCCAATCGTGAAGTCATGCAAGGAGCTAAATCTTTCACAATAAAAGCCAGCAGTTATTGCTTTGGTTTTGTAAGGAAAGGCTCGCCCATCAGTACCATATCGTATGATGTATTGGCCATGATTAAAATATTGACAGTTTCTTATGGAAGAATTGGTGCAGTAAGAACTACCGTCGCTTCTCCTCCAAGAGATTCCATACTGGAGGTGAATCTAAAAACGAGTAATAGTTTCATTCTATTGAGCTGACTTTTAAGTTGGTTGAAGAAACTGCTTGAGACTGCGTATTTAGGCCTACGTTACTAACGTTGAAGTAGGCTGTGTGCATTTAAAGATACAGAAGCAACTGGTATGAACTCACTTCAGGAATTTACAAGTTTGAATCATGTATGCTAAGGTATCTTGAATTCTTTGTTTGCTGAAGGCTGGTTGGAGGTGATGAGAACTGGATGAAACATGACAAATGAAAAAGCAAATTTGTTAATCGTTGTTTATTCAATATTTCATTATAATCCCCCAAGTCGAAATGGACAGCCTCTTGATAGCTTAATTGACTATTTACTCAGCATTCAGCTGATGCCATCCAGTATATATATCATTATGCAATGCCGTAAACCTTAGGTTGTAAGTCTAAATTTCAAGTACTTTGGTATATGTGTTCTTTAATTTTTGAAGGAATTTAACAATGAGAGAGGAAAACCTTCTAGCGTTTAGAGGATTGGCAGCCATATCAGAATGGGCTTTTTCGATGGTATTCTTTTCATCTTCCCCAAGCCATTGAATTAGATATAAAAAAAATTATATACTATATACTATATACTATATACTATATACTATATACTATAAGATATACTATTTGAGCTAGACTCAGTGTTAGGGATGTAAGGGGTAATGATAACGCGCATCGTTCTCGCGTGGGAAGTTATGTTAGCTGGTACATAGAAATGGCTTTGAAAAATGTGGTAAATATTCATCAGAAATTTATGCTTTTCGAGTGCTTTCCAAATTTGCTGCGAGTTGTTTGAGCCTGCTTGGATTTTGAGCTCTCTCGGCAAATTCAAACCATGGCTATGCCGACGTCATTACAATCCTGTCTTGAAGACAGGTACAAGCTGTACATACAAACCTTCGCTGTGCTGGAGTTAGCATTAGCTGGATAGGTGGTGTTGTCTGTCTGATTGACAGTCCATGTTATATACGCCCCGCGAAAATGCGAACCTTCAGCAATGCACATGATTGCGAGAAGCAGGACGAATCGTAACAGCGACGTCATTTTGGTATCAGCTAGAACAACTGGATTCACCCAGAGACACGGCTATCTTTTATTTCCGACTAGCTTGGGATATTGTTCTGCCTGGTTCTGGTTCCTTGCAGCTCTATCGCACAAATGAATTAAGCGAAGGTGCTGTTTGCAGCAGTCTTTTGATTAGCACCGATGCAGCGAGAAAACAATGACCAATGGGATGCTTGAACTACCTTCACAAATCAGCGCAGGTGGATTTTGTGGAATGAGGAAGGAATTAGCCACCAAAAATAATGCGAAATCAGGGAAGATAACAATTTTGCCTACGAAGGGAATTTCATTACAATAGTTTAACGATTAAAGGATGCCTATCTTCAAAGGTTCCCTTTGGCATATCCTGTTGGATATGTTTGCCGCCAGTTAAAAAAATCTAGCAATACGTTTAATCATCACTCAGGTAGAGACATCATATAGAATCAGCAGAATGGCTATTCTACTTACCTGAGTAGCAATTGAAACATCTTTTATTGTAGTGTAAACGAACTGCTCTTGCAGAATAAAATCCAAGAAAAACACGTAACTAATTGACCAACTGACCCCCCTCACGGTAGAATACCCTTCACGCTAGGGTGATAACGCTTGCAGACATTTCAACTGCCTGATTGATTGGGTCGATAAAAGTCTCCGTGGAACTGGGGTTGTCTATCTTGAATGCAAAGGGTTACATTCGCAAGTTGCAAGAAATCCTGAGAGATAATCTCGTCTATTTTCACTGGAGTTGTCTTGCTTTGAATCTTTACTGATAAGAGATGAATGACATGACAGTTTTTTTACGGTCGGTAATTAATGTATCACAATTTTCGTAGTTTAGTCAGGATAGTTAGGTTCCCATTGCATTCATTCCTTGCACACTTCTCTTTCGCGTGTCGCATGTCTTGCGTGTTAGCCTAGCTACGCATTTCGATAGGTTATCATTACTCTACGTTGCATGACAACAATAAGCCTAAACCACATTTCTGTCTTTTGTTAAATAGTAATGTTAAGCTAATTTTAGATTCAGTTTGCATATATTTTCATGTATATATATGGTTAAAATCTCCAGTGTTGGTTTCGGAGATTCCACGTTCATTTCAACGGGTCGTATATTTATCTGTAATAACGAGGCAAATGCTGACAGGAGGAAAATTCTTTCCACAAGGGTTTTCAAGCCCAATTGTATCGAACCACTTTTTGTCGGAATCGAACTCCAACTTGCTGATTCAAAAACGCTCATTCCACTGAGTCATTCCTATATAGTGTTACTTTTGTGTTTTAGTTTTATCAAAGTGTCTGGCTGATGAACGCAGTATTTTCTTGCGTTTTACTTTCTGGGTTCGCGAGAAATGCAAGACCCAAACTGTTGCACGCCGTCTTTAGTCTCTAACAATTAACATCCGCTGCATAGGTCGGCCAAAATCATCAATACATTTGTTATGTAATCTTTTATGTACGATGACAGCATTTTAAGTGCTTTTCTCATAAAGGTTGCATCTATAGCCCATCTATGCCATCTGTCTATCATAGAAGGTGTTCCACTATAAGGGTTGAGCAGATCTAATGGAAGAACACACCGTTGTCGCACTCTACTGCAAATTTGAGGAAACTTGCTCATGTGTTGGATCCCAGTACAAGTTTCTGATCAATCATACATATGATAAATCCTGCAGTACGTTTGAAAGTTCCTTGTGCTTCATCTTGTCGACAGCCTTTGGGTAGTTAATGAAATACATAAATAGGTCCTTCTTAAATCTAAAGAATTTCCATCAATACCACAGACCCTTATCGACAATAGACCCCCCATTGTACTTTATTATCGGCTGGCTTCGTGGAATGAGGAACATAGCCGTTGAGAATATATAGGCGAAATTCAACTGAACATGAAATTATGCCTACGTAGGGAATTTCGTTGCAATGCGATTATGGATTAGCCGGTGTCGCTTGCTGAAGAAGACCAAATTCGCTTCGGTAGCAAGCCATATTAAGTTGCTGTAGCATCATATGTCTTCTGAAATACACACAGTTTTGTGTTTCAAGCATTCTTTGCTTACGTCAAAATCTGAATATTGATGTGGATTCAAAGTTGTGTATCTCCACAACGGCCTTTTTGTATCAAATCCACACGAGCTGTGGACATGCAATTGCTACTTGATCGTGTGTCCAGTAATGCTTTGCACTTTCAGCAAGCACCAACACTGCCTGGTGGACTACATCTTGGGCGTTGGCTGCCGCCATCTTTAGTTTCCTTTGCTTCCCATGTCACACATAGAGTGCCATCTGTGACAGGAGTGATAGCTTGCTCTTGCTCCTTTATTCATTAAACACGTGCCTTTCTCCTGTACAAAATAAACACAATCACTTGCTACTTAAGAACTCTCCTATACTACAGTTGCAATTGTCAATTCCGATGTTTAATCGTCGTAGAAATGGTCTTTTGGCATTCTACATTCTACAGCATCGTAAACTTTTTGCATTGGTGCCTGATGAAATGTCAGCAAGGGAGTAATCTGCTGTTTATGTACACCAAGAACTTTAGCTGGACCTTTTTATCTTTGTTTCAACATTGGTTTAGCTCCTTTGCCTCTGCCTGCCAGCAAATATGACTTTACAATTTTCTACAAATTATAGTATCTTAACAACTCACAAGTTTTAAACCCCTTTCAATAATAGAATAATTTTGCAAGATATTCTTTTGGAAACTTTACAAGTAAATTTGACAGCTAATTTTTTAGTCAGTGGCTTCAGATAGAGATTCTCCGGTCTTTGAAGCTAATTATTCCGAGTGAAGAAAAGCGGTATTCTCATGTAGTCCTCCTTCGCAAGCTTGCTTTTCAACGGCTGCGCACCTCAAGATCGGTGATGATGTTTGTTTACGTTACATTTAGTACCACATCATTGCTATATTGTCTTTTGACATTTGTCAGGGATTTCTTCTAACGTCGATTTAAACTGGGAATTTTTATTAGGTGAACTTGCGAAGCTCCAAATGCAAGAATTCCACGATTTCTTCTTTGTCCTGTTTATCCTAAAGTAAATTTGTTTCAAATCGTTACGACTGTTATAGTTTCTACGCGGGGACGACAAATTGATGCTCTTCTCCATTTAAAAACTGGCGAAGCGCATGTATTTCAGCAACCGTTGCATTTTATTTCAAAGTAATCCATTTGAAACATGAAACGAGAAACGCCTCAAAGCACCAATAGCAAGCCTCTCCAGGTATAACGTTTTCATGAAGTCAAATTTCCTTTAACGTTTGAATTTCAACTGGAAAATGTTCTCTTCTAGAAGAAAGTTGATCTCCAATGGAACCCGAATGCAGATGGTTACGATTGAACACATCCGTGAATTGTGGCGAACCAGAGGAAGCACTCTTTTCTGGTGAGTTGGATCTCCATTATGAGTAACTTAGAGGCTTCAAATGCTATATGTCTACTCATGCATATTCGTTTCAATTTGTATGGCATTCAGGCGGGGTGTGTGCTATGGCATACAGAAGCAAGACGGCAGCGCGATATTCTTTGCATCGTCATCTGCATTGCTATTTGCCCCTACTTACTTGATCAATTTACAATTGTACAACCGCGCTGTCTATTGGTGGTGCACAACAGCGAACAGCCGCTTTTTGCGCCTGCGCATTTTCTCCGAGTCTGTCACTCATATGCAGCTTCGACTCTTTCCACGTGCCATGCGCATTTAATAACATCATTTGTTGACGTCATACAGAATATGCACGCTTCTCGAAAATGCCTTCGAGCATGACGTTATGTTCTGGATTATGCTTATTATTGTAACTTGGCGTGAGTAAAATGCCAAAGTGCTCTGTATGGTCCTGAAGCCACTGCATCTTTGCATCAGGATGATAAATTTTGTTGCTGCTTAGTTAATTGCTTCAGCTTTGCACTTGCCTTATTAGAATAATATTTTCATTTATAATTTAACATGGGCTCCGACACAGGTTAGAAAGTGGAGGGGCCAAAGAAGATTTTAAAAATCATAACAAAATATATTTAGGAAAGCTATATTGTTTTACAAAAATGTGCGGGGGCCATGGCTCCGCCCGGCCCCCCCCCCCCTTCGTCGGAGGCCCTATTTAACAAAGATTTCAGCATGCAAAACCAATTTTTCGAATTTCTTATATTCCACTCATTGTCAAAACGAGCCGTAAGTTCAATCATTTGAACATTCCCTCGAAGTTTTTAAGAGAACCACTACTAGATTTTGTCAGCAATGGTTAGAGTTCTTATTGTGTAGAAACACTTTATAGGTTGAAGCCCAATTAAACTATGCTTTTCCAGCCGTTTAGCATTTCACCTAATTCAGCATTTCAGGATTGGCCTATAAATGACCGCGAAGTATATGTCCTTAATTTAGTCTTTTCTTTCAAATATCACTAACGTGTGCGAATAATGAATCGTATCACCCTGCCAGTAAGGGTATTATTATACAGAGATTAAAATGAATAATAAGAATTGATATTCGTTGTATACGCAAATACTTCAAAACATGTTCTAAACCAATAAATTTTAATTAATTTTTGTCACAACAGCCCAAACTGACTTCTTCGAGAAAGATCTTATTCAAAACTTGATATGTTTTCTCTTTTTTTCCTTTTGGCGACATTTTATACTTTAACGGCCTATTTGAATGCGATACATAAGATTTTACCTGCCCGGGTGTCTTTTATTTAGTTTTTGCTTGAAGTGGGTCTTGAATTTGCCTAAGCAAAAGCTATTGCTGAATGTAGTAAATGTAAGATTTTGAATTCTTTGAGTCTAACTTTGAACTCTAAAGTGGATTCTTTAAGCGATGTTTTCTGTGATATGATAAAACGAAGAGGTCGTTTGTAGAATAAAGAAAGTGCAAGAAGCCCCCAACCAAAGGTGGTGCACGGAGACCCTGTGCGAAAAGCTGAGAGACTCGAGAACTTTCTTTGAAAAAAGCCACAAACGTCAAAACAAACAGCAGCGTCGTGCTTATGATGATTATTATGATGATCATTATGATGATTATTATGATGATTATCACATGACTTTCATTGCATATCGCACAAATGGTAAAATCGAAAAGGTTCAAGAAAGTTTATCTTGTCTACATCTTGCATCATAGTGCATTACGGGTGTTGCAGACAATTTTATTCGATGTCTTACACCCAATTATTGACTAAAAAACTCTGCCTAGAAACAAATATATCTAGGAGACTACAAAAACGTTCTATCTTAATTGCTACTGCAGTGCTACATGCCAAAATCGTTTATCGGCAAGTGCTAATAACGATGGCGCTGAAAACAGTCGCTTTGACAGTAGGCAGTTAGGAACAGAAAGCATTGTCCTTGAAGATGTCTGCTTGCTGGGCCTTGTTTATGATGCCAACGTTCTGCATTTCCGCTGCATCGCACAACGGATCTTCTTTCACGGCGTGCTCAGGTGGAAGACTTTCTTCATTGCTCGTATAACGATTTCCTTTATCCGCCCCCGGTCTGACCTTTGCAGACTTCTTCATGTGTTTCACCTTAAACGCAAGCCCAGCAACAGCAGCAACAAGTGCAACTACCGCAACACCCATGCCAACCATTCCTGCCACGTTACCTGATTGTTTCTCCGGTGTTGTCCCTAGAAAGTGAAAAGAGAGTCAATATGGGGTAATATGAATAAAGAAGCAGTTCTTACCTAGAGGAAGAGTCGCTTTTCAAAAGAGACTGAGGGTTGACTTAGCAAAAGGATGCCGTAATCTAATGAAAAAGCCTTTAGGTCTCTAAAATGACATGAACAATCATGGGAACAGTAACGTTTGTTGGTGTGTCGACGTTTGACGTTTTGTGATTTCTGCTGGCAAAGGGGACATCCTTGACAATTCGATCAACGATTCGCTTGGTGTGAAGTCAAGAAATATTTAAAGTGGCCTTACCCTGGCCTTTGTCATCAGCTCTGCGAATCTCTCTTTCTATCAAATAGTACTTGGAAGGTTCATCTGCTGATCGGTCCACATCTCGCTTTCCCCTATGAATGTTGTTCCCAGCACACCCAGATTGGCAGCGATAATCACTAGATGTAGAATGGCACAAGAAAACCAGGCAGTGGAGGTACACGGCCGTGCTGGCGTTCAGGAATCTAAACGCTTGGATGCTGAAACGCTGTCGGTTATTGTGGCCGCTGTGAAATTGTACGGTGGGATCTGCTGGGCATCTAAAAGAAGATTGCCAATATTTAGTAGCTTAGTAAGGCAAAGACACCTAATAATGGATTGAACAATTAAACAAGTGCTTCGGCTTGCACTATAACGGCCCTGGAAACTAGTGACGTAAAACAGAACAGTCGAAGGACGCCAGTTACCGTGTTGGCGCGTTAGAACTGCACTATGGTATCGCAGGAAAAGTTGAAACTCCCTGAAACGAGACACAGAGAGAGAGAGAGAGAGAGAGAGAGAGAGAGAGAGAGAGAGAGAGAGAGAGAGAGAGAGAGAGAGAGAGAGAGAGAGAGAGAGAGAGAGAGAGAGAGAGAGAGAAAGAGAAAGAGAGGGAGAGAGAGAGAGAGAGAGACTTTACATGGTTTTCAAAAGTATGAAAATCATGGCTAGAGGACTACCTGTTGTTGATGAAAACGTATTTCAAGTAATGGTTTATGTCCATGTTGGGGGTGGAAAAGCACTGATCGATAAGTATGATGGTGTTGCTGTCAGTAGCACTTGCATAGATCTCAAAGTACATCCAGTCTCTGAGTTTGACACTCACGGGATAATGACTGTGCATTCGGCTGTATGTGTGATCCGTATACATGACGAAATTGAAAGTGAAGTTCCCATAACCAACTACAAAGACATCAAGACAAATTAGCAAGAAATTTCCTCGATTTTATTCAATCCTAAAGATAAATTGGACCGATACTAGACCGAAAAAGCTCTAAACTGTGTGGCAATAGAGCGCTCTACAACGTCGCATTAAAGTTATGCTATATGAAGAACTTCAACAAATTTATGTCGTCGATATAATCGCGACTCATCTAGGTTTAGCTTCAAAAGATTTTTCTTAGGCGCAGCTAATCAAACTGTAGCCAGACTAAGAATATATTCCGATGCCTTCAGCATGACATATTAAAGAAAAGTTAAAATGTCTTGACAAATCTGTTTTCATAATTTACAACTGAGAATAAAATTTAATAAAATCAACAAATTAGCGACAATGATGCTCCTTCACACCAGAATTTTCAATGTGTAATTTTTCAATGTTTTCCTTCTTGGATTTGTTGCATTAGGATAAATAATGTATAACATATTTTCCAGGAATGAACAAATTCTTACAAACTTTTCTCTTGTTACTATGCTCAACTATTGGATTCAGTGTCAATGCCGTTAGCTACAAATTGGACGGGATCTTACCTTCTGAGCCAGTGACATTTGAGATGGGTAAATATCTGTACGTGGAGAGTTTCCCATTTTTGTCAAGCAGACACTTGAACTTCACTCGTTGTTCAGGGTCCCTTGTGATCGTACCATGCGTTGTCCCTTTAAAGATAACCTCGTTCTCGTACACAATGTGTGTTGAAGTCTCGCTTCTCGTTGACCCGCATGCACCAGGTACACTGCCAAGCGTGACGTGAGTGCTTGTGAAAGACGCTTTGCAAGAGGTATCTCGGAGTGTAATGCTTGAGTATTGGGAGGTGTCGTAAAAGGCTCGATCCAAATCGATTCTCATGTAGTTGCTTGTACATGACACAACGGAGCTTTTATCTTGAAATAAAATTAGAAACAGATGTAAATGTTTTTTTCACCAAAGAACGTTGTGAAAAAAATATTTCAAAACTGTTGGAAAACTCTATTTTGTTGCTTGCAGCCCGTGACTTGCCATGAAGGCCTTATCTTAAGTATTCTCTTTTTTTGGTTTTCTCGCTAGAGGATGATATCATTTGTTTACCCTGGTCGCTAGCATTGCATTCTGGGACTGAAATTGTTTCATAGATATATATATATATATTTTTGTCGTTATTTAAGTCAATTATTAGTACTTTGTTACCTGCCAATCAAAATGATTCACCAAGGACATTAAAGAAATCCAGGCATTAAAAAAGCAAGGATTCGAAACATTTCTGCTCACCCTTAACACCACAATATCGGGAGTTGCAATATGGTACGCTATTGAGCCAGTACACGTGGAAGGTGCCACAGTTTTTTATCAAGATTGATCTACTGTTTGAACAGGTGCAGGAGTAATATGGAGAAAAGCAAACTGATCTCGCAACCACACCTAAAAGGACGAAGGAGCCTTGTCTCAAATATGGATCATTTCAACCAACCAGGCAAAGTGAAAAAACGCTTGCCTCGAGTAGGGGTGACAGGAAAGGCAGGAAATCTGCCAGTTGTACTTTGAAACGTTTGCGCAAAAACATGCGAAAAATATCATTGCCTTTGCTATATGAGCCACTATCATGTACAGGGGTGAGCTGGATGCATTTAACAGCAAGGGTATTCAATCCTCTAGTGCTGAACCCTTGGCTTAATTTCTCCAGAATTTGCCATCCAACAATGTTCCTAAAGGCAAAGCTTTCTCACTCTGCTTTTGCTATATTAATATGAAACAAGAAATATTTTTCATTAACATGAGCTAACACTAACAATTGTGTTTGCTAGTACTAAAGCCCCCTTTTATTTTGATGGAGGAGACGTCTCTTGCCAGTGATACTTACCCTCAGCAGTAGAAGGCAAGGCGCCATTTGGAATCCAGCCTTGGTAATATGAGCCACATCGGTATCTATTGCCACCGAGACTAAATGGACAGGAATTCATCATTCTATTTCCTGCTGCACCCATGAAGCGGTACCAGCCATAGACCTCTTTGTCACAGCGATACGAACTCCAATCGTAAGAAGTCACCACACGGGATGGATCTGACATTACCTGGTAGTATTTGCATCCATCTAATGATTTGGAGAGTGGGACAGACGGAGACATGGATGATATCATCATAGAGGAAGACGTGCTGGCGGATACCGCCGGGGAAGCAGACATTAGCGACGAGCTGCTGGGGTAATTCACCTTAATGACAGGTGAAGACCCGTTTTTTGCACATTGTGTGGAATCTTCCCCATAAATGGTGACACCTGCAAGAAATGGATTTCTTCTAAGGTAATTGTTACGCAGAAACAATTCATAAAAGCCATTGATCAATGCATGCTGAGAAACAAGTCTAGCAGAATTTTTTGGATAAGAGATGAAAAGCAAGTCTAGCAGAATTTTTTGGACGCGAGATGAAAAGCAAGTCTAGCAGAATTTGTTGGACACGAGATGAAAATCAAGTCTAGCAGAATTTCTTGGACACGAGATGAAAAGCAAGTCTAGCAGAATTTCTTGGACACGAGAGAAAAGCAAGTCTAGCAGAATTTCTTGGACACGAGATGAAAAGCAAGTCTAGCAGAATTTCCTGGACACAAAAAGAAAAGCAAGTCCAGCAGAATTTTTTGCATAAGAGATAAAAGGCAAGTCCAGCAGAATTTTTTGGATAAGAGATGAAAAGCAAGTCTAGCAGAATTTCTAAGACACGAGAGGAAAAGCAAGTCCAGCAGAATTTTTTGGACACAAGATGAAAAGCAAGTGTAGCAGATTTTTTTGGATAAGAGATAAAAGGCAAGTCCAGCAGAATTTTTTGGATAAGAGATGAAAAGCAAGTCTAGCAGAATTTTTTGGATAAGAGATGAAAAGCAAGTCTAGCAGATTTTTTTGGATAAGAGATGAAAAGCAAGTCTAGCAGAATTTTTGGACACGAGATGAAAAGCAAGTCTAGCAGAATTTTTTGGATAAGAGATGAAAAGCAAGTCTAGCAGAATTTTTTGGATAAGAGATGAAAAGCAAGTCTAGCAGAATTTTTTGGATAAGAGATGAAAAGCAAGTCTAGCAGAATTTTTTGGACACGAGATGAAAAGCAAGTCTAGCAGAATTTCTTTGACACAAGATGAAAAGCAAGTCTAGCAGAATTTCTTGGACACAAGATGAAAAGCAAGTCTAGCAGAATTTCTTGGACACAAGATGAAAATCAAGTCTAGCAGAATTTCTTGGACAAGAGATGAAAAGCAAGTCTAGCAGAATTTCTTGGACATGAAAGGCAAGAGTAATAAAAATTGTTGGTGTGTATTCGCATTAAGTGCTTTAGGCTCCTGGTTTGTTTATTAGAATTGAAATTTTGTTTTCTAAACGTCCGTCTTTGACTTGCATGAAGTCATATCATATCAGCAGTAAGTGGATAACGGCTATGCATTATAGCATCAGTTGAAGGGATATGGTGATGCCTTTACGCATGATGATACCCTGTTGCTTGCGAAGGGGGGAAACTACCCCCAGGTGCTCTCCCACCACTGCTCAAGGGCATGGGCAAACGCTGTTGCTTTCCAGTGCTCTGTCCAAGACAAGACTTTTAGGCACCACAACTGTCTCATGTGCATAAAATTTTATTTGTACATCTGCTTTCTGTTACATCACTACCAAGTGGCCAGTCAGCCGCTTTAACAATAAGCCCATGTACCAATGAGGCTGAACGCCACGTTCATTAATGAAAAATTCCTTCAAGGCGTGCTTTAAGTGAGGCAACATGCTTCTAACTGATTCAACCTGATCCTATGAGGCCGCTCGCAGTTTGAGCGCCACAATGTCGCCAGTTGGCTTGAATGAAAAAGCACTTGATTTGAGCCCCTAAGGAATGTAAAGGGTTACATACAGCCATATGCAATCACAAGTAACGAGGGACGAAGATGATGCACGGAACAATATCCCTACCAGAGCTACCATATATGTTCACCATGATTTGCAATGGCACGCTGCTTTGACGCTCCCACTGGCTGTTGCTGTAGTTGAAAGCAAAATCTTCAACCATGATTGCCAAAGCGTACCAACCGGAATAGTAAGGATAGCTGAATTCAATTGTGCAGTTCTAAAGAGAAAGAGAGAGCGAAAGAAGTATTAGGAGATGCTTGTTTAGAAGAAAGGAGCTAGCAAATTTTCAGCTTGAATATGCAAATACACAACAAGTCTGGAAGCCGGCATCAACACTTCGAAGATTTTCGAGAACCGACTATGAAAGCGATAGACAGTAATTTCATTTCTCATTTGTTTTTTTCTCTTTATCGGTCTCTTGCTTATTCATTTTTTATACAGTCATTTATTTATTATTATCTGCTATTTGGGGCGACGCAAAGTATGAGTCACCTAAAAGAGCAAGCACATAACATTGGCGCATTTGCAACAGATTCTGCTAGTTTTTGTAAAGTCACTGGCTTTCAGAATGGCTCTTGAAAAATAAGATTTTTGTGGTCTCATGTGGTCTACAATGCTAAGACCATGTTTCTCGCCTCCCAAAAGGATTGCGATTGCAGGAGGATTGCGAAAGGATTCCCACGAGCATAAGGATCAAAACCTCTGCAGAAAGAGGGCAGCCACGTCGAAATTGTAAAAAACTCAATGCCGAAATTAACTCTGATTTGGCTACAGGACAACATCTTTTGGAGAATCGATATTGCGCCAAAACATACAGCGACGGGAATTTTCGTTTAATTTGGCAAGCTAGGTTGTCTTTTCACCTAGGTGTTTTGGAGTCAATTATGATCAATTTTTGGAAGTTAATAAACAGCCCATTAAAATGTAAAACCCCTTTATAAGTAATAAACAGTTTAACACGAAGTTAGTTTAGACACTGAATACAACTGTAGACATGCCTTCAAGACCAAGACAAATGGAACTGGTTATCTACTCCAAAAATAAGCTTGAAAAAACATTATTCAAGGGCCTAAGGACCTAAGGACATACAATAAATTAACCGTTAAAATGGTAAACTGCGTATTATCTTCAGGCGCACGCTTCTAATGAATAGCAAGTGCTTGTTGATAGCCACTTCAATTTATAAATCCATCTTTGGTAACATGCCCGTAAACGGAATAGTGCTAATAGGAGCGGGCCTTTACTAACCTTGTGCAACTCCATACCAGGAATGCGAGACGCATACACCCCTCCTCCTTCAGTGAAATTGGAAGCATATCTGCATTGAACATCATCTCCATCGGGGTCAGATACAGGCAAATCGTAAGTGCCAGAAGCATATTGCCTTTGTTGTATTGATGGGAGGAAGCCGATCTGAGGTGGGGTATTGATTCTGTAGGCGTTAGGAAGACTAGCGCTGCGCCTCTTCAAGGAGATTATGGCTTGTATATTCCACGATGAACTTGAATAAGAATGCATCCCATACACCCAGCAACAAGACGATGATCTTCAAAAAGCAATGAAAAGTATTGGCATAATGAGGGGCGCTAACATAATTTCAAGAATGGAAATTAAAACACAAGAGTATAGAGATTTGGGAGTCTGCTTCCTGAATTAACATATGGTTTTAATAGTCTCACAGCTGGTACTTACTGAATCCTGTACACATAATTCTTGTCCAGGTAGATTGTATGTATATTGGAGCCAATCGTGAAGTCATGCGAGGAGCTAAATCTTTCACAATAAAAGCCAGCCGTTACTGGCGGGGCCGAGTATGGAAAGGATCGCCCATCAGTACCATATTGTATGGTGTATTGGCCATGATGGAAATATTGACAGTTGCTTATGGAAGAATTGGTGCAGTGAGAACTACCGTCGCTTCTTCTCCAAGAGATTCCATACTGGAGGTGAATCTAAAAACGAGCAATAGTTTTATTCTGTTAGGCTACCTATTTAGGCCTACGTTTTAATCGTTGAATGTGAGCCAAAGTTTTGGTGATCGAGAAGATTTTGCCAAAATACTATTGTCACAGACAGAAACGACCTAGCGATCATTTTGTGAGTAACTCTAGGGTGCTACATAGTTGCAGAAGCACTAATATAATGAGTCATTTACCCAAAAGAGGACGAAAATTGACGAAAAACCTGCACGACTTCCCTAAAAATTATTTACCAGTAGAAAACGCATCCAAAAACATCAAAACTTGGAAACATGATGGGAAGACTACTTGGAATTGAAACAATAAGGAAACATTCTGCCCCACTCGACCATTCATTTTCAGCTCGGCATTAAAACCCTCGTTTCGCAAACCTGATGGTTTTAGGTTCACCCTATTCGGTAGTTAGATTATGGAGAAGGGGTCCTCCAGGTAAATAAGTTCATCTTTTTGAAATTCTCGTTAAGATATAATGTATTCTCAGGAACCTCTATGATTGAGTGAATAACGCATTCTTCAGTGTAGCTAGCTGTTTGGTTGAACACTAATCGTTGCATTGTTCCTTTAATTCAAATGCAAGAATACGAAAAATGCATGGCAGCTACCTGACATCCTTGATAAGAAGATTGTCAAGGTTTGTCCTTGAGGACGATGTATGTTCTTGAGGATCAATTATAGTCAGAGGATCAGTTATTCTTTGGGAGAATAAACAATGTACACATTTTTAGGGTATGATTTTAGAAGAGTCATTTATGATTTATTGCACTTCATTGTTCTTCTCGAAGACAAAATAACAAACGAGATGCATAAAAGACTCGTTAACAGGAATTGAAGTTGATGCGATCTTATGATATTTAAAATGGTAATGTAGCAGTAATAATGATGATAAAGCAGGTAGTTTATTTTATATGAAAATGAAAGTGCGTTAGAGCAATCGAAGCAAAGATACAGGGGCACGTCGTACGTTGTACGTTTTTTTGGTTATGTTCTGAAGTGAAAATTATTGGGCATCAGAATTTACAATACTTTCTACTGACACCCCCAGAACGAAACCCTGTCGGCAGCCTCTTGAAAACGGGCAACGCGTAGTTGTGAGCAATTGTTTCAGTTCAAATTGCAAAATATTTCTCAGGTGTTGCACCTTAGGTTGTAGTTGATTTCATGTAACGTTACTACCGTTCTTGAAACTTCCTTGACATTTTATTTATTTGTCGTCTCCAAAAATGTCATTACACAGGAATCATACGGTGCTAAGTAACTTTCTACTTTCTGGGTGGCCTGCGTATGATTAACAAAATGATCGATCGAAAAAGAACTAAATTGAAATCTCTTGTACATGGCTGTAATAAAAAAATTGACCATGATTATCCAACATCTCACAACATTAAGTATCATAAAGACTTGCTATCAAAAAAGAAAACAATTCCATATGAAACTTATGGCGCGCCAAAGAATCCATTTTTGACGGCTGCTCCATATAAGCAGAATCCGAATGACATTGCCAATGCAAGCACAAATAGACACGGATGCTTTTACGTTCTCTGGAGGAGGCAAGCAAACTACTGGAGGCTGTGGGGGCAATCGCCCCCTCGTTAATATGTGGTAAATGTTTGTGTTCGTACAAAAGCAGAAAAACGCATTAAAGTCATCTTCGAGTCTATTTAGCCAATCATTTTATAAGGTAACATCATCAGAAGGGCAGATTGACGATGGCTCAAATGATGACGCGAAGTCACAAAAAGTTACATATATATTTTTCTTCTTTTTTTAAATTACCTACAAACTTAATTTTCATGAGAATGAATATTTGCGAGTTTATCAATAGTAATTAGTACCGTTTTACGAGACACCCATATAGATTGCCACACCCATTTTGTCGGCAAACCACTGGTCCTGTACAAATTCCTGTTGGCTGCCCCAAATTGCGAAGAAGATTTATAGTTGAGAAAGGTGAAATTTAAAAAAGATAATCAGAAATGGAGTACTGGGATAATAGTATATAACATGCACAAGGGACCTTGGACGAAGGCCCAAGATGGCCGTTTGAGAATACCTTGTATAATCGCCTGTATGGTTTAGACTACTTCCAAAGTAGCATGACCCAGTGCACAATTATTATTCATTTGACGGGTGCAAACGACACAGTTGAGGCCTAAGAATATCTTGTTTGACCTGCCTTTGAAGAAGAATATCGTTGTCAGGATTAGTACCATTGCAGATGGCGAAATCTCACATGACTGGCTGACTGGGTCAATAATGTTTACGCCTTTGAAAGTTGTCGGTTGGTGCCCACCTTGGGTATTTCAAATTTTATGCACAAAATATACCTTGACATGTTTGAAAATATATTCCTTTATTTTTCAAAAGGAAATTACTATTGGTCAGGTCCCTTACCACCTTCATGAAACTATTTAATGAGCTTTGTTTCACTCTGCTTTTTATGTAGACATTGTTGTGTACAGGTTATTGGTAGTACGAATGCGCCACCAAAATTGACTTTTTGAGCGTTTACTGGAAATATGGTAAATTACATGTCTCACCACTTTTACACCAAACACGAACAGGCATCAATTGTTCAATTCAACTCGGCCTTCATCGAAGGAGCAACACTTAACTGTACAGTGGCTCAGATTTCAGGACCAAGGTATTCTGCCTATTATGATTAAATTTCATCTCGTTTTCTTATGCAAGAGTTAATGCATTTTTCGAGGGAATCCACTTGACAAGAGATTTTCAGATATTTCAGGAAAGTTGGCAACGCAGGATACCTAGTGGTTAAAAGACATCTCATGCTGACTTAGAATGACGTCATAAAATGAAGGATGTCTCACCTTGTTTGCTTTTCTATGTTAAAGCTGCGTTGTACAAATCTAAATCATTAGAAAATTTATTTAGTACAAGAAAACGTGAACTTTTTATAAATTTTGTGGCAAGATTGTGGCGACAGATAAATTGTGACAATTTTCTTCTCCTAAATTGCTAATTGTTGGCCAAACGAGATGTGCGAAGATTTAATTTCAAAAAGCCCTTTTGTGAACACAACTGTAAAACGGTTGTCTGTCTTGTTTCGTTGTTGTTGGAAAGGTAGACTACTGGAATAGGGGGTTTACACATCTAGGCTAGGTTTACACGATCTAGATAAACTAATTATGTCTGAGTCTGATTCTCTTTAAGGAACGTCATGGCCCACATGTTAATAAAAAACCACTTGATCCCTTCGCGGCGCCCCTAAAAGTCCCTATTTCAGGAAAAACATGTTGGGCTTTCGGTGCATCAGCCCTTGAATTGCCTGAGCAATGACATATTTTATGGTCGGTGTTTGATTCGAGGGAAAAAACTCAGTTTTTTAACCCGCTAATCATGCTGATACACCTGTCACGCAGTGAATACTGTGTAAAAATTAGCTGGAAGAGAGGGAGAAGGAGGTGTACTAGGGGCAGGTAGGGAAAAACAAAGTAACAGAGGGGTGGGGCTGGGCGGGGAAAAACACATATACGTGGTGTGATCCACGTGCTGTGTAGCAGTCAATAACCAGATATGCTAGGGCACTGCCTTGTACTATACCACGAGGTAATTAGCATAATAATGTATAGCAAATTGTGATTGACTGCCATGTAGAGGTGGATGTGCAGCACGACACGATCCTTGAAATAGTTGTGAACGCCTTCCCTGCAGGTATTAACTCGAATTAATGATATTAATTCCCATATATTTCATGTCTAAAAATTTTAAAAACACGTTGTATTCACAACTGGAGACACGTGAATATCAAATAGTTCTTTCAGTGCAAATGGCCGCTTTCACCTTCTACGTTAAACTTATAAACGGTATCTCACGCTAGGGCGAAACGGTATGTTACAAGCCAGTTATCAAAGACTTATGCGATGAATTGTATGGTAATCGCAACACGATAGTTTAAGGGGAAGGAACGGGAACCGAAGTTCAAGTGAGTGGCAGCAAGAATTGTGCGTGGCCAACGAGCAAAATCTACATCAGTGCAAATCGGTGTTTTTGACAAAACGTGGTCATTATTTATCAGAAGCTTATTCGAGTGCTTTTCCACATTTATTACGACAGGAAGAAGATTTTGAAACGATTCGCTCTCGGCAAATTCAAACCCTGGATTAATCACAAGCGACTTGAACATGACGTAGATAGGCAAAAATCTGTACAAACCTTCGCTGTGTTGGAGTAAGCATTAGCTGGATAGGTGGTGTGGTCTGTCTGATTGACAGTCCATGTTACATACACCCCGCGAAAATGAGAGCCTTTAGCAATGTACATGGTCGTTAGAAGTAGCGCAAATCGTAACAGCGACGCCATTTTGGTATCAGCTAGAACAACTGAATTCACCCTAAGGTAATGCAGACTAAACCTTTAGTCCAGCTAGCCATGCGCTAAGCGCTTTCATTTTAGCGCACTTTGAAGCAGTATTTCTTGGAAGGCAATACTTGACGAGGAAGCAGCTGTCTACATTGCTTTGTTCCACATCAGAGCATAACCAATATTACCATTGTAGTCTTCACTTTTCACAGCGGGAGATAACTGCTTCCTTTGTTCAACAAAAAGAGCCTGATTTGTGATTTGAATCTTTATGGAAAGTGCGTGAATGAAAAGATTCCTTTTTTGATTGGATAAACGATATCCGTCTCAGGCTCGGCTGCTAACGTCAACCCGCCCACAATCCTTTTCATTGCCTGTCAATCACACTTCAGTCGGGAAGACGGTAATGGTCTAGCTTCGAGAGATGATTGGGAATGCGGATCTAATTGAAAACTGCAAATGACTATTTCGTTGTTCAAAGATTTGATATTTCCACCACTCTTTTAAATTAAATTTAACTATATTTCTTCCAAGATGCAGTCATCAGAGTTATACTTCTTCTTTAAGATGGAAACTTGACTCATGTTACCATTGAAGCAAAGCTCGAGAAGGAGTTGTTACCCTATCAAGCTAGACACATGTTACCAGCTTTTCTTAATAAACTAGCAGAAACGGTGGAGATGCGGAGTGCGAAGTTTTCATAAGCCCTCACAAACATTAATTGAAATTCTTGTTTACATTCATAAATTCATAAACAATTGGAAACTTTTCAAACATTTTGAGTTCAGAGAACTAAAATTCAAGCTGGGATAACAAGTTATGATTTGGGGAAAATCGCCTAGGAACGAAGGCCATGCGAAATCCAATTTAGCCGTCGCGCCATTGGTCGACCCGGCGTGATTTCGAGTCTGGATTCAAGATGGTCAATCCAAATGTTGAAGTTAAAGGCTTCATTGAGGCTTACAGGCATGGAAAATTGCCACTATTTTGTCCCACTAAGCCCAGCCTATTTGATAAGTGCTACTATTCTGTGTTAAATGATAAGAATGGAACTTCTGCGTTAGATCTGGTGAATGTTGTCGAATCAATGCAATGGCATCCAACTGAACTTGCTGATATAAGTCTTCGTTCCATGCTGTTGTCCTTCTAAATGATAAAGAAATTGAACTTTTAGTACCTTTGATGACAGCTATTGTAAGTCATCAGATCGCTTATCACTTGCTCTTGAATCAAGCTGTGCCAAACATCTTATTATATTTTATGCTTCATGCCATATTTGATACCATAGTTCTAGGTAATAAAGCCCTTGCTTGTATTTTGTGGACTGCAATAAAACCTTTGATTCAGTGGCCTATGAAATTCTCATAAATTGGTTATTGTCTTTGGTATAGAAGCGTTAGGCGTAATATACCTTCCCCTCTTAAATAATTACATCCTGCAAAAGAAATCTCATCGCAGCGTCGTGTTAGAATGTTGTTGACGCTTTTTGCTTTCGTTTTTGACAACTTGATTTCAGAAACAAGGAGACTGACAGTGAGACAGTCAGGCTCTGGAAACTAGGGAATGAATATGGTAAGGAATGTGTTGGGTACAAGTGCCTATGTGTCGCAATGAAATGAAATGGTTATCGTTGTGCTCGTGCTGATACTCTTAAATAGAATACTTCTAAGGTATTCTATGCTTTGCTGTCTTGAAACGTGTGAAAACGGCAACTTGGATGTTTCAAATCTGAGGTTGTTTCTGTTTATATTAACAGATTCTCGTACCCATGGAACCTTGTCCAAATCTTTGAAGACGTGACAGTCTTCGATACATGTGATTCAATCTTCAAAATGGTTGACATGTTTTATATAAATTGCAATAATTGCTGTTTTGATTAAATTTTACACGTTTTAGGATGGATGACAATTCATGTCAACTTTGGAGGGCATTTGGAAGAAGAATTCAGCTTTAACGGGTGCAAACCTGGGTAAGTCATAGCCTCGCCAATCGAGAAAATTTTTGTTTCTATTGACAGACGGAGGACGGAGGTTTGCAAAAATGAAAACAAATATCCACTACGTACATACGCGCTTGTTCTAAACAATGGAACCGCAACCTCGTCTTCCCAATAAGGCCCTTTTTAAAAATAAAGAAAGTCGATTTGCGTAATTCTAATTTGTAATCGACTCTGGCCTAACACCATGCACACGGAAAGCGAGCTTACGAAGCAATTCAAAGGCACAAAATAGTCGGGAAATTGAGTTATCATGTTTCCTTCCATCATCAGGAACATTATTCAGTTGCTTTTTAATAATTGCCGATTGTTATGTAAGGTTAATTGGGGGTTTTACAAACAACAACGCGCCTTTCGCCACCCTTGAGTGGATGCAGCAATGAAATGGAATTAGTCATCATTGGGGATATGACCCACAAAATCGTGTAGACCATTGCCTCTCTTGTTGAAGTATATGCTACACGCAAAACCTGAGTTTCATTCTTTGCGTGCATTAAATTCTCATTCTAAAGAGCAGAAGCATAAATTGAAGCCTGAAAAATTCAAAAAGCGCATTTATAACCAGATCCACGACTACGACCAAGAGTCAAGATTATAATTCCTAGAAATGCGAACACGCTGGACACAATAATTATTGCAAGAAACTCTGTCTTGTTAAGTAGACGAGTGGTTTTAAAGTCTTCCTGTGACATCTCATTTTTCTTTAGAAGTTGAAATCCAAGGGACCATGAAATCGAGTTCCCGTTCATCTAGGAAGTAGAACAAATTTTACAGTCAAAGGCATACGGTTCGATTTTCACGAAAACTAAACCAATAAGGATGGGCACATAGTATGTTGCAAATTCATTTGTTCAAGATGCCAAATTTCACAACGATGGTTTCTGTTCGAGTCCGGCTTTAGTAACGTCATCCAATGGCCTTTCCCATTGCGTATTGTTCCAAGCGAGGTTGTGAAGGTACTGCTACAATTTTTGATCAGTTCTGAAGTCCCGAACCCTTACCCTTAAACGATGCAAAGAAATACTGTATTTGCATATTCTTCTTTATTGCTTGATTTGTGCTGTCTTCCCCAATATGGAATGCTATGATCCTGGCTTGGCGTATTAAAAAACCTTATCTTATGGGACACTTTATGACGGAAAAACCTTGGTGAAGGTGAATGAAAAGACAGAAGTAAAACCAAACCTACACCGCGGATTGTTGTCGATCGATACCTTTGCCTGTTCACACGAAGCGAAGAAACCAGTCCAAGGTTTCACTCACTTCTTAAGAAACTTGTCTTGCAAGTTAATTCATATAACAAACGGACTAGATCATCTAGCCAAAATCTCAATCTAATCTGCAATCTAATTCAACGGAGCAATATCACAACATTCTAACAAGCATTCAACATTCAAATAGTAAGTGCAAACGAAGCAAGGTGATTCGCCTACACGTGCACATGCATGATGCACATGAGGCCTGGAAAAGCCAGCCCACCTCGTACAAGGGCTTCCTCAAACTATATTGGCTTTTTATTGGTAGCTGTAGTTTGAATTACTGAGTAAGCTGTTCTGTCAAACTAAGAAAATAAATATATGTATCGAAAACCGTAAATCTATCAAGTCCCATTATCGCATTTTGAAATTCCATAAGCAACGGACAAAACCATGTTGGACGACAGGAGGGCTTTTCCCCCCAACAGAAGCAGGGACAACTGTGACCCGCGAAGATAGTTGTGTTACTTACGTTCTTCTTGAAGGAAATTTTCCAGGTGGTGTCATTGAAGTGGATTCCTTTTGTTAACAGCATGTACGCGTAGGCCGAGCTTAAACAGTAGGAGTATCTGAACTTGGGCGGTAAAGGGACATTTCTGACCTAAAAGTGTAAGCAACGAGCTTCAAAATCTCACATCACGCTCATTGTGTCATCAGAGAATGGAGGCGGCGTCCCAGCAATAATTGCTGGGTGAATTTGTATTTGGCCAGGACAACGAATCTTCAAGATAGGAAAATCAGAAAGCAAGATTTGGGACACATTAAAATACAACGGATTAATGTAATCATTGGGTAGATCGACAGATTAGTTATGCAGGAACAAGACAAAGATATGGGGATAAATAGGATGAAGAAGACAAGTAAGATAAAATGGGATAAATGTATAATCAAGAGCAGTAGTGCGGCAATCATGATCGAGAACAAGACAAGAATTCCAAGATCCGCTGGAGTGCGCCAGTACTAGGTTTACACAGCTACGCACGGTTCTGAAATCAAACGGAATATTCAAGAAGGGCCAGTTTTCTGTGAAAGGCTCTCGAGTCCCGCGGAAAAATCTAGTTCGGTTTAGCAAATTTTTGGTAATAACAAATGCAGTGAAGGCATTTCCCTAAACGAATATCAATACTGTTTGATACCGTATAATTGAGCAAGAATCTGAGTGACAAAATGGGGCGTTGCATAAATCAGTAAGAATCAAAAGGCTGCAGGTTAAACAGGATGGGCATTGACGGTCAAAAGGCAAAGAAACCTGAGATGCAATGGGGAGCCTGGGCTCTAGAGCTGTGGGATATTTACCTAGCGTTTGTAAACTTAGTTATTCGTTTTCTTCTCGCGTGATGTTTCCTTTGCCTCCGTATTAGAAACATTCTGATTATGTTTTCACGGACCATGATCTATTTTTCACTACACAAAGCCTATTTGATGCAATAAATCAGTAGTATCGTTTTATTCGAACTTCTTTTAAAAACATTGCCAACTGCAGAAACATCCATTATAGCCTGCGGTATCCTCCTTTTGAATGTTCAGCAACTGGATAAACATACTCGTATTTGGAAGGAAATGTGAAAGATAAATGAGCAAACAACGTTGAGCTTTGAGCTCGCGTCAGTCTCTGTTTACCTCGGCAGCCGTCATGCTGCAAATCTTGCTTACAGCAGATTCATACTCAGAGCGGTTCGCCGTTTTGCTCATGTTCAGGTCCTTTGGTGGGTAGTAGAAAGCACTAAATGCCTGCAATGAAATGCATCTCGAGTATAGCAGTGAATACAGCAATATTCATGTTGCATGGAGCAAGGAATAGTGCCGGCTGTGGATATCATTATCGCAGCTAGGTAAATGGTTGCAAAAGGTTCGGAGCCGGTTCGAAGCCGACTTTGGAATTCTGAGCATGTTCATACTATTTATTTTCTAAAATCTCAGGGATGCCCCTTCCTGTTGCATGATTCAGGTGTAGGATTTTTTATCTAGTCGGCCAAATCGCCCCAAACTAGCGTTGCTTTTCCCATAAAAAATCCATAAGGAGATCTTCCGCAGAGTCCAGAAGGATTGACGGCTCTACGGCTGGGAGCCCGAGAAAGGCTTTGCGTGATGATGTCATATTTGAGGAAGGTTTAGTAGTAATTTCAAAGGAAACATGTTATCCGGAAAATGTTTCGCAAATAACAAAATTCAGAAAGATATGATAAGAGTGTCATTGAAAATTCTTTCTCGTGTTGAATGTTTCTGGAAATTAAGAAAATTTCTGAAGCTAAAGCTCCATGGTCCTCTTCCAATCATCAGCCACTTCAAAGTCCATTGTACTCAGGTAGTCTGTGAAAACTCAAAAATTCAGTATCCCGGATAAGAGACCAAGAGTACCTTGGCTTAGAATATCTTTATGAATTTGACGTAAAAGAAAACATTTAATTTCGTTGATTTGAATAAGTGGGTTTGTGGGTTGTTGAGGGATTCGCGGTCTAAAAGATAATGTTAAGATGATTTGAAACAACAGTCTATCAGGCAACTATGCCATTAAACCGATGGCTGTTCAGTAAAATTTGTTTTGGTTTGGTAATAAAGAAGGTTTGAAGTATACAAATTGCAGCCGGATGTAGGCTATAACACTCTCTAGGTTCTGATCTCACGTATCCCCAACTCGTTGTTACAGGGAACTGAGGCAAACAAATCAGTTAAGTTCTTCTAGGGTTAATTCTCGCTCCCTAGACAAATCCATCTACTGTATATGAATTATAGTAACGAAAGATTTAATCCAGTTATATGACCTAGACATTAAACGCAATCACGGGAATATTTATTGACTGTTTACCCGATGGAGCTAATCTTTTGTCATAGTGCTTGCTCAAAATGTAAAAGTATCGAAGACTTTGTCCAAGTGAGTGTAATCCTTAAATAGTTCTTCAGCTGAAAATATGTGATTGTTGTTGAAAGGATGATAAGTTCGTGGCATTGTCTTTACGAACTCTGACTGATGGCAAAATAGGATCGTTCCTATTCATGCTTGGGCTCTATAAAGAAATTTAACGCATGACAGAAGTTTTGTTCGTTAACCACAGCAACTATATCTGGTAGCCTCATTACCAACTCAAACTGTTTAAAGCCATAAGTTCAATGGCATAGTTGCCTGATAGACTGTTGTTCAAAAATCATCTTAACATTATCTTTTAGACCGCGAATCCCTCAACAATCGCCAAATCCATTTATCCAAATCAACGATATTAAATGATTTCTTTTACGTCAAATTCATAAAGATATTTATTCTAAAACCAAGGTACTCTTGGTCTCTTCCTCTTCATTATTTAATATTATCCGGGATACTGAATTTTTGAGTTTTCACAGACTATCTGAACACAATAGACTTTGAAGAAGCTGGCGATTGGAAGAGGACCATGGAGCTTTAGCTCAGAAAATTTCTTAATAAATATCCAATTTGAGCAAAGATTTTTAATGACACTCGTGGATAACATAAAAAAATCAGGGCTTTTCACAAACTTATCAAATTTTGTCATTTGCGAAACATTTTCATGATAACATGTTTCCTTTGAAATTATTAACTAACCTTTCTCAAATATGACATTAACAGACATGGCCTTCCTCCGGCTCCCAGCCGTGGAGCCATCATGTAGAGCCGGCAGTTTGCTCATTCTTGCTTTCTTGGTTAAGAAAATGTGTTTATACAGTATATCAGTCACCGCAGTCAGTTAATTTCAATTGCTTTTTATGGTTTAAAGCCCAGTATCTTGATGGGTTGTAAGAACAGACGGGGACCTGAATAAACTTGAAAACACACCACAAAATCACCGTGGGTGGGCGGTTGGGCAACGCCATTGAAGCCACAACTAGGGTTACTGCACTCTGTCGTGTTTACTAGTGAGCCGACACTGGACAAGCACTCCTTGAAGCTGCTCTGGCCGTTGAAAGTGAACGTCTTGCCGCCTGGCCCTTTCAATTCGCGTCCAAAGGTCTTCAACGCGTACGGTCCCGACGAGCAAGGAGCCGCCCACAAGTAGTCTGACGTTTTGGCAAATGTGTTCCCTCTGTGTCCACACGGGTCGTTGATAGTGCTGGAGTAATTTTGGTCCTGAAGCAAAAGTGTATTGAATGCAAGTTTCTCTCCAAGGAACATCTCGGTATAATGTCAAGTCACAAGTGCATATCAGAGCCTTTAGTTTCGAACAAGGTCGAGTAATACAGGGTCTGGGAATATCTTAAAAATTTCAAATGGGATCAAATGTTTTCCAAATAGAAGTTGGTCAGTTTTTATGACATAGTACTAAATGGCGTAGGTAACGTGCAACAATTGCCTTAAAAGCAAGGGAAACACAAGGAGAACCAATAAAGCCAGAGGAAGACCTGGTAAAATGCAACAGATTAGGAAGAAATAACTTCATCTTGTACTTTGCTTGTTGCGTGCCCCTCAAAGTTGAGTACGGCACTAGTATCAAATAAGCCATTCATCCCATTCATCCATTCATCATAAATGTAGAGTAAAAAAAAGAGAGACTTTCAAATCGAAAGATATGGTGATGGAACTACAGGAACGTTGAAATACGTACCACTACCAGCTTTGCGAGGTACCGCTGTTCAAATGCACTTCTACCGTAGCAAAGATATGAATGTGCATAGACACGATAAGGATGGCCGTCAAACTTGAATACTTCTTTGTCACCAACAAAGTTTTTGTCCATGGGTTTGAAAGTCACTTGAAAAGACGTACTCCCTAGTTCCAATGCGCCAAGGAGTGTCTAAAAGTGTGAAGTATCAACAAAAGAGTTGAACGGGGTAAAGGAGAAAAGTACTATTTGATAACAGCAAGAGAGGAAGACACACATCAGTACTGGGTAAATAGAAAATGATTTCCTTAGATGACCCTCTAAATGATACCTTTCGCCGGACTGTTTCAAGGGCCTACCTTAGACTTGAATCCACTGTCAAGGTAATTCAAAGCACCCCAGGCAGCTGCTGCCTCCTTTGCACCGGGCAATGTATCTGCCTGCTTGAAATTAAACCTTGATTGGTTAAGTGCCCGTCTTACCACGTTCCATACGTTATCGTAGGCAGTCTGGTTCTTCAGCCTATCAATCAATATTACCACATTGACATGAAACTGTATTTGCATGTACAATAACTATAAAGTAATAGAATGATTCAATGAACAATATTCCTAGTTGCTTGAACAAAATTAAAATTTGCCCTTCCTCAAGATATAAATATTAGAAATACATTTTCTCTGCTCATTGTTAACAAGATAGCGAAAATGCACATCTCCTGAGTATAAATATGTTGCTCTTATTTCTGAAAGCCAGAGAATCATATCCCTCTGGACTGAATTTGTTTAAAAGCTTAAGCAGGTTGTACGGCAAATATGGAGGGTACTGAAAACCTCAGAGCAAGTCCCAAGAATACACTCAAATGGGCACTGTTGCAGGGACAAGACTCTTTAGTCAGAGATAGAAAAGAGATAACCGTGGAGATCTAAAAAGGTGGTAAGCTTCAAGAGCGATAACCAAACGCTCACTGATTAGGTTGCGGGCAAGTCCATTGTGTTCGATAGAATAGGAGGCGCTGTCAACGCTTTGGCTGACGGGAGAGGACTGGGTCCTAATTCACTCAAATGGGCACTGTTGCAGGGACAAGACTCTTAAGTCAGAGATAGAGATAGAAAAGAGATAACCGTGGAGATCTAAAAAGGTGGTTATGCTTCAAGATAGATAACCAAATGCTCACTGATTAGGTTGCGGGCAAGTCCATTGTGTTTCGATAGAATAGAAGGCGCTGTCAACGCTTTGGCTGACGGGAGAGGACTGGGTCCTAATTCACTCAAATGGGCACTGTTGCAGGGACAAGACTCTTAAGTCAGAGATAGAGATAGAAAAGAGATAACCGTGGAGATCTAAAAAGGTGGATATGCTTCAAGAGCGATAACCAAATGCTCACTGATAAGGTTGCGGGCAAGTCCATTGTGTTTCGATAGAATAGGAGGCGCTGTCAACGCTTTGGCTGACGGGAGAGGACTGGGGACTTTTAGTGATCACAATATGCACCACCATTGAGTTCTACTTTCTCATACTTACCTCAAGATTCGCATTCCAGCAGTTGCTTCCATATACAGCGGGACATCTTTTCGCACCTCTTCGGGCACTTCTAGCCTTGCTTTCAACAGACATTTTGCTAAGATATCTTTAAGAAGCATAGGGTTTCTGTCATATGATGCAATTCCCCTATCTGGAAAAAATTCAAAACATGAAAGTAGAACCTCATCACAGCACATATATTATCTCACTTAAACCTTGAATAATTTCATGGCTGAAGCTTTGTCTTGATTTCTCAACTAAATAGACATTGACGTACAGACCCTTGTAAAAGGCATCGTTTAGCAAATTCGTTACGCGTCAAAAAGCACTGTTCCAATCGTAGCAAGTGACTTTACCAGGAAATCCACATAAAGCAGAGAGCACGTGCTCATATAGTCATGCAGAGTTGATTCTACTGTACAGTTACTACCCAATTCATGAATACAACCTTCACATTTTACATAATCGATCATGTGCATGCCACTGTCTTCCTTGAACTCGAAAATCGACAGCCTCGTTCCAGAGCCACCTGCATCTATAATGATCCCTAAACGGCCCTGCACAACAAATGAAGAGAAAATGCAAATAAAAAAGGGACGCATGTGAATTGAGTAGAAATCGGATTGTAAATTAGTCAAGAGCTCATTACAGCAATGATTTACACAGATACAGACAGACAGAAAGGCAGGCAGGCAGACAGACAGAAATGCAGACAAACAGACATACATTTTGTAAGAATTGTTGCACTGGTGATTACGGGCCTAGGGCACAGGGATAAGAGGGGAAAAGATGAGCGAGGAGCATCTTTCCATCTCCCCAAGTTTGTACTAAGGTAACCTGTAC
The DNA here is from genome assembly GCA_003864495.1 of Nemopilema nomurai. Taxonomy (NCBI): domain Eukaryota; kingdom Metazoa; phylum Cnidaria; class Scyphozoa; order Rhizostomeae; family Rhizostomatidae; genus Nemopilema; species Nemopilema nomurai. The sequence goes on along the minus strand of ML133471.1, from coordinate 104,228 downwards.
TAACAATATTTAGTTTGTTGCATACTTCAGACGTTTTCTTCCGCCAAGCGTAACCTGTTCTAAATGAAAGCAGGGACTTTTTCCCTTTAAGATTCTTGAATGGTCCAGCCAACAAACATTGCAAAAAGAAATGATGAATTGCTGAGGTAAGTCTTGAGCCTATAGAATTCTCAACTAGCATAATCGCGTCCATGGCAAGACTGCGCAGGCCAACATCCAAAATTTAGAAGAAATTATTTAGTTGGATACAAACTGCATTAAAAAGACAAGCTGGAAACTTGCTGGAAACTGGATTCATAATTACCTTCACTAACTTTTTACTTTCAATATTATTGATGACATTCGACGCGATGAAGCCGGCCACTGCGATGAAAATGAAAACTGAGCCAGCTACGAAGTAAGCTCGTGAGACCATTTCTGAAAAACAATGATTCCTGATAGAAGTCTCATAGGGTGGGACAGGCAGAACACAAAGGCATTGCACTGACGTCACAATTGACAGACTCACCTTTGCACATTTTCCCCATAAATTACCGTACATAACAAGAATGAACGCGGCAAATAAGCTCTCCTTCGCTTCTCCCTTTCCTTTGCCTTAGCAAATGTTTAAGTATAGTTTGTAAAAAGCCATAGCATTATACTGTTGAGGCTTTTTTGGGCACTTTTGCCGGACATTGTGGAGTTTTGCGCCATTGGGTAGGGTTTTTCCTTTGTTCCTTTTGAGCAGGATATCAATCTCCGAAGCACGGAACAAGACTTACAAAGGATATTCGATAAACAATTATAAGGAAAACCCAACTACTCTAAAAACTGCAGCTTAACATGCCTCTTGACGATCAGAGAGACAGAAAGTCACTGGCTTTGTTTGAATTCACGCGTAGATGTTTTAAGCATCTTTGGCACAAAACATGCAGTGACAAGTCACCTAAGTACGGGTCACCTTGTGACCTTCCATAGTCCTTTGTGGGACAGTTATGGTCCCAGGGTAGCAAGAGGTTCGCTTTATTATTCTACTGACTCTCATTCTATCTCATAAATGTACAAATATAGTGTAGTTTGTTGCTTTAATTCTTCCAACCTTTCTACTGAAAAACAAGTCTTCTGGGTCTCGATGTTTAAATTTGGTCTAAAAATCAATTAAAAACGACTGATTCGGCAGTTTCGCTTTCGATCTACGACTCAAAGTCGGGGGCACGTGTCCGATGATTCTTGGACAGAAATCAACTTCAGTTCGGCAGTCATATTCATTCAACCGCTTTTCCATTTATCGCCGTTCAAGTTTTCCAACTTGCTCTTGTTGTATAGTGGCTCCAACAATTTACTATCTTGTAAAACGTTCTATCAGTATTATATACAGTTAACATCTCGTATGTTTAGGCCTACCTCTCCCTGGAAGCTACCCGCGCCGCTATTCAAAAACATCTGCCCTGGCCCTTCCGTCATATGCTGCCTTATTTAAGCTCCAAACAGAAATGTTGACAGCTAGGCATTATATTACCGTGGTTACTTAGTTAGTTAGCTAGTTGTTCTAAGCGGTCAAAAGAAAGAAATAGAAGATCACAATGCGTTACCTCCCTTGTGTTGCTTGCGAAAAATAAAGGACTTAAAATCAAAGGTTGCTGAAATCACTCTAGAATAATGCTTTTCTATCAATAGGGTGTCTTGTGTTCGGGTGCAACTGTAAAATTTTTAAAAAGTACAGGTAAATAAATAGACTTCTTCGGTAAAATAATTTGGTTAGAAGAAAGCATGGCGGCGCCAAAGGAAAAACAGCATTTGTACCGAAGAGTTTGCCACGCATCACTTCCCCAAGAACTTATTTAACCGACAGAACTGAACTAATTTTTAGAAAACACAAGCCAAGGTTTGATCTGTTTCGGTATTATACGTTTTAAATGCTTTACCAACTTTGATGACAATTTTTTCACAAAATGCTTCGGCAGCAAGCTCAAGCCCAATCTCCACTAGGCGGAAAATTGTCATGCCGCGAAAGGTTGGATGACTTTCTACTTTTCGCTAGACGCCACCGCCGCGCATTTTCAATTGGCCAATAAGATCGCAGGAAATTTTTCCGCCTCCATATTTTCCGCCTGGTGGAGATTGGGCTATTGTTATTGCAAAGACGAAGCGCTACCTGGCAAGTATCCAGCATAGAGAGACAACAGGAGGGTAGGTCTGTTTGCAATGTAAGAGTTAAATGTATTTAATCCAGAAGTATTCATTCACAATCGTGATCTTAAAGATTTTAACGCAGGCATTTCATAGTAACAAAATTAATCTACGACCCCCAAAACGGTAAAGCATAACGCTTTTTTTGATTGTTGCATTAGGTCCATTAAAAGCTCACTTCAAAACTCTTTCAAGGTCAGTTCAAATATAAAAGATTCTCCCACATATCAAACATGACAAAAACATTAGCCTTGAGAAAATTTTCCCTCGTTATTCGTCCCTAGCACATCTCCCCTTAAAGCTTGGTCTTCCTTAATCTACACCGGTAATCATCACCGGTAACCACCATTGAAAAGATTTTTTCATGAAGAATTGGAACTTTTCTAGTAGAGTCGAGCTCAGGGTTCTAATTGGCACTAGATTTGTGGTTAGTTGAAAAACTTGGGTTCAAATTGGAGTTAGGGGACCGCGAGTTTGGGGTTAATAGTGGGTGCTTCAGTTTGTGTTCAAGCTTCAAGGTACAAGTCTCTCGAACTGAGTCTTAAAACAGCTTATGCCATGAAAACATCAGAAAAGGGCTCCCCACAGAATAAATAGCTCGAACAACATGAGAAAAATGGAGACTAGTAAATCGATACGGCTGTTTCCTTATCGCCAACATTAGGTGTCTTGGCATGTTTTTCATTCCTTTTTTGTCCGTTCGTTTGTCGAACAACGAAGGCCAGGCGGTCTCGTCGAACGCGTCTGACAACAAATAGGGTGCAGATCTAATATGTGGATAAAATTCTCAGCATTCGCTTAGGTAGCTGATTCCTAAGTTTTTCCGATAATTTGTCACGTGTAGCCCAGCGTTATAACCTTCCAATATGCATATGTCATTTGATGCTACATGCACTGGTAAACAAACCCGATTCAATTAAAGCGCGGGCCTTCGAGAGTGAGTTCGTCGTGGCGGAAACCCAAACACATACCTGTAGCTTATAGCGGCCTAACCATCCGTTTGCTTGACGATGTAATAAGAGTCGCAAACGTTGAACGTAGACGCATGAGAATATCTTATACCCAGTCTGTTGCAAAGTTTGGCATCTACGGACACCGACTTCGACGATATTTGCTGAAGTGACTGTTTGGCTAATATCCGGTGTATTTTGGCAATTTCATAAAAACCGGTTCAAGTGACATCCCAGGCGGAAAGAATAGATTTCGCTTTCGTTTGTTCTTGCAAAACCACAAACAGTTCTCGTTGGCACGATTGACCAGCCGACTGTGCATTGAAATGTGTCTTAGTTTTGTGAGTCTCCTTTCATGTTCGAAGACATTGGGCTAAGTTTCACCATCATGATTAGATAAAGTTTTGAAAGTCAGACTATCGCCTTCAAAAGTTATATGCGACCGTTCATGGTTCATCTCCCTAGTCACCCCCTTATGTATAACTTGCCACAAGCATACTCTTGACAGTAAATTTGCTTTAGTCAGCTTTTCTGGTGCATGATAACATCATGAAGTTTACAAACACTCGCTCCACTTCAAAGCACAACTTTCAAAACCCTCAACAATGGTGCCTTATCATCTTGGTTAACACGTGGCAAGTTATATTGTCACATCCACCAGCAGATGTAAGAGTTTTAACAAAACAAAATATCACTGACAGGTCAATTTGGTTCAATACAAATGAAAGTGTCTTATCTTTGAAGATCCACGGAGTGAAAACTGGCTTAAGCCCCACTCTACCGGTTTCAAAAGCGTTTTCGTTTGTTGCCAGTTAGGAACGACTCAGGTTCAGTTTACGCTTTATCGTCTTCATAACATCAATTTTACCAAAAACAATTTCCAACTGGCATCAAGAAAACAATTAACAAATGCAGCGATAAGAAACGATATGAGCCGTTCCAAACATTCGATCACGGGAAAATTTAATGCCGGCTTGGAAAGGAGGCCAGTTACCAACCCAAAACGAGGTCAATTCGATTTAGCCCTCGCAAAGAACCCTGTGGCTGGTCGCCTGGCTACGGCGCCTAAACGCCCATAAATTGTGGCTAGACTTGCAAAGAAGCAACAAAAGCAAAGGAAAAGCCATCAATGAGATCAAATAATCACTCCATAACCTTGAACAGGCGTAACTGTCACTTGAAAAAATAGAAGCTAAAACACCTAAAAAGGTATAAGGTGGTGTAACGTTATCAAGTATAATTATCTACCCAAAAATCTTGAGCATAAGCATCTTACTCACTCGTCATTCATCATAAAAAGTCAGTAATTAGACGACGTTTCTCATTTAAACTAAATGAAAGGCTATCTACCTTCAAAGGGCTCCTAGCAGAAGTGCTATCTTAAACAGACGCTCTTCTATCAAAAGGAAGCCCATTCCTTAGCATATGGTTTGATCTTGCATGAGATACATTACCGAGCCTAAATAGCATTTGAAAAACAAAACGAAATTGGAAAACACATAAGAATAGCTTTAAGAAAAGCAAAGCGACCAGTAAATCAGAAAATATCGATTTTAGTGAAAAAATACTTGAAACAAATAAATTATGTGAAATCGATACACGCTATCAGAACTTACATACCCTGACTAAAACCGTCAATACGGAGTGAACAGTTATCGATCGATGCTAAGAAAACTATTGAACAAACTAATGCAAACCGTTGATTATCTACTCCATCAATTGTGATTAAAAATACATATACATAATTTTCATAGAAGTATCTAAAATACTTTAATGCGCAACGTCATGCGGTTTTCCAATAAAAGCTGAAAAGTACAAATCAGAGCATATAATATCATAATAACACGGCGAATTTTTACGCAAATTCAGATATATTTAAATTTATCAGAAAGGAGAATAAAGGTCTCAAAATAATTCTTAGGTGCCGGAAAAAACGTACTCTACCTTTAAACCTAAAAGAAAAGCTATAACTGATACTGCTTTTATAAAAGATGTTAATGATATAATTGGTTTACTTCTAACAACAACGAAGAGAGCTTTGTTTACGAGAAGCATCTGAACGCTAAATATGGTCTTTCGCTTACCACACTCACAACTGACTTAAGAAAAAGCAAACGTAATAATTTCGATTAGATATTCGTTATAATGTTAAATTCTGGTGTCAAGAACTAATGCATAGAATGCCTAAGAAAACATGTCCATTATTTAGGTGTCCTTGTGACAACTAACTCACGCATGGCATATCTTTCACCTCAGCATGATTGATCGTCGTTTTAGCTTTCTCTCATGACGGGCATCTTCTACAATTTTTCAACATACGAAGTTGGCACGTAGCCTTCCTCGCTACCTCGTGCAACCAAGGTCCAACCACTTCCGTCATCGTCAACGATAACGAGTTCCTCGCCCGCCGACACCGTAAATTCACCTTCAGATCGACCTGCGAAAAATCAGCATAACAAAAGCTATACGCACCACATAATGTACGCGTGATTAATCATAGTAACAGCTAAGAACAAAGGGACAGCCTGATCTTATTCTTGATCATTACTGGTAACAACAGAACGTTAAAAGCATTACGATTAAGAACTTGGATTTACGGACCTTCTCAAAGATAACCAAAACATGTCTTCAAATGAACTGACATTTCCTAATAAGTCATAAATTTACTAAAAGCAAATTGATGCGCAACAAAAGCATCTGGAGAAATTCTCATTAAAATACGTGGAACTACCAATAATGTTTTTAAGGGTTGTTTAGTGCTTTCAAATACCGATAACCGACCGCAAAGTCGAAGACATGAACTTGACCGAAAGACATGACCGCAAAGTGGACAAACAAATATAGGCTTGTGCCCTGATCCGCAAAGACAAAAGCGGAGAAGGAAGGGAGAGAGGAAGGGAGAGAGGAAGGGAGAGAGGAAGGGAGAGAGGAAGGGAAGAAGGAAGGCAGGGAGGAAGGGAAGAAGGAAGGCAGGGAGGAAGGGAAGAAGGAAGGCAGGGAGGAAGGGAAGAAGGAAGGCATACCTTCGAAATCGTACAGCACTGTGCACTTTGGCTCATCGAACTCATCAGGGAGTGACGGGGGTGGGGGGACTGGCGGGCCAGTGACATCCACGGTGGGTGCTACAACCGGCGGCGGTGGCACCATAGCATTGTCTAGAGGCGGGGGCGGGGCAGTGGGAATGTGGTCGTTGGATGCGTTGCTAGATATGCTCTGCATTGAGCCGGACCCACTCATCTTCGACGGCATGATTGGAGGTGCTGTTTCTTCAATGGCAGCCAAGTAGCTCTGAAAGGGTCGATCAATGTCACTTGTTTGATCGGGATATCAAAAGATGCCCATACACATCACGCACTGCATTCTAATATTCGAGACTCTAAACGGAGATGCTTTAGACCTATACATCCACACAGGGATTGGTGGCTATTAAAACATTCTGACAAAACTTACACCAATAGGTTGAATAAAAAAACAAGAGTCGTAGACATTTGCAATCTGATTTGTGTTGCAAGGATAAGTGATCTGATTGTCATCGATACCTGACAATAATAGATTAAACTATGAATTGTTCTCAGGCTAAAAGTGTTCTACGTTTACGTTATTCGCATCAAAAAGAAAACAAAGGATTTTGATATATCTGAGCAGATGAGGACTGAACTTCCATCATCAAGTTGCCTGGAACATTTTTGCCTGGTTTTGCCTAATCCTTCTTTGAAGGAACGCACTCATTCTTACATACGAACTGCTACCTACATAAGCAAGTGTTTACGTTAAACCAGTAGTGACACAGGAAAACGAAGACAAGGGAGGCATTCCTTACTTTGTACTGATGAAGCAAAAAATTCACTTTGTCGATCTCCTTTGCATTGGCGTCGAGCTGCGATTGGATTGTTTGCATGTCACCACCAAACTGAGCAACAGTCTCCGACATTTTCACAAGTGCGTCTCTGAAAAGAAAGACAAGGAATTGCCTACGTGTCTCCACTGGAAAATTTCACGTTTAAAGTAACATACCGTAAATCCTTGAATTGGCCCTCCCCCCTCGAGTAGGCACCCACCCCAGAACTTCTAATTTCCAATAAGCCCCCCCCCTCGAATAAGCCCCCTTGATTTGTTGATTTTCGACTCCTGAGGTTGCCTTTGGCATTTTAGTGAATTACGACAAATTTGTATTTTTGTTAATGATTTAATCAAATGTTCATAAAGAAATTCTGACTAAAATAAGAAGCCCCCCCCCCCTCGAACAAGCCCCCCTCCTCGAATAAGACCCCATCCAAAAACATCGGAAATAAATAAGCCCCCAGGGGGCTAATTTGAGGATTTACGGTACAGAGACTAGTTGCCATTTCCGATAGAAAGCTGCACCTAAAGCCTCTTGAATACCCAGCTGTGGCAAGAAATGTGCCAACCAGGGAATGGGTACACAGTGATTATATTTAGCATGGTTTTTTGGTTTTCTTGAGCAACCCCTAAAGTTATACTGCAAAACTTTCGATAAAAATTAACAAAACTCCTGAGAGATTATCAACTTTCTAACCGGGACTTAGTTTGTTGTGAAACATTGTCTTCCAGCTCTTTAATCTTCTTGTGAAACTTTTTCCTTCTTTGTTCTGGTGGCAAATCACTGAAATCGTCGGCATAGTCTGCCTGATTTAGCGCTTTGGCCTAAAAAGTTTCGGACATCTTGGTGAAACTTCAACAAGCAACAAAACAAAGTTCATGCTCAAAATTCAGTTGACAGGCTTCGAGTTATTTTAAAAATGATTTGGCATTCTTGGATTGCAATGGCAGGAGATGAAGTTAGCCTGAATCACATCGAATTGCTGTTTAGTGCGGTTTCAAAGTGGCCATTGAGAGACCAAAGTAGCGAGAAGAAGGAACACTATGAACTTGCTTTTGCACTACGAAACGCGTCCCGCCCGTTGCTAGTTTTAAGCGAAACTCTCTCTTTTCTTGCAATTCTAAGTATCCTTAAAATTACTCTAACGAAATGAATTGCAATAGTGAATACCTTCTCTTTGCTCCTAAAAAGACCCCCTTTCTTCGATTTACCAGCCTTCGGTGACCTTGGAGCAGGGGCTGAAAGATTGGGTTTACCGTTTCCCTCGAATGATATATCCCCTGGCCGTCGGTTTCCGGTTTTGTGCATGTCAATCAGAGTCGATGAATCCTGAATAAAACAGCAGTAAGTGGAGCAAGAATTCAAACCGAATTAGCCATTGCGCAAATAGCTGATTCTTAATAAAGATAGCGTCGGTGGGAATTACACATTAACAAGTGCAATGCCCCCTGCCCAACTAATCGAATAATTATCTCGCTCAAGAACTATAGCATTACAATATTCAGGGGGCTCAAAATTGCATTGTTCTTTGCGTTTTGAACGATACCATAACATTTCAAAACTGATCCACTCTTTTAAATACACAGGGTGATGTCTTCTCCAAAAGAAGCTTGCTACGGTTTCAGCCTAAATCTACGCCGAGAAGAGACACATGGGTGGTATGACATAGAATGCGGCTGGAAAGAAAGGTACGAGTTTTATCCAGTTTCTTTGGAAGATCTTAAAAACATTTTATGCAGGAGAAGGCAGCAAGTTCCATTTGAACATCACCAGACAAACTTTCAAAAATATCAGGTTAAGCTTTTCTACGCTAGATAAGGCACTAAAAAATTTGTTCAAATACTAAAACAAATGTGAAATTTTCCAGCTCCAGGTGAACAAAAACTGTGGCCGATAAACTAAAGACAAACTACAACACAAAACATACTTCAATTTAATAAAAGCAAAATTTTCAAAAACGTCTAACAAATAAAGACGCTTGTGACACCAGTTTCGCAGTTCTTCGAAATCAGTCTAACCTAATCTCAAAAAAGTTTAGAAAAACAGTTTAGCCAACGTAAGGACACAAACTTACCTTTTTGGAATCGCAGGTATCCGCTGCTGCATCCATTCCTTCTAAACAACGATGAACGATTGGAATTATCACCCTATGAATCTCCGTAAATGACTTAATATACCCTTTAAGCTTGTCAATTCGATCTTCCTCTGCTGCCTCCATTTTTTCCTGACAACAAAAACGGTTTTGATCATCAATTTTAAGTACTCTTAAATGATGCAATGGTGAAATAATAGCAGCATAAAAATAATATCATTTTCAAGAGAGAAAGGTTGACAACCAACCATTGAGTTTATTCTTGGAAATGTGACAGAAATACTTACATCTAGGACTCTTGGCAAATCAGCTTCATAGAACAGTGTCTGTGTTTTGTTAAAATTTTCCAGTGCAGCCATGTAATCATTCTTGGCTCTTTCAGAAATTTGGCCTTTCTCTTTGGAGATATTTTGAAACTAAAGAGAATTGAAATTTCAAAGTCATTCATCTTGAAAGCAATCCATGAAAATAAGGATACAAATAGCAGCCAAAGTACAAACAAAATTACATTAAGTTATACAACCATGGAACCTAGAAGGTAAAAGTATATAAACACACATATATATATATTTGATCCATATTCTTAAAGTGTCTTCAAATCTTTAAGCAAGAATGAAGAAAACCCAACACTCCTTAAGATTCCACTACGTAGCTATAACCAGTCAATTCTATTCTGACTGGGAAAAAACTGGCATTTCTTTAAAAACTATGACAACAGGTGTAATTAAATTAATGTTTGTTGTATCATGTACAGGATGGTTCCAAGATGCTCTGACTTTTCTACTCAATGTAATCATTCAATCAAAATTTGCGCCTTTATTGAACTCTTTATTAGCAATTGGCAAACAGTAATCAATGCATAGAATCAGACCACATGCAAAGCAACTGACCTTGAATATCTGTGCCTTGGTTAGATCCATACTACTTGCTGCGGTTTCATACTGCTTAAGTGCAAGGTCTGATTCCTGACTCGCTTTTTCATATTCCTTTCTTGCCTGCAAGGGGTTTCACAGCGAGAGGTTTTTAAAAGTAGTAATAATAAAAGCTGGTATCAAGACAGTTCAAAATGATAAAATTGAAAAGTGCACAATGGCTCAGATCATAGTTTTAGCAAAAATGAAGAAGTACTTACATTTTGCATTGCTCTGTTTGTAGAATCTAAATTTGATTTTAATTCACTCAGTTCATGAAGATGCTGTAGAAAAAATGTAAATATTTGCTTAAAAATATGATAAAAGGGATCTGGGCTCTAAATTCTTGCTTAGGGAATGCCAACATTAGCACATCCACTTTTGAAAACTACATTAATGCTTTACTAAATATATATACATATAACCAAAATATTAAGAAAAAATGCTTGCTATAAGAAAATATATTTGGGCCTTGGTATCTAACAAATCTTGGTGGCTTATCACTCCAGTAATGCAACACCTGTTCATGAACAAAAGTAAATTGACTTTTGCTCATGTTGGAATAGAATTACAAAGCCTTGGCATTCCTCTTCAATACACTTAAAAAAAATAATGATTGATGCAGGCCTCTCCCTTAGTATTTTGATGGGTGCATGCTCAAATGTGTACCTCGCCTTGCTTACAAAGAATAGGATTTTCCATTGAAATATAGACAGACTTCAAAACACCTAGGTGAAAAGACGACCTAGCTTGCCCAATTATACAAAAATTGTTGTCACTGTATGTTTTGGCACAATCAACATTTTACTTAGATATCAATCGATTTCGAATCCACAAGGCTCTTTGTATAATAATTAACAAGGAGCACAATTTAAAGGGTATAAACCATGCTTATAAACCAGACGCTTGATTCATTGCACGTCTCAGCAACGACAGGAGCATGCCAAGGCACACACAGGTGATCACATGCCTTAAAGGGAGAGGCCTGTTGATGACCTGCATAGTGATTAAGAATTTGCTATACTTGTCTTCAAAAGACTAAGAAGAGGCTAGCAGTTTTTGTACTTATTTCTTGCGTGCAGGGACAGTTATATTTACTAAGCTGAGCTCATCTAGTTGGCTACTGCTAAATTTATGTAATACCTTTCTTCTCTCTGACTTCGACTCATTAGCAAGGTGGTGCATATCCTTGAAGAGATTATCTTGAAGGCTTTCTGAAATGCTTTCATGTTGCCCAGCAAAGTCATCAACCTCTGCAAGAAGTTTCTTGAAAGCTATTTGATAGGTGAATCTGCAAATGAATAAACAAGGTTATCATGGATGTACTTAGACTTACAAATAGCAACTCTATTTGAAAGAAATTAGTATTAAATGACTAAAATATGCATGATCAAGCATAAATATGGTTTGCTTGGCTTGTTTTCAACAAAAATTGAACATGCATTGTGTTGAGTATGTATTGATTTTTCACATTGGTTCAAGTCCCTGGCATGACCAAACTTGCACACAGAGTGAGGAGAGTCGCGAACTCTCTGTAATTCCAGGCATAAGGAATCACAAGGTGTGGTCACATTGAGAGGAAGGACCAGGACACTGCGCGATAAGCTTCTCAGTGTCCTAAAACTACCTTCGGAAGCAAGGTAGAAACAAATACAAATACAATATATTACTTTGATGCAATTTTGCTAAAGCATCTATTAGAATTCAGTCCTTGCCTATGGCTTAATAGTTCAAATGACTCTAAGATTTTTAGCGAATAAGAAGAGGAAGCCTCCTGTCTATGGTAAAATGCTTTCTTGGTAAAATCACTTCACAATAGGATTGTACCTATGACTAAACTAGCCATTCACAACTGTCTTTTATCTAATAGATGATCTGTGTATACCCATACACAGCTGGAATGAAATTAATAGGCACAATAAACTGAAAGAGAGCTAATACTTCATAGAAAACCTACTGCAAATCATCCTCCTCCTTCTTCTTGAACTGAAATTGCTTAACCAACTTTCTGCAAGAGACATCATTGTGCTTAATTTGTGTTTTGTGAAAAGGATTAAATTTAATATGGTTCCTGTTTTTCACAATTGTTTAAATCTTTCTGCCATGTATAGCTTTTTTGTATGTTTAATCATATTTTGTTAGCTTCAATTTGAAGATTGATTGAAAAATGGCTATGAAAGTAGGCAGATTTGGAGCGCAGAACATTGCTGTTTTCATGTTAAGAATTCATTCATGGTCATGATACATGAAACATATACGTGATATAGCAGTATTGAAAATAAAGCTCACAACAATTTGTATAGAAATAATAGAAATAATACTAGAATTTGCACACATTATTCAATTTTGCAGTTTCAATTTTACCAATTACCTTAAGTCTTTAGCATAATCTTGCTCTATTTTCCCTCTTGCTTTAACAAAACTTGCACATTTTTCAAGGAATTCAATTCCCTGTTGTGTATGTTTTTCGACTTGGTCCCTTTTATCCTGAGAAATAGAAGCCACGGTGTTATTACTGTTCGATTTTTATTAAAATAGAAGAAAGAAGTTTAGTACATCTCATACCTTTTCCTGAAACCCTTAAAAAACAAATATTTAAACATAGTGTGCTTACAAAAATGATTCATGATAAAAGGCGTTTATTAAAAACTTCCTTATCCAATTTTGATAGACTAGCATTAGAAGTGTAACAAACAAGAAACAGAGAAACAAAGGATAAATTATTTAATGCTCAGTAATCTCATATGCATTCAAATTAGCTTATTAAAATGGCATTTGACTGCCTCACAACTGTAGAGCAACATCCAGAATGCACTCCACAAGCAAACCATGAAAATTTAGTTTGTATGATACAATAAAATTACTGTTAAGGATTTTCTGTTGTGGTCACTGCTTATTGCAATGTTCCAATCAAATGTGTGTCGGGTCAGCATCGTTTACTCAGCTATCTATAAAGATCACATGGTGGAAAGGTGGTTGTAAATATTATTTTTGACTTATTTATTGTCTTATATGACTTTATTTATTTATGGCTTTTACTGTTGACAGCTCTTGGGAAAGTTGGCTTTTGGTTGTTTTTTGATAAGACGCATTTTAATAGAGGAAAATAATGCAACTTGTAGTGCTGGCTTATAAAACGTATTATTGCCTCTATCCCAACCACACTTGTAAGAGTGGAGGAAGTCATTGCGGAAGTCTTGGCACAGATCGCCAACTCCAAACAAGACGGAATTGAAATCATTTTGCAGTAGAATGTTTCATAAATATTATACGTTAGAAGGAAAATATGCTTTGTTAAATTGAATTCTTGGTAGGCCAGGGATCGGCCTAACATTAACGATTTGGTATTGGCTTACTCATATCTCGCTTAGAATTCAAATGATAATAAAGAAGAACTCAGTAGGAGCGGCATTTTCCCTAGCCACAGTAAACACAACTCTTACCCATAATTCGAGTCCCCAACTCATTTTTCGATGACATCCAGTAAATAAGTTGATCTAACAGAGACACAGGCTATGCAGTAAGTGCTCAATTCGCGCTTTTGACCTGACAATGCAGAGCATCCGCACTTCGTATTTCCTGTATGTGGCTTCCTCACTTGCAGTTCCTCGGTCCAGGCCCAAGCTTCTCGCTCCTCCGCGTGTTCTTCCAGCCAGTGCTTGCTGACAGCACACCCTCGCCTTCTTCGAGTTTCACCCTTGTGGAAACGCCCTTCTCCCAATCCAGAATAAGTCATCGTCTTGAAAATAGATACCGTTCATAAGTTTTACCCATCTTTTTATTAAATACTCTAGACATTCCAGTAGACAGGTGTGGTAAGCAGCTTTAAAAAGCGGTGTGTAGCATTATACGCATGACCCCACTTCGTTAAAATCCTGAAATACACAGAAGCTAACGGGTCCCTACAAAGATACTTTAAGAACTACAAGATTACCCTTTTGCCCACCTATCTTGCATCTCCCAATCACAGCTTTGCAATAACCTGGTGGTTTTATTCAAATCTGTATAACAATTAAAATTTGGTTGTTTCAGTCACATATACATAAGCTAACTCAGTAAAAAATATCTTAGATTAGATTATACCTTTAAGGGTTAAGCGTAGAAAGATGGCTGCCATATTTCAATGTCTCCAGATGTAGATACGCTAACAGTGATATGTTTCAGATCTTGGCCTTAACTCGTAAAAATTGCGATAGATTATAATCTGATCACTATTGATGCAATGAAGATGCACAACATAGGGTTTGTACTAAGCAAATAGAACGCCCAGTCACGTCTGAATGCTATCTCTAAGCCGTAATTGCCAGATAGAAAATACGATGATTGAAAGAAAAGTTATGGCTAGGCTGAGTATATATTGCTGATAATTCCAATGTCGTCTTTCCAACTTAGCGTACTCAAAATTGGCAGTATAGGGTAAAATAATCCCAGGCTTGTTTAATAAAATGAATTCCTTCACTTTTGGAATATTCAACTATACGTGAAATGTAAGATGCCTACCGCTCTAAGCAAAGGGACATTATTGAACAGATGTATTAATTAAGATTCTTACAAAAAAGCATTGCTATTGCTTATGGTAGAACTTCTGGATTTTACCATAAACCAGCAAAAACCTTTTTTGGATGCCGACAGATAGCAAGGTGTAAGCTGAAATATTGTTTGACGAAGAACCATTTACAGCAGAATCTATAATGCCGAGGAATAGTCATTAATACAAATAAAACTCTTGTAGTACACGTTTCCTACAAAGTTCACTGTTTATGGCAACCTGCAATATTTGTTGGTCATATGTTTCTTCTACGAGTAGAAAAACAATCAACATCGACCTGTATAGTTTCTTGAGAGCATTCTCTCTTATAAAGTGTTTCTGCACTTACTAGTGTTCTGTAAAAACCCAATTTCTTTTCTAGGCACCTGACCTTTTTTCTAGCTTACTGTCAAAAAACTCCTTCTTGTGATCATTGACAAGGCTTTCACAGCCAGATGTTTCCACAATGGATGGAGCTATGACCTCTTTGTGCTTTGACATACTTCCTTTTTGAGGCCTTGTCATGTCTAGCCACAACAGTGTCGTATAAATGTTTAATGAATCAAGTATAAGCTCGACGATTCTTTTTTAGTCTGGCCTGAATCTTAAGCAGATTGGATTCGAACAAGAAGCTACACAGTCTGAAACAACGGTCTGCAATATGTTATTCGAAGTCCTCGTAGATCGAACTTCACCCAAAAATAGGAGGTGGGGATGGAGGGAAACCACATACTTTAAGGTTTTTGATGAAAATAAAATACCAACCTCTCGTATGCGTATGCCGCTTTCAGCAAAAGAGCCCTAACAAAGTACTAACTTCCTGATTTTACATTCCTTCGTGTTGAATAAAAAGGCGATGTGTAAACCAATTTTTACTTTCGAGATAGAGCTTGGCGAAGAATGGAATTACCGTCATTTACTTACAACTCTCTTAAGGCTTGATACCATTTTTAATTACGGCTTTAAATATAGAATACATTTGCATTCAAATCTTCACAACTGGTGCCAATGCCAACTAATATTGCTCGCTTTAAGCAAACATTAATTTTTTTTTGCTTTATTTCATAAAAGTTGGGTAATTGTGAAATGCTACAAAAAAATTTCAGTGCGCTCAAGAAAGGTATCAGAAAAAATCCCAATTTTAAATGCGTCGTGTATTTTCAAATAACGTTCAAAAAGGTGCACAACGTTTGGGCTGGTAAAATGCCAAATTTTGTATCTTCTTAATGATTAAAAATAGGTATCTGCATAGGTTGCCTAGAACCCTTTCACATTCATACTTAAATTCTGTAAGCGTATATCCAGCGTGCTGGAGTTCATCAGTGTCCTCTAACTTCACGGATAAAAGACACCAAACAACCTCGTGTGCTTTGATCAACAAACATTGATGACTATCTTCCCCTTAGCTTTCCCTTCGATCTGTTCTCTGTGTGCTTCAGGGGCTTGATCCATTGTGTATTCCTTCCCAACAGAAGCTTTTAGCCAGCCCATTTCAAGACCAGTTGAAATGCGCGATGCATTTTCCTTTAGCTCTTCCTAGTAAGAAAGAAAGTTTAACTATTCATATCTTTGATTCAACCATCAATCGATCAACCAGTCATCAATCAGTCAATCGGTCAATCAACCAGTCAACCAACCAATAAATCAGTCCACCAGTCTATCGGTCGGTGGGTTGGTTAGAAATTCAGTTAATCTTCTAAGTTCATTTTTTCTTTGCCAATTGTTAATGCTACACTTCATTCAACCTCCTACATTCACGTTAAAAAAGACAGTCTGTAGGATTGGGGGTAAAGACTGCTTTGTAACCATACAACAATATTTGTTATACAATGATTGAGCTATATCTTATTGATTTGTTCTGAGGTTTACAACAAAGATGAATGAATCAACAAGAGTTAACTCACTTTTGGGACAATAAAAAGAAGAACTCCCCGAATTTCAAGCATTTTCGCCATCACTAGAGATGCATCAATTTCACACTTGCCTCGGTTGCCAATAATCTATTGAAAAGCACATAATAATATTAGATAACTTGAAACAAAAACCTCTCGCACCGCAAAATAAAGTAGGACTACCCAAAACACTAAGCAATCCCTAAATTGAACAAAAACATGGCTCTCTACAAGTATATCAACATATTTCTTTGCTTCTATCAGCGTTTTAAGTAAAATGCATTTCTTGTGTTAATAATACAAAAACAACACATTCTAAAATCACTCAATGTTTGATGCGAAAATTTAAATTCCCATGTTATGCAATGATTGTCTTGCCTTTTCAAAGAGTTAAGATTGGGCAGAGCATATGCTTCAACACTGAATCACTTTAAAAAATTTGATTTTGAATGGTGGCAACCAGACAAATAGTTTTGCTTTAAGCTTCATTTCATGGACTGTTTTCTGAGTAGCATACTAGGGGTATCAAGGAGGTAGGGGAAGCTAATAAATATCAGTTGAATATATATCATATAAGAACACAACCAGCTGAACATGAGTCTTTGCATTATTATGAGAAATGAGAAAACCCCTACCACAATCCTTCCACGAGTTGCTGCCATGTCCATATCTTTCTGAAGATTGCTATTGGCAAGCATCTCTATAATGACATCAGGTCCCTTTCCACATGTCACTTCCTAAATTGAATTTGATATTGAAATAATACAAAAACCAACTAATTGGTAAAATGCCTTAATTACTCCAAGCATCAACTGGCTGAATTCAAACCTACTTGTTACAAAAATAATGGTTTATTTATTATAAAATAATTTCATAATCATAACAAAATCACCATGAAATGCCACCAGAAAACTAAAAATTGGGTAAAAACCAACCTTGATCTGATCAACGTAATTCTTATCTCTGTGGTTGAAAACATGATGCGCACCAGCTTCTTTCACCAGCTGTTTACCCTCTTCAGTGGACGCTGTGCCAATCACTTTCATTCCATTGTTCTTTGCAAACATGACAGCTGGTAATCCAACCTAAAAAATCACAAGGTTCACACAATATTAAAACTAAGAAGAATATAAGCAGCTATTTAAGCAGTACATATGTAATCAGATAATCAAGACTAGGAGCTATTAGGGGTATCATACTGCTCCCTCCCCATAGGACTTTCTAAATGCCTACAAGTTAGAGCTTATTTTGACTTGATTTAAGACATTCTTACAGCAAAAGCATTATATATTCTTTTAAATCTATATACAGAACATGTCTGAAACAATATAATTCAATAAGTAGGACTTACTCCACCACTTGCTCCATGAATCAAGACAGTTTCCCCTGGCCTTGATTTACCTCTAAAATTTAAGTCTGTTGTGAATTTGAAGACATTCTCATATCTTTTGATAAAACCCTGAATGTTCTATTTCTAAGGAGAAAATTAGAACATCAACAAAGCTTTACCTTACTTTGTTATAAACATCATATGATTCTGATTATGTTTTTGACATCTTCCTAGTTGATTGGCATTTCTGGTTTATTTTTATTTGAAATGCATCATATCTTCATTGGTTTTAATTCATGTAAATAATAGTAAAAATTCAAAATGGCGGATCATTGACAAATGTGCCAAAATCACTTAAATTTCAAACCTGTCCAACTTTGCAATAGTAAAAGATATTGAGATGAAATTTTTATTTGATGTTCGTGTTATGGTTGTCAATATTTGTACCAAAAGTCATCGAAATCTGAGGTGGTGGGTTAAAAACTTTCAATTTTTGTGTCATTCTGAAATGGAATGACCCCATATTGAACATTTGCCTACTGTGTCATATATCACTTCAGAGCCAATCTTCACTTTACTGAGGGCATTATACATTAATCTCATACTAAGGTAATAACACTGAAATTCTGATCCATTTTTCAACATAATTTTATTATCTTTGTCACTCTAGCCCTAACTGAATATAATCCACAAACTTGCAACCAGGGGTATTCCAATACAAATCTATTCTTGTTGATCAACCAAGCAGGCCAAAATACTCACAATTGAAAAAGGGTCTGAGCAGCAGTTAAGAAAGGTATTCCTAATGCAGCTCCATGCTTGTATGAAGTATTATCAGGTAACAGAAAGATGCTATCTTCTGGAGCAGACACATATTCAGCATATGTCCCATTTCCATTATTAGTATAATGACAGGTCCAGACCCTATCACCTTTCTAAGACAGGAAAATTAAAGAAACTTGACACAGCTTCTAAAGTCATTAATGAAGGTATGATATTGTCAGTGTTTGATTTATAAATTTCCAAGAATAGACAATATGCAATTTCATAAATCATCTAACAGGAGATGTGTTGGGCGTAAATGTATGTCTCTGTAGCACAGGAATTACACAGGCATGCCTTGGTTTACACAACAGCGCTCTCATGCACAGGAAACAGGAGGTTAGCTGAGAAAAACTCTCATGCTAACAGATAATGATTCAATTGCAAATCATACTGTCCTCTTTTCAATCATTCTTATAGCTGGCACCATCAATAGATCTCTATTCTCTACTCAATTTAGTTTCTGAGAACTGTAAGGTCACACCCTTCAAAATGCTGGATAATCTCTCTTTTCCTCTATTTATACCCGTCTGCCTGGCAGCATATGAAACTCTAATATATTTGCCACAACAAGAATGTAAAATGTTCTCTGTATTCACCTTGAACAGCTTAACATTCTCTCCAACACTTTCTACATCTCCAGCACAATCGGTTCCCAATATATGCGGAGTTGGAACCGGTCCAAACATGGCTTGTCTAATGTAAGTCTCCACAGGATTCACACCAATCACACGAACTTTAATGAGAACCTAGCAATTAGCAAGATTTACTTTCATACATCAAAAGAGCATAACATACCATTAAAATATTGGTTAGATGTCAAGATGTTAGATTCAACAGATAGTACATTTTGTTGTTAAATACCATATATTTTTCCTGAAAGATTACCTTTCATAAACTCCCCAAGGAAATGCCCTTCTTTACAGGAAAATTTATACGAATCACCTTCTCACTCTGGTATGTGAATGCATTACAGTACACAGTGTAATTAAGAGAGCACAGAAATCAAATCAATCACATGTCCTGAAAAAAACTCATTCAAACAGCACACAAAAAAATACTTTTTATACTAAATAGAAACTTTAATTTCTAAATAGAAACTCCTTTTTGTAATATGCTTTTCTAAGCTACACAACTAGCACAACAATTTCCTTAAAACGCTTTTCTAAAATGAATAACACAAAATTTTTATGTTTAACATATTAAGTAGTAAGGTAATCCATATTTGACTGGATTTTTATGAGATGATGTTGCTTGGTCTGTCAGCAAAAGCATGTCAGTTCTTGACAAGAACTTGAATAACATCCAAAACAACCAGTCTGCAAAGTGCTGTACTGAGCATAGGTTCCAAATCTTTGATTGGCTGAGTGACCAAAATTCTGCAAACCCCATCAGCCAATCAGAATTCAATAATATGACAACAAACGTAGATTTAGGCCTATTTTTGACGTTTTTACAACTACCCACAAGAATATAAACGTGTAAAATATGCCGAAAGATAATCTTAATTTTATTTTAAAAATTAAATATTTGATAAATTTGCAAAAAAACTGCTGTTGAACTGAGTAAAAAATTTTCCGTGATCGCTAGATAGGGAGGCTTGAAACTGTCCCTTTCAAACCCCTATAATAATTAGGGGGGAGGGAGAACATAAAAATTACAGTCTTTACACCTTAAAAGTTGTTTTATCCGCGTAATTGAGAAATATGAACCTACCTTTACAAGCCAATGTTAAAATCTTTTCTTGTCGGCATTGATGATTGTGTTACTGACGGAAAGAATCGCTAAATTCCACTGAGAGAAAATGCAGCCCATCCTTATCTCAAAATAACTGCAATTATACAATTACTTTTGCCCTCAAGTTCTTTATACAATTTAAAGTCTTGAAGATCGATTAGAAGCTCTTCTCCACTGATTTTCACTGCAACGGTCGAGTAAAATCTGACGCAATTCTTGAAAGATGAAAAGGGCGGGGAAATGAAACATGCATCATTTTCGAAAAATTACTTTGCTGTGTTAAGCATTTAATTTCTTACATCCTCTTTGATCGGGCATTTTTTCGAATCTTTTTCAGATAACCAGTGAATTTGATGCATATTTCATTTTCCCGCGCTTTTCATCGCGTCAGTTTTTCCTCGACCGTGGCTGTGAAAACCAGTGGAGAGGCCTCTGAAAGGTCAGTGTCGAGTTATCATTGGGCTACAGAGGCACAGCTTTTGAGTGACTGCACCGGTGATGAGTGAGCTGGGTAACCTAGGGGTTGACTGTCTCCTTGGTGGCGATGCCATCGACCACATGGGTGTTGTAACTGTAAGGAGGGGGGCAGACTCCAAATATTCAGTTCAATGGGGTAACACGAACTCTAAAGACTGTTGTGTGTTGCCTCGAACCAAAAGGGCCCGCTCAATTGCTGCCACTGGGGTAAGCAAGGTGGACCAAAAGTGGTCGGGAAGACTGTCTTATATAGGCCTGACGATTCGGACGATTCGCTCTGACGATTCGTACCAAAACAACCGCACAGTTTACACTTTATAACTTTCGACAGACGCAAGCTACAAACTTTGTTTTAAGTTTCTTTAGAAGAGTAGACGTAGGGTTAACTGTTTTTCATAGTCTACAAGATCGCATATATTTTTTTAACATCACGACGGCGTTTGAAAACTAGCGAAATTTCGATTTTGGGCAAAACAGCCTTTCAGTTTACTCTTGATAACTTTCGCCACTAACAAGCTACACATTTCATTTAAAGTTTATTTAGAAGATTAAGCGTATGTCTAACTGTTTTTCATAGTCTAGAAGATCGGAAAAATATTTTTGATATCGTGACGGCGTTTGAAAACTAGGGAAATCGCGATTTTGGGCAAAACAGCCCTTCAGTTTACTCTTAATAACTTTTTTCAAAAATTTTTCTCAGCCTACAACCAGTGCTTATTTTGTTGGCCTTGAATAGTTCTAGCTGTTTTTTATAGTCTCGAGAATAGGTTCACCGAGTTTCTGCATGGAACGACCGACAAATGTTTGACTATTTTCGAAACCTTTAGAATCGGCCGCGAACCTCACTTCGGTTTAAAGCAAATAACGTCCGTGAAAAAGAACCCCTTCGAGTAATTTTTACTTTTTACTCTTAATAACTTTTTTCAAAAATTTTCTATTCGCTTATTGAGCTTACAAGATCATTGCTCTCACAAAGGAAGATTTATTCTGCTTCACAGACACCCCTCGCTTCCAAATCTTCGCAGGGGAACGTTTTCCAGCTCTATTGAGAGTTTTTCCGCGGAATCCCCACGTACGTTTCGCTGCTCCATCCTTGAAAAACTTTCTCAAAATTTAGCAATTCACTCATGATTCGAATTCACGATACATTTCACATGACGAACGAACCGATAAACAACACTCAACGACAACGTTGACCTTGACAAATATTCGAAGCAAACAATTAAGTTGTCATTACATCAACTGTCAACTCTACTATCAAAAGAAAAACTGCCAAGGAATTCGATAATACAATTAAAATTCTTTAATGCATCAAGGCACTGCAAAATTGAAATACATTCAGCACTTGCGAGCTCCATGGTAACTGATTCAACCAGCTGTTTAACACGGTAATATGTTCAGTAGCAGGGACAGGAAAGTCAAACATTTGTCGGTCGTTCCATGCAGAAACTCGGTGAACCTATTCTCGAGACTATAAAAAACAGCTAGAACTATTCAAGGCCAACAAAATAAGCACTGGTTGTAGGCTGAGAAAAATTTTTGAAAAAAGTTATTAAGAGTAAACTGAAGGGCTGTTTTGCCCAAAATCGCGATTTCCCTAGTTTTCAAACGCCGTCACGATATCAAAAATATTTTTCCGATCTTCTAGACTATGAAAAACAGTTAGACATACGCTTAATCTTCTAAATAAACTTTAAATGAAATGTTTAGCTTGTTAGTGGCGAAAGTTATTAAGAGTAAACTGAAGGGCTGTTTCGGTTCGAATCGTCAGAGGGGTGGTGCGAATCGTCAGAGATTCTGTCCCTCTGATCACACAAGAATTGAACGACTCTAAGCGAAGTCGCAAGATTTTAGTGATTTTCAAAGTCCCATAAAATCGCCTCTGGTAGTGCGAATTCCACAGAAACAACTATAGAACGTTGTTGCGAGGCCAAGGTTTTCTTTTGTCTAGAAAAGTTGATAAGCCTTCTTATAAAATACTTTTTCAAACGATTGTGCGGGATGTTTTTGGCAGAGCGAAGACCCAAAATCTTCCTATCTTCTCGTGGCCCCAGAAGGATGTGAATTGCATTAAATTCACGGAAAACGATGAAAATCCAATGTAGTAGGGTCTTAGCAAATAGAAAAAGTAAAAATTACTCGAAGGGGTTCTTTTTCACGGACGTTATTTGCTTTAAACCGAAGTAGGGTTTGCGGCCGATTCTAAAGGTTTCGAAAATAGTCAAACATTTGTCGGGTCGTTCCATGCAGAAACCCGGTGAACCTCTTCTCGAGACTATAAAAAACAGCTAGAACTATTCAAGGCCAACAAAATAAGCACTGGTTGTAGGCTGAGAAAAATTTTTGAAAAAAGTTATTAAGAGTAAACTGAAGGGCTGTTTTGCCCAAAATCGCGATTTCCCTAGTTTTCAAACGCCGTCACGATATCAAAAATGTTTTTCCGATCTTCTAGACTATGAAAAACAGTTAGACATACGCTTAATCTTCTAAATAAACTTTAAATGAAATGTGTAGCTTGTTAGTGGCGAAAGTTATTAAGAGTAAACTGAAAGGCTGTTTTGCCCAAAATCGAAATTTCGCTAGTTTTCAAACGCCGTCGTGATGTTAAAAAAATATATGCGATCTTGTAGACTATGAAAAACAGTTAACCCTACGTCTACTCTTCTAAAGAAACTTAAAACAAAGTTTGTAGCTTGCGTCTGTCGAAAGTTATAAAGTGTAAACTGTGCGGTTGTTTTGGTACGAATCGTCAGAGCGAATCGTCCGAATCGTCAGGCCCGAGGGGTGTATCACGAGTGGAAATCTCGTACACCTTGCTCAGAAATCCAAAATCAAATCCGGAAATCTTTTCAAGATTTCAAAAATCCACCGAATCCTTCTTAAATCCAGCAAATCCCTGAAATCCTGATGAAATCTTCAAAATCCTTATGATTTTTACGAAATCCAGAAAAATCTTCCCGAATTGCTCGAAATCTCTCAAATCTTTTCAAAATTTTCGAAATCTTCAGCCTCATATTGCGCCATATTGGGATGAAAACGAAGCTGGTAAGAGCAGTTGCTATGTAAAATAAAGCGATGTGTTTTGTTCATCAACGTTTTGAAAGATTGATTGCATCGGACGATTGCAAGCAAATCAAAGATCAAAGAATTTCGTTTCAATGAGCTTGCTGACCACCTAGAAAACTGGAAAGCACCAAAGCAGTACATATCCATCTAGATGACACCAGAATACTGAACAAAGTAGAGTATGATCCTACAACCGATCGATTTGTTGGCTTTTGCTTGCCCATTAAAGATGGAATTCCATGTGGTGAAGAATTTGTTTTGCATACATTTGATGAATTGAAAACAACTTTCAAGTCGAGAAAGGTGGCTTCATACGCTCATTGTGTAGTTGCCCAACCTGTCAGTGCAGATGCACCTCCATTCGTTCTGTGTGTCCTTGGTACCGATTCAACATACACTCATGCTGAGATTGAAAAACGGTGGCAGATCATTGAAGATGGGCTCAAGAGGCATAATATAGTGGTTTTTAAAAGCCATGGTTTCGAGAAGCAAGCTGTTTGGAGTCCAGGAAGGATCAAATGTCCCTTGTGAATGGACTTTTTACTTGATGCCGGCCTTAAGCGCAAAATGCCTCTATGCACAGGACACAATTCACCTTTTGGCAAAACTGAGAACAAGATTGCTTATGCCATCTAACATTCTGAGCATTGGAGCTGAGGTTGCCTGCAGAGGTCATCTTGTAGAGGTTCTAAAGCAGTTTCCAAATGAAAGGCACGGACTGACGCAAAAATCGATTGATTGTAAAGACAAACAGAATTACTCGAGCATAGAGTTGCTGGTCAGTGAATCCGTAGAGAAGTGTTTGAAGGAATCTCACTGTTCCCTGAGAACACAAGGAACAGTCGTTTACTTACAGCTGATGCGTGACATCAAGAATTCGATGTTCGACAAGTCATTGAAGCCGATTAAAAGGCTCTTCCTGGTGTGGAAAGCAATATTTTTCCTTCGAATATGGAGAACATGGCTTGCAGAGAAAGGGTTGCCAGAAGGTGATCATTTTATTACCGGTAATGCCTATACATGTATTGAGCTAAATGGGCATATGTTGTTGAACTTGGTCTACAATGTTGCTATTGGGCTGTTCCCCAAAGAATCGTTGAGATTTTGGATGTCCGGGTCCTAGGCATGTGAGCAGCTTTTTCGACTGTTGCGATCAATGACCCCAGTATTCTCGACGATTGTCAACTTCACGTTAAAAGGAATACTGGAAAAGATCCACAAAATCCAGTACATAAGATCTATTGAAAGCGATGATGAAATTGTCTTCCCGCGTTTGAAACGACGGCTGCTTCAAGCAAAAAGCGAAACTGAAGACACCTTCACTGCTCCAGGTGTTGAAGAAATAACACAGGAGATTGCGAGTGCTAAGGAAGATGCAATTGATTTTTGCAGGAGATGTGGAATCAAACTGACCTCGTACGACGACGTTTCTCTTGTTAAAGGTGTCGAACATGTTGTGAACGAGGCAGTGCATAATGTTGATGAATCGTTTGAAATTTTGCAGCCTGAGTCTTCAACAGTAACAAATAACGCTGTTTTATCGCAATCAGAAGTTACTGCTATCCGTGAAGATCTTTCCCAAGTAAAGTTACTAAAGACCACTACACTCGGACTTCCTACTTATGAGAAATTTTCTGACGAGCTGGATACACCCTCTATGACATACAGCTTTGTTCGCAAAGAGCGGCAGCCAATGAGTCCAAAGTGTCCTTTTTTGATGTATAACGGGACTTATATACGCAAGTCAACAGCGCTTTATCTCTTGCAAGAGAACTTTGTAGTTTCAAACGACCGTCTTCTACGTGTACGTGCTCAGCAATCAAGCCACATATTCAGCAGCTCAGAAAATGAAAAAATTGGCCTTCAGAATGCAGTGAGTTCAGGAGATTTGTGCCTTTTCAAAAGAGTTGACAGTTCTAAGTGCTTGATTGGTAGGCTCATTCAATTTTCCTACCTCACCGGAAACAAACGGGAGAGGCAGTACAACTCTATGTACGTGGACATGACGAAGTAGTCATACAAAGAAATAGGCGTACTTGCAAATTGGTTTGAAGGTACCCGTAAAACTTCTACGGAGAATGCTGAGATAATAAATTTCAAGCCACTATACTTCGTTTTTGCTCCAGGATATGTTTCTATGGAAAATTATGCAGCTACAATTGACGAATCTTCTTTGATAGAAAGCGCAGAATATTCATTTTCCATTTCAGTTGCTGTGTTAAAAAAGGTGCTACCTCGGTGGCAGTCAAAGATGACTTTCGATTTAATGTAGACTCGAAGTTCTGTTTTTATTGTTTGAAGTTTCTTTTGTCCAAAAAATATTAGCTACGTTGCGAATTATGTGTTCATGTGGCTTTTAGCAACTTCTCCTTAAAGGTGGTTTTTGTTTTGAGTTAACTTATATTACCGATAACATAACTACTTTATAGTAGATACCTAAATGTGCCTTCATAGTTGATATAGAAATGTTCGTAGATGAACGGAATCGTTGAAAACACAGTGAAAAAGCTCGAAAAGATTATTTTCGCAAATCCCTGAAATCCGGGGAAATCCCACTAGAAATCCGGAAATCCTTGCCAAATTTTGAGGGATTTCAGAAATCCGGAAAATCTCGTACACTTTTTTGGCTCGTGATACACCCCTCGGTCAGGCCTATATAAGACAGTCTTCCCGACCACTTTTGGTCCACCTTGCTTACCCCAGTGGCAGCAATTGAGCGGGCCCTTTTGGTTCGAGGCAACACACAACAGTCTTTAGAGTTCGTGTTACCCCATTGAACTGAATATTTGGAGTCTGCCCCCCTCCTTACAGTTACAACACCCATGTGGTCGATGGCATCGCCACCAAGGAGACAGTCAACCCCTAGGTTACCCAGCTCACTCATCACCGGTGCAGTCACTCAAAAGCTGTGCCCCTGTAGCCCAATGATAACTCGACACTGACCTTTCAGAGGCCTCTCCACTGGTTTTCACAGCCACGGTCGAGGAAAAACTGACGCGATGAAAAGCGCGGGAAAATGAAATATGCATCAAATTCACTGGTTATCTGAAAAAGATTCGAAAAAATGCCCGATCAAAGAGGATGTAAGAAATTAAATGCTTAACACAGCAAAGTAATTTTTCGAAAATGATGCATGTTTCATTTCCCCGCCCTTTTCATCTTTCAAGAATTGCGTCAGATTTTACTCGACCGTTGCAGTGAAAATCAGTGGAGAAGAGCTTCTAATCGATCTTCAAGACTTTAAATTGTATAAAGAACTTGAGGGCAAAAGTAATTGTATAATTGCAGTTATTTTGAGATAAGGATGGGCTGCATTTTCTCTCAGTGGAATTTAGCGATTCTTTCCGTCAGTAACACAATCATCAATGCCGACAAGAAAAGATTTTAACATTGGCTTGTAAAGGTAGGTTCATATTTCTCAATTACGCGGATAAAACAACTTTTAAGGTGTAAAGACTGTAATTTTTATGTTCTCCCTCCCCCCTAATTATTATAGGGGTTTGAAAGGGACAGTTTCAAGCCTCCCTATCTAGCGATCACGGAAAATTTTTTACTCAGTTCAACAGCAGTTTTTTTGCAAATTTATCAAATATTTAATTTTTAAAATAAAATTAAGATTATCTTTCGGCATATTTTACACGTTTATATTCTTGTGGGTAGTGGTAAAAACGTCAAAAATAGGCCTAAATCTACGTTTGTTGTCATATTCTTGAATTCTGATTGGCTGATGGGGTTTGCAGAATTTTGGTCGCTCAGCCAATCAAAGATTTGGAACCTATGCTGTTGTACTGAACATTATTTCTTCACAAAAGATCAACTGACCCATCCTAAAAATGCAATTGTACATTTTGACACGCATTGGAAAAGCCCCTAGAAAGTCTTGCGTGCAGATGTAACATTCTGCGGACTGGTTGCTTGGAAAGTTAAATCGCTTTTGAGAATTTCTTCGAGAGCAGATTTGCGAGTTTTAACATTGATTGGTGCAAAAAGAGAATTGATGCTCACCTCATTTGGACCAGCGTCTGGTTTTTTCACCTCCCTGACTTTCAGAACTTCAGGACCCCCAGTATTATCAAATACAATAGCCTTCATCGTTGGATTATCTTGTCAGAGAAAAATGTACCTGAAACAAGTAAAGCTTGATTACTTCTTATCAATCATAGATTGAAAAGACGGAGAAAGATTAAAGACAAAAATGCTAAAATACTAAAAAAAGACAATTCATAAGATTCGAATCTGCAGTCAAAATTTTGGCGTGGCATCTGTCAACAACTTGGCCATTTATAGAACACCTCAATCCCAACTTTCAGATGTATGCAACTTTTCTTTGGTGGACTTCTACGTCAATATGATCTCAGATATTACGGCAATAGATTGCTTCTTACCCACCAAATTATCGCAACTTACTTTGAAATTCTGACTGTATGCAGTGATCACAGAAGCAGAGGTAGAGGGAAATCGCAGAAGCGGAGGTAGAGGGAAATCACAGAAGCGTCTCCAGAGAAGGCAGAGAAGAACAAACGATTTACCGGAAGTCGAAGCTGATTGGGCAGTTGAGCCCCAGGAATTTTTCCTGGCCAAATTGCGAGCCTCCTACTCTGTTCCGCGCCGTGATTTCTGGTATGTACGCTGACATAAAAATATTCTCTTATGTGATCTTTTTTAGATATTTGCTCTGTAGATCGTTTATTCTACTGACTTACATGAACCGTGGATCATTTTTTTGCACAACGTATATTCTTGCAATAAATCTACAGTTTCAGTTAGCATGATCAAATTCTCTATATAAAATTCTTCATTAATAAACTAATACAGACAATAAGCTACACTAAACAACAATAACAATGTTACAGATGAATTTAATACAAAATAAATACCAAATATGTAGACATAGAAAAATGGTATACAAGGAATTAAATAAAGCGGATGTTCTCTTAGTAGTTAGACTAAATGAGGATTTTCAAATCAGAGAAGATAGGCGAAGAGGGTACAGCAAAATGCTTAAATAAAAAAACCCAGAATTTCCTGCGAAAGCTTGAAAAATTTCCTGCAA
Organism: Nemopilema nomurai; assembly: GCA_003864495.1. Classification (NCBI taxonomy): domain Eukaryota; kingdom Metazoa; phylum Cnidaria; class Scyphozoa; order Rhizostomeae; family Rhizostomatidae; genus Nemopilema; species Nemopilema nomurai. The sequence goes on along the minus strand of ML133471.1, from coordinate 75,360 downwards.
TAGCAAGTAATATCTTAAGTTGCTTAATATTTTAAATATTGTCCTAGATAATAACTGTCATACTACCAAGGAATTAATTGTTAGTCAAGTCGTTGATTTTTAATCATAGCTAGAAATGGTCATATCAAGAAATTATTGTGTGGCTTGTGTCAAAAACTTTATTCGAACATAAGCTTGAATCATTTGTTTATACCGTATTAGACGAACTTAAATGAACGGATCCACCCTTTTCTCCATAACCACTACACTTGTTTTTAACAGTTAAGCTGCCTAATACGTATTATCAAATTGCAATTTTAAAGCTTTGGTTCTTCATAATTGCATGAAAGGTAGCCTTGGGTTCTCTCGAAGCAGTTTGCTTATAACTTTTGACACACCTGGTGCATCAAACAACTTTCTTTCACTGGCTTTTTTCACGAAACGAATGCCATTCTGTCCTTTAAAATGCTTTTCATCGCTGCCATCACAACTTTGTCATATCTACTTGGCAATGGCCCATATACACTTATCATTATTTCATTAAATGCAGTTTCCTCTTTGACGTTATAAAATTTATTAAAATGAATTTCAAATTTGGAGGTCAGTGATTCAATCACTGAGAAGAAATGTCTCGTGAAGTTCTAGTTCATGGTGAAAAGAAAAAAGCAAGCAACGTTGTTTAATTTCGGGTATTCAAGACGAGCATCTCACCGAGGAGAGTCCTATTCAAGGGAAGGCGCTAAATTTGAAACTTTTTAATTTTTAACCAAAGAATTTTGCCAATTCAATCAATTGGCATGTTTTTTCCCAGCTGGTCATTTTAATCCTTCAAAAACATAGTAAAGGAAAGGTGGTTTGATCCGCATCTGCCTACTGTCTTGTGATATTTAGTCTGACTTTTTGCTTGCATATTGCCATAGATCTATAATAAAGGCCTGCTAATACAATGCAAATGAAAGACAAACAGAAAATGAAGTGCTGGTAAAAACTGATGATTGTAATCTGAAAGCCAATCAATCAGTCAAATTGTCCAGAACAAAAATTGAATATCACAAGAAATCACGGTTTGTTTGGTAGAAAGTGAGCCATATAAAGTCAATATCCATATTAACAACACAGGAGATTTCACTTTTAAAATTTCTTGCAAAATAGCAACAAATTTCCTGTGAGGAATTGCTGGCAAAAATTTCCTGGCAACGGCGCTGCCGGTCATTTTCAAGCCCTGACAACTCTTTTCTGCAACAAAAACAATGGATTAATAGTCTCTTAGGAGAGACCCCAAGACTAGGTACCATATTGCAGAGAGGGAGAAAAGAAGGAGTTATAAAGAAGACCAAAATATCTATAGGCAAGACGTGTGTTACCAAGGGTGGAGACAAACATTCAAGGTACCGACGTTTGTATTCGTCGCAGCTGGAGACACTGGATATATCAAACTGCGGACAGAAAAAACTGAGATAACACACATTTAAGCGGTGTGCCCCATATAGCAGGGCCTTCAACGAAAGGGCACCTGGAGGCCATGACCCAAGTTTTTTACAAAACAATAAAGCTTTTTTCCAAAATCTTTTGTTGTGAGTGCTAAATTTTCTCTTGCTCCCTCCTGATCCCACTCTCGAATCTGGGTAAACTATATATCATTCGATGCACAAGGTTATGGCGTATCTAGCTAGATCAAAATTAATGGCAAATAATGTTAAATGTTATTTTCCATGCAAATTTATTGCTCAAAAAGTGTACCACCTTCAAAAGCTATTATGTACCCTTGCGTTTGAGGTAACAAAATCTGACTTATACCAGCAGGAAGTGCAGATCCTAAGCTACCAAATGTGTCTCAGATTTTTTAAATTCCTCCTCTTCTTGAAACTATACCCTGTCAAAAATTGGCAAACAATTTTTCCACCCTCCCGCAGCTGTATTTGGGTATAAAAGACGGACACTCTTTGGTTGCCCAACATTTGCCTTGGCCGTGTGCACATTTTCGAGCCACTAGATTGGTTCCTTGGGTACATAATAGCTTTTTCGTACCTGTATGTAGAGGAATTTCGAGTCCGGAGAAAACGGGATTCTACTGATCGCACTTGCGATTATACACATCGGGATCATATTACCAACAATGTAATCCGGATCAAGTAGTTTAGGCTGTAAGATCAATTAGCATCTTTACATAAGCACAACAACCCATGGATGTGCCATACCCTTACACAAACCACAGGAAGCAGAATAAGGATATTTCTTATTGTTGAATTTTTTTTCTTATCTAACTCATATAGAAGAAATATAAACTTTAGAAAGTTTAACGTTAATAGTTAGTTAATCGATGGCTCTCTCTCTCGGTTTTCTTGTCAATTATTTATGTCATTCAAATAACAGGCCGACATCCATCAAATGCCAACGCTATTGAGAAAACAAAAATGGCTGCCGAAGGGGGGCTAACTAATTATTAGGCTTTTGCCCCCCTTGTCCCATGCCGTCATTTCTGTGTCTTACTTTAAAGAACATACTGCAAGCTCAAGCAAGTTTTTAGAAAGCTCGGTCAAGTGATACTTCCATTAAGGTTTTCGTCTAAAACGACACAAAGAAAATTGACATAACAGGTCTGCTGTATTAGCCTGTGCCCACTGGATAGGATTATTTCCAATTTTGACACTAATGCCTTCAGGAGAATGCCGAGGAGACTTGAAAAATATGAAATTGGTTTGATCAATGTTCATCGACGATTTTAAACCCTTGCTTACACCTTGAAGTAGATTAAGACTCTCAGCTTCATAATAGATGTTAGTGTAACGTGTTAGGGTCTTGTTAATTCGGGCCTAAGCATGCCATCTTCCTCCACGCTACCAAAGAACCCAGATCCGTTACACAATGAAGATGCACAACATAGGGTTTATACTAAGCAAATAGAACGCTCAGTCACGTCTGAATGCGATCTCTAAGCCGTAATTGCCAGATAGAAAATACGATGATTGAAAGAAAAGTTATGGCTAGGCTGAGTATATATATTGCTGATAATTTCAATGTCATCTTTCCAACCTAGCGTACTCAAAATTACTCAAAATCTTACATAAAAGCAATATTATTGCTTATGGTCGAACTTCTGGATTTTACCATAAACCAGCAAAAACCTTTTTTGGATGCCGACAGATAGCAAGGTGTAAGCTGAAATATTGTTTGACGAAGAACCATTTACAGCAGAATCTATAATGCCGAGGAATAGTCATTAATACAAATAAAACTCTTGTAGTACACGCTTCCTACAAAGTTCACTGTTTATGGCAACCTGCAATATTTGTTGGTCATATGTTTCTTCTACGAGTAGAAAAACAATCAACATCGACCTGTATAGTTTCTTGAGAGCATTCTCTCTTATAAAGTGTTTCTGCACTTACTAGTGTTCTGTAAAAACCCAATTTCTTTTCTAGGCACCTGACCTTTTTTCTAGCTTACTGTCAAAAAACTCCTTCTTGTGATCATTGACAAGGCTTTCACAGCCAGATGTTTCCACAATGGATGGAGCTATGACCTCTTTGTGCTTTGACATACTTCCTTTTTGAGGCCTTGTCATGTCTAGCCACAACAGTGTCGTATAAATGTTTAATGAATCAAGTATAAGCTCGACGATTCTTTTTTAGTCTGGCCTGAATCTTAAGCAGATTGGATTCGAACAAGAAGCTACACAGTCTGAAACAACGGTCTGCAATATGTTATTCGAAGTCCTCGTAGATCGAACTTCACCCAAAAATAGGAGGTGGGGATGGAGGGAAACCACATACTTTAAGGTTTTTGATGAAAATAAAATACCAACCTCTCGTATACGTATGCCGCTTTCAGCAAAAGAGCCCTAACAAAGTACTAACTTCCTGATTTTACATTCCTTCGTGTTGAATAAAAAGGCGATGTGTAAACCAATTTTTACTTTCGAGATAGAGCTTGGCGAAGAATGGAATTACCATCATTTACTCAAAACTCTCTCAAGGCTTGATACCATTTTTAATTACGGCTTTAAATATAGAATACATTTGCATTCAAATCTTCACAACTGGTGCCAATGCCAACTAATATTGCTCGCTTTAAGCAAACATTAATTTTTTTTTGCTTTATTTCATAAAAGTTGGGTAATTGTGAAATGCTACAAAAAAATTTCAGTGCGCTCAAGAAAGGTATCAGAAAAAATCCCAATGTTAAATGCGTCGTGTATTTTCAAATAACGTTCAAAAAAGTGCATAACGTTTGGGCTGCTTAAATGCCAAATTTTGTATCTTTTTAATGATTAAAAATAGGCATCTGCATAAGTTGCCTAGAACCCTTTCACATTCATACTTAAATTCTGTAAGCGTATATCCAGCGTGCTGGAGTTCATCAGTGTCCTCTAACTTCACGGATAAAAGACACCAAACAACCTCGTGTGCTTTGATCAACAAACATTGATGACTATCTTCCCCTTAGCTTTCCCTTCGATCTGTTCTCTGTGTGCTTCAGGGGCTTGATCCATTGTGTATTCCTTCCCAACAGAAGCTTTTAGCCAGCCCATTTCAAGGCCAGTTGAAATGCGCGATGCATTTTCCTTCAGCTCTTCCTAGTAAGAAAGAAAGTTTAACTATTCATATCTTTGATTCAACCATCAATCGATCAACCACCCATCAATCGGTCAATTAGTCAATCATCAGTCAACCAACCAATAAATCAGTCCACCAGTCTATCGGTCGGTGGGTTGGTTAGAAATTCAGTTAATCTTCTAAGTTCATTTTTTCTTTGCCAATTGTTAATGCTACACTTCATTCAACCTCCTACATTCACGTTAAAAAAGACAGTCTGTAGGATTGGGGTAAAGACTGCTTTGTAACCATACAAAAACATATTTGTACAATGATTGAGCTATATCTTATTGATTTGTTCTGAGGTTTACAACAAATATGAATGAATCAGTAAGAGTTAACTCACTTTTGGGACAATAAAAAGAAGAACTCCCCGAATTTCAAGCATTTTTGCCATCACTAGAGATGCATCAATTTCACACTTGCCTCGGTTGCCAATAATCTATTGAAAAGCACATAATAATATTAGATAACTTGAAACAAAAACCTCTCGTACCGCAAAATAAAGTAGGACTACCCAAAACACTAACATATCCCTAAATTGAACAAAAACATGACTCTCTACAAGTATATCAACATATTTCTTTGCTTCTATCAGCGTTTTAAGTAAAATGCATTTCTTGTGTTAATAATACAAAAACAACACATTCTAAAATCACTCAATGTTTGATGCGAAAATTTAAATTCCCATGTTATGATTGTCTTGCCTTTTCAAAGAGTTAAGATTGGGCAGAACTAACACTGTATCACTTTAAAAAATTTGATTTTATTAATGGTGGCAACTAGACAAATATTTTTGCTTTAAGCTTCATTTCATGGACTGTTTTCATTGAGTAGCATCCTAGGGGTATCAAGGAGGTAGGGGAAGCTAATAAATATCAGTTGAATATATATCATATAAGAACACAACCAACTGAACATGAGTCTTTGCATTATTATGAGAAATGAGAAAACCCCTACCACAATCCTTCCACGAGTTGCTGCCATGTCCATATCTTTCTGAAGATTGCTATTGGCAAGCATCTCTATAATGACATCAGGTCCTTTTCCACATGTCACTTCCTAAATTGAATTTGATATTGAAATAATACAAAAACCAACTAATTGGTAAAATGCCTTAATTACTCCAAGCATCAACTGGCTAAATTCAAAACTTGTTACAAAAAACTAAATTTCATAATAATGGTCAAGCATTCTCTTCTTGTATTAACAAAATCACCATGAAATGCCACCGGAAAACTAAAAATTGGGTAAAAACCAACCTTGATCTGATCAACGTAATTCTTATCTCTGTGGTTGAAAACATGATGCGCACCAGCTTCTTTCACCAGCTGTTTACCCTCTTCAGTGGACGCTGTGCCAATCACTTTCATTCCATTGTTCTTTGCAAACATGACAGCTGGTAATCCAACCTAAAAAATTACAAGGTTCACACAATATTAAAACTAAGAAGAATATAAGCAGCTATTTAAGCAGTACATATGTAATCAGATAATCAAGACTAGGAGAAATTAGGGGTATCATACTGCTCCCTCCCCATAGGACTTACTAAATGCCTACAAGTTAGAGCTTATTTTGACTTGATTTAAGACATTCTTACAGCAAAAGCATTATATACTCTTTTAAATCTATATACAGAACATGTCTGAAACAATATAATTCAATAAGTAGGACTTACTCCACCACTTGCTCCATGAATCAAGACAGTTTCCCCTGGCCTTGATTTACCTCTAAAATTTAAGTCAGTTGTGAATTTGAGGACATTCTCATATCTTTTGATAAAACTATGAATGTTCTAATTCTAAAGAAAACAAAAGTGCAAATTGCAGATACCATTCTAATTTTTTCTAACCTCAATATATTAAATATATACATTATAGCAAAATTATAGACATTATGGCAAAAATATTGGTGGCAATAATTATTAAATTAATTCAAAATTATTAAATGTTGATTGGGGGAAACTTTGTTGTAGGTACTACAGAACAGAAGCTAAGGGAATCTGGGTGTGGTCCGAATGCCCCCAATTTGGGAAATTTTGCCATTTTTGACCCATCATAACTCGGAAACGAGTTGACCTAGAACCCTGAAATTTTGGGTGTGGGCTTTTTCTTTTGAAGCCCTACGTCCATGCAAATTATCAGGAAAATCCATGAGGGTCACTCTACAAGCTGGGTACACTTGATATGGAATATCCCATATACTAAAATTTTCTCAAACTAAGGTAATAACACTGAAATTCTGATCCATTTTTCAACATCATTTTATTATCTTTATGTCACTCTAGACCCTAACTGAATTTAACCCACAAACTTGCAACCAGGGGTACTGCAATACAAATCTATTCTTGTTAATCGAACAAGCAGGCCAAAATACTCACAATTGAAAAAGGGTCTGAGCAGCAGTTAAGAAAGGTATTCCTAATGCAGCTCCATGCTTGTATGAAGTATTATCAGGTAACAGAAAGACACTATCTTCTGGAGCAGACACATATTCAGCATATGTCCCATTCCCATTATTAGTAAGATGACAGGTCCAGACCCTATCACCTTTCTAAGACAGGAAATTTAAAGAAACTTGACACTGCTTCTGAAGTCATTAACAAAGGTATGATATTGTGAGTGTCTGATTTATAAATTTCTAAGAATAGACAATATGAAATTTTTCAAATCCTTTAACAGAAGATGTGTTGGGCGTAAAATGTATGCCTCTGTAGCACAGGAATTACACAGGCATGCCTCGGTTTACACAACAGAGCTCTCATGCACAGGAAACAGGAGGTTAGCTGAGAAAAACTCTCATGCTAACAGATAATGATTCAATTGCAAATCATACTGTCCTCTTTTCAATCATTCTTATAGCTGGCACCATCAATAGATCTCTATTCTCTACTCAATTTAGTTTCTGAGAACTGTAAGGTCACACCCTTCAAAATGCTGGATAATCTCTCTTTTTCTCTATTTATACCCGTCTGCCTGGCAGCATCTGGAACTCTAATATATTTGCCACAACAAGAATGTAAAAGGTTCTCTATATTCACCTTGAACAGCTTAACATTCTCTCCAACACTTTCTACATCTCCAGCACAATCAGTTCCCAATATATGTGGAGTTGGAACCGGTCCAAACATGGCTTGTCTAATGTAAGTCTCCACAGGATTCACACCAATCACACAAACTTTAATGAGAACCTAGCAATAAGCACAATTTACTTTCATACATTCAATTTATCAAAAGAGCATAACAGACCATTAAAATATTGGTTAGATGTTAAGATGTTAGTTCCAACTGATAGTATCATAAATTTTTAAATACCATATATCTTTCCTGAATGATTACCTCTCATAAACTCCCCAAGGAAATGCCCTTCTTTACAGGTAAAATTTACACGAATCACCTTGTTACTTTGGTATGTGAATGCATTACAGTACACAGTGTAATTAAGAGAGCATAGAAATCAAATCAATCACATGTCCTGAAAAACCTCATTCAACAGCACACAAAAAATACTTTTTTATAACAAATAGAAACTTAATTTCTAAATAGAAACTTCCTTTTGTAATATGCTTTTCTAAGCTACACAACTAGCACATCAATTTTTCAAATTTTATATGTTTAGTATATTAAGTAGTGGTCAGTTCTTGACAAGAACTTGAATAACTTCCAAAACAACCAGTCTGCAAAGTGTTGCACTGAATATTATTTCTTTGCAAAAGATAAACTGACCATGTTGACATTAATTGGAGAGCCCCTAGAAAGTCTTGTGTGCAGATGTAACATTCTGCAGACTGGTTGCTTGGAAAGTTAAATCGCTTTTGAGAATTTCTTCGAGAGCAGATTTGCGAGTTTTAACATTGATTGGTGCAAAAAGAGAATTGATGCTCACCTCATTTGGACCAGCGTCTGGTTTTTTCACCTCCCTGACTTTCAGAACTCCAGGACCCCCAGTATTATCAAATACAATAGCCTTCATCGTTGGATTTTCTTGTCAGAGAAAGATATGGCTGGAGAGAAAGATAAAGATAAAGCTTGATTACTTCTTATCAATCAAAGATTGCAAAGACGGAGAAAGATTAAAGACAAAAATGCTAAAATACTAAAAAAAGACATTCATAAGAATCGAATCTGCAGTCAAAATTTTGGCGTGGCATCTGTCAACAACTTGGCCATTTATAGAACACCTCAATCCCAACTTTCAGATGTATGCAACTTTTCTTTGGTGGACTTCTGCGTCAATATGATCTCAGATATTACGGCAATAGATTGCTTCTTACCCGCCAAATTATCGCAATTTACTTTGAAATTCTGACTGTATGCAGTGATGCAGAGCAGTGGAGGTAGAGGGAAATCACCGAAGCGTCTCCAGAGAAGGCAGAACAAACGATTTACCGGAAGTCGAAGCTGATTGGGCAGTTGAGCCCCAGGCATTTTTTCCTGGCCAAATTGCGAGCTCCTACTCTGTTCCCCGCTGTGATACCATTTCTGGAATGTAGCGCTGACATAAAAACAGAAGCGGACTGACCCACCCGGACACCGGGAAATTTCCCGGTGCGCCCTCTGCCCCAAGTTTTTTTTCAAAAACCTTAAAACTTTCGAAAGGCAGCTAATCTTTGCACAAAACTTAAATTGATTATAATCATCAATATACCTCCTGTCAAATGTTCGTTTGCAAAAAAGTTTAGCTTCACCTTTAGTTGAGCAACATTAAGATTAATTGCAAAATTTCCCAATCTTTGCCATTGGAAATTCTTTGAAGGCAAAGTTTTGATCAGCAAATTCTGCAAGATTTTCTGAAAACTTTGAAAAAAAAAACAAATTATGTTTTATAATGGCTTTGGAAATAGCAAACATTTTAAACATACTTAAAGCTTTTCCGTCTGAAACTCCTCAGAGTGTAAAACGTCAATATAATGGTCCAAAAGAAAATGATGGAAAATTCGATCCAAAAATGGGTATTTATTCTCCATCTTGCTCTTTCAGACCCTTGTTCTGACGTTTTATACTCCGAAGAGGTTCAGAAGTTTTGCCTTATTCAAAGCCATTTTCAAATTTGTTAGCGCCAAAAAATTGTTTTTAAATATTTTGTTTAATTGACGGTAGAAGCTGTGGTAGCAGCCAGGAAGCCTACCCTCACTACAAACCTGGTTAGGTTGTAATTTTTTCAAGCAAGTACGCAATACTTGAATCAATTTGACATCTGTTGATGGGGTAGTAGGGGAAATCACTAGGCAACTAGCAGACTGTTTGCCAACTGACTAATGACTAATAATTTTGTGAAACCAATGACGAACCATATTAGTTTTTTTGTCCTTTGGCTAAAGCAAATTATTTCTAGTGCCTGATATCCAATACCTGAAGGCTCGCACTTTGGAGAAATTAACTGAGCACAACCCCGTGCTCTTTCCAACCAGAATGGTTGTAACTGGACAAAATAATCGACGTGTTGGCTATTGGGAATATGAACGTTCACATATGACGTTATCAAAGATGGTGAGGGGAGGGGAGATTTACACAAACGTTTACGGTCATTTGTTAAAGCTTGTTAAAATAGTTGTTTAGGGAGAAGGCGGTTTTTCAAATATTGCCTATTTTTGATTCCGTAATATGTGCATATTCTTTGTGTTGTCTCTCTTGAATAACAGCCCATTTTCTTTGGGCTATCAACTATCCCTTGATAGTGAAAACTGCTCTAGGTATGATAGTGGATAATACATTCTGAACATGTTGTCCGTGGCAAGCTGTTTTATTCTGCAATTCAACTAACAACTTATAGGCATCTTGCTTTATGTATGTAAAACCTGGAGTTTCGAACCAAAAAGAAATTATGACTAACTGAAGCCAAAACTCTTTCCATCTTTATACAGAAGTTTTTGAGGATGAGGATTGATGTCCTCATGTAAGAACCTTCGTTAAGATTTGATGGAAAGCTATTAACGTTTTCCAATCCTTCTTCAAATTTTTGTCCCGTAATAGAGACTGTGCCTTTTCTTAAGAAATTATTTATCCTTTTACCATGTCTACGCATAGTTCTTATACAGAAGGAGCCTATCAAACTGCAAAATCATCAATTTGCTCAAAGCGGATGACAGCAGGATCTCTCACAAATTTAAAATCCATTTGTTCAAGATTGTTATCAGATACCTTCCGGACAAGTCTACGGTTTTAAGCACATGTTCAATACCTGGTCATAATTCCGCACGCTGATGTACTGGCATCATATCTTTGTAAATGATTTGTAACTGTAGCGTAGAGACAGGAGCAGTCATTTGACTAGCAGGTGCTGAGGCACCCATTTAAATTTTTCAAAGATATGCTGCAAAACTTTAAAAAAATTTTACATTACCGTTTGATGAGAATAAAGTGCTATATTTTGTCAAATTTCTAAAGTTTTTGAGATCTAGTTTATTCGAAAGTAGGGCAGAAAAGTTGCTTTCTTTGTAAAATATTGGAAGATAGTGTCTCGCTAGCTGCAAAATGGGCTTTGGGTTTTAGTCCAACTTTCAAAATATATCATTTGATACATTAGCGCAATCGTTTGGTACCAACAAATTTTAAGACGTTTCAAACACTGTCAATTTGACTGAGAATCTTCTTCTTGCCAATTCCAGTTGTGGATAAAAAACTTTGATTTTCGTCATGGGTCCCGTTTCGACATTGTACATAGGGTGTTTTCAAAAAAATTCCGGAGCCCCAATTTCGTTTCCCAACTAGTTCCCTCATTCTGGTGTCCATTGCAAAGGGTTTTAAGGATGAATTATGACAATGCTTGGAACAAACTGATTTCCAGCTAAGGCAAAGTTTGCCTCGCCCGTTTTACAAGCCCCAAAGTTAAGCAACTCTAGCACCTATTGGCGCCCTTCTGCTTGCTTTCCCGGTGGGTCAAAGGGTAGCCAGTCCGCCACTGCATAAAAGCATTCTTTCATGTGATCCTTTTGAGATATGTGCTCTGTAGATCGTTAATTCTACAGACTTACATGAACCGTGGATCAATTTTTGCACAACGTATATTCTTGCATTAAATTTTCAGTTTCAGTTAGCATGATCAAATTCTCTATATAAAATTCTTCATTAATAAACTAATACAGATAATTAGCTACACTAAACAACAATAACAATGTTACAGATGAATTTAATAGAAAATAAATACCAAATATGTAGATATAGAAAATTTTATACAGGGAATTGAATATAAGGGGATGTTCTCTTAGTAGTTAGACTAAACGAGGAGAGAACACTCCCTGTTTTCTATGCTTCTTATTTTAGTTTGGTTCCTTTCATTTGAATTACACTCATTAAGGGCGGGTGGGTGACTCTGCAATTGAAATTAGTAATTACTTCTAAAGAGAAAAGCTTTGCGTTTCCGTCGAAAAGCATTTGCAGATGGTGAATTTTTCATTTGTAAAGGAATTTTTTTTCCAGCACTTTCCACAACCGTTGTATCTTACTGACATAAGATCATATTTTAGGGTATTTTTATGCGTTGGGAAAAGACCATCATTGCTGTTTTTGCCATGTACTCTATCGATGAACAGAATCCACTAATTTACGGGAAGATGGAAATAAGAAGAAGCAATCTTAACAATACAGTCATAAAAACCAAGTGCAACTTCAACTGAAAATGATCATGGATTTTAGGATTTTCAAATCAGAGAAGATAGGCGAAGAGGGTACAGCAAATTGCTTAAATAAAATAACCCTTACAACTCTTTTATGCAACAAAAATAATAGATTAATTGTCTCGTAGGAGAGACCCCAAGACTAGGTACCATATTGCAGAGAGGGAGAAAAGAAGGAGTTATAAAAGAAGACCAAAACATCTATAGGTAAGGCGTGTGTTACCAAGGGTGGAGACAAACATTCAAGGTACCGTCGTTTGTATTCGTCGTAGCTGGACACACTGGATATATCAAACTGCGGACAGAAAAAACTGAGAAAACACACATTTAAGCGGTGTGCCCCATATAGCAGGGCCTTCAACGAAAGGGCACCTGGAGGCCATGGCCCCATTTTCTACAAAACAATAAAGCTTTTTTCCAAAAATTTTTGTTGTGGGTGCTAAATTTTCTCTTGCCCCCTCTCCCATCCCCCTTGTGTCTTGTAAGAAACTAAACGCCAGAATATTTCTTGTTGTTGAATATTTATTCCTATCTAATTCACATAGAAGAAATATAAACTTTAGGTTTAACGTTAGTAGTTAGTTAATCGATGGCTCTCTCTCTCTCGGTTCTCTTGTCAATTATTTATGTCATTCAAACAACAGGCCGACATCCATCAAATGCCGACGCTGTTGAGAAAGCAAAAATTGATTGACTGCCGAAAGGGGGGGGGGGCTAACTAATGTCTTAAGCTTTAGCCCCCCTTTCCCCCATGCCTTCTTTCCTGTGTCTTATTTTAAAGAACAAACTGCAAGCTCAAGCAAGTTTTTAGAAAGCTCGGTCATGTGATACTTCCATTAAGGTTTTCGTCTAAAACGACAGAAAGAAAATTGACATAACAGGTCTGCTGGATTAGTCTGCGCCCACTGGATAGGATTATTTCCAATTTTGACACTAATGCCCTCAGGAGAATGCTGAGGAGACTTGTAAATTATGAAATTGGTTTGATCAATGTTCACCGACGATTTGCTGGCATCAAGCAATATTTTTACTCTTTGAAATCCTTGTTTTCTACACCTTGAAGTAGATTAAGACTCTCAGCTTCATAATTGATGTTAGCTTCGTCTGAAAGTATTTAGACGGCTTATTTTGAGGTTGGGAGGGGTGGGTTATATAATATAAATGATGAAAAGGAAATCGCATATTTACACCGATGCCTCTTCTCTGCATTTAATTCATAAGGAGAAAGTAACTAGATTTTGATGACCTGCTTCATCCAAACGCAGTTCCTTCTGAATGTCGAGTATTTCCTTCTTCTAGAATTTTTCCTAATAAAACAAGCTGCATCTTTTACATACCATATATTCGTTCGTTCCATTGTGCTAAACGACTTATAGCTCTGAATCTTGGCTCGGGGGCTGAGCCCCTCCTGGCAAAAAGGCGATAGGTGGCGATAGATTTAATCGGAAGAAAATAATATCAATTGTGCAATATACCACAGAAAATCCATCAGCTACTCTCAAGTTCCTAATTTTAGGGGGGGGGGGGTTAAAGTCCATATTTCAGAAAATTTGCATACCCATGTTCATTTATTATCACCCTCCCTGATCACGTATTTCGTGCAAAAGTCATCCCTCCTTCCAATCTTTTTAGTTTTAAATTTTGGAAAATCTAAGCATTTCGATCTGTTATGACACCCCCTCCCAATTTTAGCGCTAGTTAGAATAATTCCAACCTCCCCTCCTTACTAGACCCTCCCCCCACTGACAATTAGGAACTTGAGAGTAGGCTTTTTTCTTTCCTGAGATGTCAGTAGCCTCCATTAGCAGTCACTCTAATTTTAGCACCACCCTGTGAATAATTCCGTTCATAGCATACCCTAATTTATACGTGGCGTTCATATTCTTTTACAACCTCAACTTCAATGGTTTTGGTCGCTGTATTTCATCGAGTAAATAATTCTTGAATCTAATTGTCTGTCTAGCCACCGATAATGGTTTCGCAAGTTTTCTACTAACTGAGACATCTTAAGTGGCTAGTCCATAGGTAGTGGAAAAATGTAGTTAGCCTGCTATCTGTGACCTTCGTTTCCTCCACTGCGACCTCCCTTATTCTTCATCGGAACCGTAGTCATGCAGACTATTTGAATCAGCTACCCTTTGTTCTTCGAAAAAGCGAGCCTGGCCTCAAAATGAACTGCGATGTGATTTCTTGGCCTTGCTAGCCGTAACGTCTTAAGAATTTTCTCAGGGACTGTTCGAAAGGTCTGAATGGCAACATCTGTTCTACTGAAAGACATTCTGGATAATCAGGTATGAACCTTGATGACTTATTTGCCCAAGTGCTGGTGTATTGACACTCCCAACAAGATTCGTTTGCAAATGTTCTACAGTGGAGAGTATCCTCATGATTAAGGTTGAAGACGTTCGAATGCCTAAACATGAATGTTGGTTGCGATGCTGTCAACATGACATTGGCAGTTTCACTGCATTGTTCAGCAGCTGGATGCCAACCTATGACCAACTTTGATTGACCAATGCGGGTGCAACAGATGATTGGAGCACTTACTTTTTCTGGTGATATGAGTATATTCTTCCTCTTCGAGGAATAGGGAAAATCCCACACTTTCCCTAGTTGCTCATCGTCGAATCTTAAGCAACTTCCCTGATCAAGATATCATTACAATAAACGCGTGGTATACTCTTATCTGATATACCATGGGCTAGTGAGAATATAGAATTGTTTTTTCAAGCACTTTTACATAAACGAAAGAATAGGCTCATCGAATACACTTTATGCAGTTAGTTACATGCTTTGCCTGGTTTTTATATCAGTAAGCCTTGAAAAAGCGTGTAGAGATTACTATTGACTATTAAAATAATCAGCCTCATTTCAGCGAATTGTTCACGGCTGCTTTTGTAAAACATATCCAGGTTTTCTAACCACTTGAATATGAAACAAATGAAGACTAAATCAAAGGTTAACACGTATCTCTTACATACAACATGTTTTGGTTGAAGTGGATGTTGGTAAAGGAATATCACAAAAAGCTAAAATATCTCTTAGTCATTTTTTATTTCTCCCTAAGGAAATTAGTGAAACAACCAGGGAAATCCAAGCTAGACTGAAATAAAAATATTTCACTTGCAAAAATATTTGTCTGTCCCACCCTATCTCCCCCTCCCAACTGTATATTTCCGAACAGTAAATAAGGATTTCTTTCAAATAAGCTGTTTTTTCATACGCTTTAGTAATTATATTGCAAGAACTAAAGATCGAATTCATCAAACTTTCTTAGTAACTGTTAAGTGAATTATTATTTAGTGGCGGCTATCCAGATACTTGTCCTTGTGCAAGGTTATTGGTTGAGCTTTTCCTAGCAGTACCTGACAGCGAGGTTTGGTTCAATTCTTTGAATCGGAGAGAGCTTCTGTTCGCACTGCGCTACTTCGGTAGCTATACATGAAGAAGTTAGGTGTCAAAAGTTGAAGAATGGCAGACCTTAGTCCCAACGCTTAGGCCGTTTTATTGCACATTTGTTGTTTTGATAATTTGAAAACCTGATTCCTTTTTCAAGACGGCGACCTTGCCATTTGTGTTTGCCATAATTTGCTAAACACGGAAGCATACTAGCAAAGACAGCTATGATAGCTCCTTGCAGGTTTACTTCTTTGAAAATTTCTACGTTTCGAAGTGCCGTGCCTTTGTCTGCTGCTAGCTCGAAATCCTTTCCAAGAACTGTTGCTTTAAAGCCACATAGTGTTGGCAACAACAAGCAAGACCAAACCAGAGCACAAGACAAAACATCTCTTCCATAGCAGCTTTAACGTCGTCAAATCTATTATGATTAAAGTTCTTTCAGATGTGTTTTCCGCAAGAGCATTAACGTTGCTTAAGGACTTACTGAGAGCTTGTTGTTCAGAAGCTAGATGTAATTCAGTTTTAGAGGTGTTTTGAAGACGCCGTTAGGAGCAAAAAGGAGTATATGTTACTGATGCAGAAATTCTGACATGGTGATGCTTATTTCGTTGCATTGACAAAAATTCTTTGCAATAATGATTTCCTGCAGTCCCCTCGTGCTATTATGAAGAGCCTTTTGCGCCTCCGCTGGCATGCGGCTCGGTGGTCAGTCTTATTGTACCATTAGTAAATCCATGGACCAATTTGAAATAGTTCCTTTACTATCAATGTCATCTGCGTAATTCCAGAGTCCTTGAGCTGACATTCATGATTTTATGTATTAAAGAAGACAATGAGGGTTAAAAAGAAAGAAGCTTCAATGATAATTCTAAAATACTAGCGCCAATTTTATTACAGTATTCAGCTTCATCTTCTTCCATACAAAATAATGTGCAAATGAACATGAAGATGATGTACAGCAAGCTCAAAGAGGTCTGAAGAAAACATTTGGTGAAGGAATAATGTTCACATTACGGTTTCATTACAGTTCACATTACATCAAAGTTTATGATTCTACATGGTAACCTGAAGCAAAGCACGTGGGCTTAAAGTGGTCGAATCACTGGGGTTCGGATGACGAAGTCACAAATGTGATTCAGTTATAATTTCGAAACGTATGGGATGCGTTTCAAGTCAGCCTCTGTTGTTGTCGGGGCAACGTTTTACATGTACCTATGTCTAATGGAATGCTTAAGTTCAGACAACCCTAGCACGTTTTCCAGGCTAGCTGCAAGATATGTGGTAACATTTTTGGTGCACTTCACCAAGAGCCTTTTGCCGAAAAGCAATCTCCACTTTCCAGAAAATGCTTTGAAAACTTTCAGTTTCCTAGCATGAGTTACTTTCAGATGCTTTTAATTCTTTTGCTCCAGAAAAGTTACTTGAACTTAACGATGCGACTATCTTAAACGTGTGTTTTTTATCACTACTTAAAAATGAAAATAAATTTTTCATAGTTATAAAAGTCGAACATCGAATAACACCGGCCTAAATCGACTTTACTTCGCCCAGTGAGTTTATTGCATCTTGCACTTGATTGAGACAAAACTGTATACAGAACAGCAGATTAGCTTGATTTGCAAAGGAAAAGTAGCTCAAGTAGTGCCTTTGATTGCATGGAACCCACGATTATGATTGAGTATTTTTTGCAAATCATTTGGCGATCCGAATTGGATTGTCATTTGCGGAAGATCACAGTACACTTAGTATGAAAAGCGAGATTTTATTAGCCTCTTATTACTAGGAATTTTTCATTTTGCTTGTGTCAGGCAACCAGACAGCAGGCAATTGGATTCGTGGACATAAGTTGTTTTATGTGAAAAACAAAACGCTTTGTTCTCTTAAAACCCATGTGAGCCTTTTGAAGGATTCTTTTTAAGGACAGAAGATCAGGATATCGGTGTTTGTTTGCGCCTTTGTATTTGGACCCTTTCACAATTTACAAGAAAGGTTGCTTTATATAAGATCAGCCAGCCTTGAAAATCTGTCCTTTTTGTTTGTTGTAGGCAATGAAGTTTAGAATTAATGTCAAATGGTGAGTTGTCGATCGGTAAGTCTAAATTGCTCTCTTACTGTGCATGTTTCCTCTGACACTTTGCAGACTCTCTTTTTGTTTCTCTTACAAAACCACAGTTTTTTGGTAAACGTACTGAGTTAGTAAAGCTGATTTTGAAAGGCTTTCCTGAAATAATTTTTTTCGCGTGAATTATCCAGTAAATCAGCTGTTTGTACAATGACATTGAACACCGAAACTTTACATATTTCAATCAAAGTTTTGGATTTTTCCTCACACTTGCCTCAGACCAAAGAACACATGCTCCGGCTGTAACACAACTTTACGTTAGTTTAACACTTAAATAACTCATAGGCGATAACTCATAGAATACTTGCTGGAATGACGCCTGTTGTTTCTGGAATGACTTTTTTGATGCTTATGTCACTCGCTTTTGCATGTTTCTATTCTTGTCGGTCGTTCATCAATGAAAATTTGAAGTAGTGCTCATTTCTAGAACGTTTATGCTTGTAAGCAGTTTAAGTAATGAAAGCAAGATATAGTACATGTTAAATGCGAATAGGAGAATGCAGTTAAACATCTCATTAGATCCTTATCTTCTGTGCTATTATTAAATCTTTATACAGACTTTTTATAGTTAGAACATTTAAAGCCTTTGGTACATACATGAGCATTTGCTAAAGCCTAGGAATAAGCATTTGCTACAGAAATCTTTTGGGGAAAGAAGACATTTAAAGAACAAGAGATAAATTCTAAGCAACTATTCGCTACAAGAGGCGTATTAATGGCCTTTTGTTTATTACAATCTATTGTACAACAACAAAAGGAAACAATTGCATTCTTACTTGCAATTTTGCATTTAAACGCACATATAGTGACTAAAACATTATATGAATGTTGCTTACAATAAAAATTGCGATGATTGATGATGGTCTTGTAAGCTAATTGTGAAGGTCATTCGATCAGTTATGATGGGTTGATGATGCATAGCCATGTGTATGCCTGACTGGTAACTTTTTGTATACCCGTTTGAAATAAGGTTCTATGGAAGTGAACTCGTTGGAGATTCTCTACAACAACTTGGCTAAAGAACGGTTAATAAATATACGATATCCACCACTACAGAAACATTAATGCATTCCTACTACAGATGTACTAACAATTATCTACATTCGATCACTCAAGAAAATGCAGCGTTTGAACTATTTATGCAAAACATGCAACACACTATAGAACTAATTGCCTAAGACATCATCACGGATTGGAACAAAGTCTCAACCAAGTTTCAGAGCCAAGTTAAAAAGATATGGGTTATCGTTTGTTTTTTATTGTACTCCCATTGTCGTTCGTTATTATTACACTAAAATGCTGTCAGAAATATCTACAGGAAGTAAATCCCACAGGGCAATAATCTAGAAAGAACTTTTCCTGCAAAGGTTGGTAACTCCAAGAAAGTCTCAAAATCTCCATGTTCTGCTCAATGATCCAAATCGGGATTTCAAAATGTTTCTCCATGCATAGGACTAAACATTCTCCTTGTTTTCTGTGCCAACTAACCGGGTCTTTCATATCCACATGCAACTTTTGAGGATTCTTTCCCCCCATCATCAAGTGAAAACATAAATAAGTATTTTAGCAGAAGAAACTTCTCCTAGTTCAACTTTGCTGTATTTGAATGTATAACGCGTTCATTAGACTGACGCTGGATAAAGTTGCTCAATCGAATTAGCCATACCATTTTCACAAAAACACCGCAGGCGGACATCACTGCACAAAGAGGCTGGAAGTAAATTATGACAGAGAGATTCAAAACTGATCGCAGAGAATATAGGATTTTAATATTACCTTAAACAATGGCGGGACAGGTGGTTACTCTCTAACATGCTTTGTCCTCTAGAATTGTCAATTCTCGCATTCAAGACTAATTTACAAATATATCCTTCAATAATGAATCTTGAACGCATGGTTAATAATTTCGCTAGAGAAAAGACTTACTCTACTAGTTGCCATCTTCATATTGGCTCAGTCTGCTTTGTAAACTTGGTAGCCATCGGATTTTTCGCTAGAACGCAGACCTGTGAGATGTTAAAGGCGCGAACATTGCTCTCTTGGTAGCTGCTTATGTTGCTGTCTTTCGAATTCATTCTTAGTTATTTTCATGACAGAAGGAAAGTACTAGTTAGTCTGGAGTCGTTTCAAGACACCAAAGCAGACCGGTCAGCGTTTGTTTTCTTTTAAAAATACCTGCAACATTACTCCGGCTGCTTTTGAAAATAAGAAATCGATTTCACAGCACTGGAATTGAATACCTTCAATACTGCCGCAGCCAACGCACTCAAGAGCAGCGGTTCGTGTCTGGGAAATCAGCAACAAAGTGTGGCTTCAAGTTATTTCCTATCTTATTGTGCTTATATTGTGAGTATTGATTTGAATTTGAAGCTTTTGGCTCCTTTCTAAGTACGAATACCAAGTTGCATTGCACGATGTGTACAAAGCTGAATTCGTTGTATATGCGCGAGTTTCAGCAAGCTTCAGGTGCACGTTCAACAAATGTGATGTTTTTTTAGAATAAGAAAAGCTGGATTTGGAATGAATATAGATTTTTGCTTGAAGGGAACTTCTAAAGGTGTAGTCCATGTGGTTTTTCAATTTATTCATTTTCGACTTTGGTTGTTTACATAAAATTTTAGTGAGTGCTCTGTTAGATATAAGGCCAATCTTAAAATCTTCACTTTTTACAGACTAAGTGCATATTGAAACTATCTCTGCCATCTTTTGTTGTTAGACATGAAAGTGACACCAATCTCTTCTCATCAGAGTCGTAGCAACTTGTGACACCAATTTTGCATTTTAATGCGACAAATGTGCAATAACACTGGTTGCATATCTTTGCATGGTGTGAAAATCTATTCAAAGATTTGTAGATGACCAAGAAACCGTTGACATACATGTTTATTAATTCGGTCTATCCGGTTACATTTGATTTACCCGATCGAACAACAACCGAAGGTCTTTGTAGCCTGTAGTCTTTGTAGAAGTAAGCCAGTATCTCTTTTCTCATAAAGATGCATACGTAATATAGCTTTGAATATTATTGAATTATTTATTCAATAAAACGGTCCCCTTCATCAATAGTGTGTATTCTAGATCTGACAGAGATTGTACATGTCCAAGCATTCCACACCTTGACAATGACATAGAACAAAAGTCTACGATTTCACTGTCTCTGAACATAACCACTGACATGAGCTATTGTCATTTTCGTTTACGTCTCCAGTGAGCCGTTACAGTTGTGAACTGAAGAACGAATCTCATAACAGGTATATAGTACATTGGCTCTCAAATCACCGTATAATCCGCGTTGTCTTTTTACCAATTTCTAGTTTGCATTAAAACCTCCAAAGACTCTAATAGACTGATCAATTTCTTAACAAAAAGCTGAAAAATACGCAAGCTTCTTTAACTAATAAAATTCTATTGAACAAAGCTTTATTTGCATCAGAGAACATCTGTTTTTTTGCATAAAATATGAAACGTCTGAGCGATCACAGCCTGGTGAAAGTCAGTTGTTTTCATCTCGTAGGGTTCTTGATGATATGAGTGTGTATCAACAATAACCAGAGAGTCATTGGAAGCAGCGACAGTGGATTGGCGCTGAGACAAACTTACTCCATTCAATCGTAGTCAGTGTTCATTGTTCCCGTGTGTTGAAGAAAATGCAGCTTGGAGACATCGTCATCGTAGTTTTTGCAGCCAGCCTCCTGATGTCTGTGGGTACGTGCGTTTTAGTGACCCACGAAGTTAGGCTGCACAATGACCTTCGTCCAAATGCGAGCATGCTACTGTTGCCCGAAGAGTACAACGGCAGACGAAGAGCCAACGTGTCAATTGGCATGACGTTGAATCAACTCGTCGATGTGGTAAGCGGCCACATTCCCAATGCATTTTTGTGGCAGGTGACACTGCTTAAGTAAAATATAACTGTCCCGATCCAAGCGCAGTGGGTAGAATAGCGAATCCGAGTAAATGGCCCTCCTAGAAGTTGATGACGCAATAACTTGGATTGAAGCCGAATGGTTTGAAGCAAAGCAAGAGAGGTTTGGTTAGATGGCAAACACATACCGCAGTTACTCCTTTAGCAAAATGTTAGAGCAATAGAATCTGTCTTGGTGGGTCGCTAGCAGCATGCCAGCCTATTGCCTAAGCTATGAAGCTATCCTGTTTTAGATCAGGCCTTTGGTAACAAAGTTACAAGCAATTTTTGCAATCACTGTGTCGTAGTAACAATTTGCTCATGCATATTTCCACTCTTTTTACATACCTATTGAGAAGTGTCAGTTGAAATTTTCTTGCTAAATTTAGAAAGTAAAGATGCTTTTCTTCAAATTAGTTCAAACTACGGTTCAAAACTTTACAGCTCTCGAAGTGCATGATCGTGTTTTTGGCAACAATAGCATGCTTTCAAGCTGAAATAATGCCGATGAAAATATAGATGAAAAATGTTACTGACTTAAGGTAGAAGGGATTTTGTTGGCAGCATTAAGAGGATGACATGCTTTTATTATTTGCCAGTTATTAGCTGAAATCTTCAATTCTTGTTTTCGAAATTATTTAGTCTAGGCCTTTCTGCGAAAATTCTTCTTGCATAACGTGATTAATGTCCCTGATCATGCTAAAGGCGAGTATTTTTAAGTCGCTGATGATGTCGTTTTCTTCCAGTATTCCAAGCAATACTGTACAATGAAAATTTTTACTTAAACCGTCATTGATATTGAAAAGAGACTGATGATGTTTCTGGTTTCTTTTTACAGGAGGAAACCAACGAGCACGTGATATTGAATGCTTTCATTCGCCAGGTGCACAGCTTAGCGATTCCATGATTCACCTATCCTTAATTGCGTGATGCTTCCATGAAAACCTATGATTTATTTACATCTAAGACTTTCGTCGGCAATGGAAAAATGCCTAAACAACACACTTTTTCGTGTGCTTCGTTGTTTTATTTTATATTACATAGCGACAAACAATTCATATTATTAGGCAAGCTAGGTCGTCTTTTGATCAAGGAACTTTGGCGTCTGTCTACATATCTATGCGAAATGTCATTCTATGTAGACAGGAAGAGTTCGTCTTTTCACTTTGACTCTTCTAAAAGAAGAAAGTATTAAGAGCACGGTGATTGGTCGTAAGACAGCCCATCATGCGCTCTCCTCACAACTATCATGTGATCTTTTATCCACAACTGGCTATCTATTTTGCCAGCTTCGATTCCTTTCCCAACGTTTGCATACTTTGAAGAGGGACGAATAAAAAAGTGAAGCAAAATATATGGTGCCGCCGATCCATGCTAATTTGAATGAAATTCTTTTCCACTGTTTCGTTGATAATTTCATTATTTCTAGAACATGTTTATTCTTCCATTTTCACATGTTTACTTATCCAAACCGTCTTTGTTTCTCTTTATTTAAAAATCAAAACTGAAAAAGCAATTCAGTTGTGTTGGAGCATCAGTCATGACTACACTTTCCACATAAGACCTACCCAGGGTACACAAGACCAAGTATCTGTTGGGAATCATCGGATCTCTCACCCTAGAGTATTGCTCAAAGAATACGAAGAAAATTCTGATTCATTTTTCAAAGAGAGAGTATCAGACCATATGCAAGAAAAGGCGGCTATCGCTTCACCAATTAAACAAGAAAGATAGTCTGCAATGCATAACACTCAGTCCAATTTGCCTTTTCTAGATCTGGTACAATCCAAATCTTAAATGGGACCCTAAAAAGTATGGTGGTATTACACAGATCAATGTGCAGCCCGGTCAAGTCTGGACTCCGGATTTATACCTTTACGCAAAGTAAGACAACTTTGTTGATCCCTTCGTGGGGCTTTGTTTTACATCTTGTCTCTTGGTTTTCTGATACAAATACCTTCTTCTTGCGAATCGAATCAGAGGCTTTAGTCTTTTCAGAAGGATAATTTTGGCATCTAATTCAAGGTCGAATTTTTGCGACTTTGTAGCTTTTACAGACGCAAAATTTGCTGTTAACTACTAATGATCTCTGACGAGGAAAAGCAGAGATGTATACATTGAGCAGTTACTAGCATTTTTAGTGATATCGTTGCTTATAGTCAAATATAGTAATGCATTGTGGATGATTGCTTTTATTTGATCCATTGTGGTACATGTTATGGCATAAAATCTATTAGCTTTCTGGGCCTAAAAATTTGGAGTTATTTTCCAAATGAAATGAGACCGTTCAAAAATACTAGTCAATTTAAAGGCCTAAGAAGATTGGTATTTAGAAAACCAATGAGCCTGCAATGCCTGCAAGCAATAACTCCCATCGCTCAAATTGTTTCATGTTAGTGTTTATCAGTGTTCACACTATTGTCAAACCAACGGTTAAAAAGGTTTATCATCATCATTACCATCATTTTCATTTAAGTGCATTGATGCTTTGCATTTATTTTACCAGTGTGGAGGAGGACAAGAGTTACAACGGGTTTCTGGACACTTTGAAGACTCGAGTCACACTAACAAGCGACGGCAAGGCCAAGTGGCTGTCTCCCATCATGTTTCGCATCAGTTGCGGGATCAATGTGGCGAAATTTCCATTCGACACCCAAAAATGCGAGTTTAGATTCGGAAGTTTCACGTACGACAGCCTGAAATTGAATTTGGTCCCTGAACGGAGCTCAGCAGATCTGTCAAATTACACAGGTACAACACTTGAATGCAATCTTCACAGTGATTCACAACCGTTCGTGAAATCAGTACGTCTCTGCATTTCTATGGAGACAATAGTAACACTTAATGCTAAATTGTATAAGGCAATGCCGTCGTAGAAAATGCCACTTTGAAATGTCGAGCGAGCAAAATACTCCGCGTGTTCCATGCAAGCAGATGTTATCTTCCATCAACAGGTAAACAAACGATTGAAACACGATGAAGCATTCAATATTTTTGCATGACAACCTGCTATTTATCGCCCTCAAGTCATCTTCGTGATTTGTAGGTAGAAACTTACAAATTTTAGAAAGAGCGTTCTCAAGATAACAGCTCTGGTGATAAGACCACAAAGAAGACATTCGATCGCCCTATCCAAAATCAGTTGCTTTTTCAGTCTTCAGAACCTCACATGGGTGTCTTGTAGATTAGGTTGCTTGGGATCTTAGAGAAACATGCTTTTATTAACTTTTGAAGTGCTCAAAGTACATTTAGCGAAGCGGATTTTTCGGAAAGCGTTATATATTTGGTGTTGGAAATCTATTTTTGGGGGTACCCACTCACTCGTTTTCCAACTAGGAATTTTTCATCTTATTTGTATCAAACCCGGGAATTGATTTTAAAAACCAGTATGGTAACCTACGATCATTAAAGTTAGTTCAACATAATTTAGGTAACTTGAGCATATGGCTCAATGTCTATTGTTATCCACTACTGAAAAATTAAGGGTCCTTTTTCTTAATGCGATAGTTGCAAGATTCTTGTAAATGGGAAAATGACCTTCTTTTCTCAGTAATTTAAAGACTTTTAGTATCAAACCACTTGCAACTAAAAACCCAAAAATTATGTACTTTTGTGATGCTACTTTATGTCATTCGCTTCAAGTATGCATCATTACATTTCCACTGTTTCCATTATATTCTATATTTCATTAGCAATTTAATTGAGATACAGTGCAGTTGATTAAGCCTGAAACTGGTATGGCTACTTTACAACTCACTACATTCACTGCCTTTTCACTTTTTGTATTTTTTGAAATTTCATATCTTTGATCCTTTATTCACAGAAAATGTCGAATGGATAATAATTTCTATGGACACTAAGAAAACCCAAACACTTCATGCATGTTGTGTGAACAAGTTCGACGAAGTCACATTCAATCTCGTTATCAAAAGGAAGCCATTGTTTTTACTTATCAATCTCATTGCTCCGAACATGATTTTCTCTTTCTTGACAGTCGTCGTCTATCTCATACCAGCAGGCACAAGTAAGTTTGAGATTTTCATGTCTTTGTAGAGCCCGTCTAGATATTTCTTACTTTCTGGCTTTAAGTTGTCACCTCTTGGCTACAAAAGATATTAATTGTTCGATATATTATTGTTCAGAAATTAAAAGAGTATTTACGCCGTCTTGAAATCAAATTCGCCCTCCATATCTTGCAAATATGAATCGATGCTTAAATTTTCATTAGTGTGGAAACGTGAAGTTTTGTCTAATGTACCTAGCCACAGATTTTTACTGGCTTTTTGACATAAGTGGGTACACTATTTGCATTGAAAAATGTATTCTTTGAAGAGGATCCAAAATAAGGCAATTCTGCCACGAATTGATAGTTTAATCTTGGAAAGAGCTTCTTCCTACTTAAGGTTTTGTGGCCTCGTTGTCTTCTTTTGTATGGCTTGCTAGCTTTGATGTGAAACCGTTCTTTTTCTAGGTGAGAGATCTTCATTTGTGGTCAGCCTCGTTCTCGCCATGGCTCTTTTTCTCACTTCCTCTATAGATTTGATGCCAGATAGCTCCAAGGTGATACCATTGTTCAGCTATTTCCTTGGCCTTGTTCTTCTCGCAATGTTTCTTTTGACAATAACAGTTTGCTACAGCTTAAGTATCTACTATGCCAATGCAAGCGTAACCATCATGCCTCTCTGGATGCGAAAATATCTGCTTAACAAACTGGCACCGTTCTTTGGAATCATGATCAAGACCAAGAGAGGGAACCGCAAGTCCAAAAGAGAGGAGTCCAATTTGACTACAACTGTCAACGATGAGCTTGAGTGTTGCCACCCCGGGCGCCTGTGGAAAGCGGAAAATGCACTGAGGCAACCGGGTTGTCTTTGGAACAACAAGGAGCGCAGTCGGAACATCCTGAAAGACTTGAAGCTGGACTCGAAGGCCGATAAGAATTCACTGAAAAAGATCAGCAAGCACTTGACGAGGATCATTGATAGCATGGAGCGAGAAGAAGAGAGGGCACATAGGCAAAGCGAGTGGCGGGCCGTCTCCAAAGTACTCGACAATGTCTGCTTCTGGATATTCATTTGTGCTTTTTTGCTTGCAATTACCTTCTGTTCCATTAAAGGAGCAACTCTAGAGTAGAAAGAACCATAGGGGAAGCTCATCAGGAAATGCTCGAGCGAAATTGCGCCAATTCTTAATATAACAATTCCAGACACTCGCCTGTGAATGTGTCAGGCTTGTTCGATACTTGGACTGCAAAGTTGCAGTATTGCAAATGCTGCAAGTGTCTTGTCTTTAACACTCTCTATAAACATTTGAGATTATTGTTAGTCAGGATGAATCGAAAACGGTGATTGGCCAAATGGAAATAGCTATTCATAAAACGAAGCCATGTTTATTGTAGAATATTGTTGTAACTTGCAGTTTGAATATTGCTGTTGATTTTGTCACAAAGACGCAAGGTAGTTGTGTTTTGTTTTTAGCATCAAAATGTTTATCTTCTTGATGTATTGGCCATTATAGTGCCACTCCTTGCTTTTCATTTCTCGCAGAAATGGACCCGTAAGCGAGGCTTGGTAGGGAACTGAATTTCGGAAAAGAGACTGCTGCATCTGGCACTTCCTGTTGCCTTAAACATGCACACAGACACAGGGGTATCATGCCTGTAAACATTCAGGCGCGGGCTTGCTGAAACTCCTCTAAAGGAATGGGGAAGCGAAGCAATAGTTAGAAAATCGCGGAATGAGTTGTTTATTAGCCTTGTCCAGAGGTAGACAGAGTGGTGAGGCTACAGGTATCTATTGTACTCAAATAAATGCTTTAGAGAACTTCACAATAGCAAGAAATGGCGGAGACAGTATTTGCATACTTCAAGTACTTTTTCGTCTGAAACTTCTAGGGTATGCAGACGTTGGGAAATGACCAAAAGCTGAAAATATGAATAACCAGTGGCAGACACTAGATGGTGGTAAGGAAGAGTTCCTTTTCCCTTAGGCGCTTCTAAAATTGAGGTGTGAAGTGAAGGAAGTTTGTCATTTACAGCTAATCATGCACTCTTCTTACCACTATCTAATTTTTAAGATCCGAAACTGGCTATTTATTTTCGGACGCTTGCACTCACTGAGAACTGTCGGTCGAAAAGTACTTCAAGTATGCAAGAAGAATTTCCGCCGTTTCTTGCTATTATTCAGTTGTACTATTTCATTGCACAGCTTCTGCGCTGGGAACAAATCCTTTAAACGCCATTAGAACATGTTGGGACATGGGATTAAAAAATTTCTAAAATGAATGATTTGAGGAATTTTGGGTGCAGCTACAGCAATGCTCTCTATGTCATTCTCCTTGAGTCATGCTCTCTAAACTTGAAAATAATGCACCTGTAATTATTGTTTGATTTTCGTCAGTAGTTAGTTTAAAATTGAAGTTGAATAAATCATTTCCGATGGTAAAAGCAATCTCAAAGAACATTTTCCATAGAATTGAGAGGAATGGTCCTTTTCCCGTGACCACCCTAGTACTAACAAATTACAACAGTCTCAATAAAGATAGGTGCAATATATTCAATTAAATTTAAAAAGTTGTGCCTGAAGAATAACTTTAATAGGTAAACGGTTTTCGTCAGTAGTTATTACGATTTTAGAAACAAAATAATTTTGTGGTAAACGATGAAGAAAGTGTATAATAAAAATCAAAAGATATCTTGATATGAGGTTGTGGCATAGTTGAGATTGAAACATCTACTGCAAACCCATTATAATAACGTGTAATACGGATTGGTTATACAAGTTATTTGTCGCCATATGCTTTATAAAAACAATTCACAAAAACAGTGGGTGACTTGTGAATCGATAACAACACTTAAACGTGCACATATATCAGAACTCGTATAAGGATACAGAGCCTTCATAGCAAGTCAAGAATATTAGATAATTGATCGCTCATGCTTATTGTATACTAATGTATGAATATCATAGGTTATCCGTGAAGTAAATGCAGTTCATGTTATTAAAACCTTCAGAATTGAATAATAAAACGCTCATGACAAGCAAATAGATGTTGACGACGCGTTAACGAAATGCGAAAAAAATCCTAAAACTCTTGTTAATTTCTTAGAACTTTATCTCTACACAAACGGGGAGAAAACAGATTAGTTCAAGAGAATTACGCAAAAAACTGGACCCTACAGAAGTCCTGGTTATCCTCAAAACCTTGTGCAATGGCTTTAAAGCGGTAAAACAATAGTCCACCAATTTAAAAGATGACTTCCTGCTTTAGAGGTGACTGTCTTCCAGTGGCTCTGAGACCTTTCCGTTTGCCTGGCCTTTGTGAGCCTGATTTGTTGTTGTTGTTGTTCTGTCTTCTTCGCGTTCAATTAGGCTGCGAAACGATTCCCTCTGGCGAATATGCGGGTTCCCTGAAATGATTCTACAGGGAATTTCAGAGACGCTTCTGCTCTTCTGAAGAAATCCCCGGAGAGCGCAGTAGAAGAAAGGATTCAAGCAACTGTTCAGCCAAATTAACACATGCGAGAAGTTGATTGCTTTCGAGAGAAGAAAATAGTTCTGGACAACGCTGAAATCCATTATGAAGAAGCAGACGTAGATTGGGAGGTAGCAAATGGCGAAGCAAGATAATAACAGCGTCATCAACCTAATGAACCTGTTCTGCAGCAATTTCGAAGCACGCTCGCTGTACGGTGTCAACCCGAATTTCAGCCTGATGACAATTATGAAATACGCAGTCAAGATGAAACCCAAAGGTAAGGCGTAGTTTACAAGGAAAATGAAGGTCGTGTAAAGCTGTCTTTGGTAATGGCTAGGCCAGAGTTCCTGACACTGGTACAACGTGAGCTTCTTGTTATACTTGTAAGCGTAGAACGAGGGTGCAGCCACAAGCGCTGACCAGAGCCATATGAGCAGTATCTTCACGCGTAGGCCAAACATGGTGGACCGTGGGGTCATTGGGTGTATGATGGCTCGGTATCTCTCCCACGTGATCGTCGCCAATGTACAAATGCTTGCAGATACGACCATGACTTGTATCGAAGGCATCACCTTGCAAAACAGCCAACCAAATGTCCACTTCTTGCTTTCGTAGTAAATAACCGTGAAGGGTATGCAGAAAATGGCGACAAACAAATCAGCCACATTCAAGTTTATCAAATAATAACCGTAGTAGTAATTCTTAATGCTCCGTAGCTGCTTGTGCCTACAAATGTACAAGATGGCGGCTACGTTTCCGCAAATTGTCAGGAGAAAGATAATGGATGTGAGCGTCAACCTCAAAACATCGACCGGAGAATGAGTGCTAGATGACTCGATATTTTTGATCGTGCCTCCAGTGAAGGTAGGAAGAACTGTCCTAGTTTGGTTCTCTGCCAAGGAGAGGCTGGTGTTGAACACCAAATTGATTGCCGCCCCACTCTGGTTCATCGTACCCTCACCACTGTTCTTGTCGCAAGACAGCTATCTACAAATAAATGAACATCCAGTTAGGAAAGACATTTGAAAAGATCTTAAATACAAAAGTGAAACTAAAAGATGATGTAAATCATCTATCATTGGAAAATATAGTATATTTGTATCTGTTCAGTGCATACGATCTCAAAATCATCTATGGAGCAGGGTTTCTTTGCAAGATAAGATAAATATTTTTTGGGTCAATTTCGATGCTAGAAATTATTTTTTGGGCTGTTGGTTCGTTCCCAAGTATGAGTATCCCTAGGTCATTAAGTACTTATTCCATTCCTGTCTGTTTATATCTTTCCTTCCTTGCTACAAACTCCGCTTTTGTCTGGCTGTTTGGCCAAATGCATATTTTACATGATTTTCTTGGTGCAATCACAGACACATGCCTCATCTGTAATCAAACCTAGGCCATAGTGTTAATCAGGGGTATTTGAACCACCTCTCCCATAAGAAGATATGTTTAAAACAGGTCATAACATGCTTCTATTATGACTAATGAAAACATTAATTTTTTCCAAATCCGACTAGCATATGCTTATAGCAATTGAGGATTTTAGGTAGAAAAGTTGGCAACTAGATGTTGTTTATTCCGTGACCCGGGGGTTATGCTGGAACAAGAATCCTAAATCTCTTGACTTGTGGAATCTCTTATCCAAAATCTCTGAAAACTTATGTCAACCCTAAAAGCTGCTTCTACCGAGCCCCAAGAGACACAGGTTCTACAAAGGCGTGTCCCTATTCTGTACAAAAGTGAAACAAGAATCGCTCTCTTTTACAACCAATGGCAAATAAACTGATGGCTTAGATATCTAATAACTCTATTCCTCGCTTTCTTAATATAGATGATTTGACTGCACCCTCATAAACACGCGCAAAACAATGCTCTTCATTCGTAGCAAATGGTTCTTTGACCATCTGTCTATCAATGCGTATATTGTCAGACAATACCATTAAATCATTTCAAACATCATACTGTCGATACAATTCCAGGACGGTCATTCGTCAAACTATAATGAATGGTCTTTTACAAACTAATTAATCTTATTTTTTATGCAATAATCTAAACAACTACTACATGAACGAAGGATTATGATATTCACTATTTTTAAACGAAGAGGAAATCAAAGTCACAGACAGAAGATTTAGGCTGCAATCTAGAGGTTACGGTTATTTCTCAAACATAGACAAAGGCAAGCAGCTTGAAAGAATTTAACGAGCAAAATTTTGCACCTGAAATTCTGAAGTTGTTTTATTTTTCATTAAAACATTTGCTCTTCATAACACATGATACTGCTAAAATATTCAAAAGGAGCATTGTTTTAAATGGTACATTGTTTTCATTGATTAATCTCGAATTACTTTCAACAAGCCTTCAAAAGCCTGTTCTTGTACTTGCAATACAAGATTGTCTATAAATCCATTTACGTAATATTGTGTCTGGTTGCAGGGAAAGCATTTCCATGTACAATCGCTTGTCGAAAACGCTTACAATGAGAAATTAATATTAATTGCGAGATTTAACTGGGAACTTTGCAATCACACTAGCAGTAAAACGAATAAAAAAATAAATCATAAATCTGGATGTCTATAGCTAATGCAGTGCAGAACCGCAGCATACCATATTCTTGTTGACACCTTGGTTGCTGAAATAGCTGTCCTACACTGAGCGTCTTTTCGCAAGCATTCAGAATCACATAGAAGCACGAGTGACAATGGACAATGCAGCCCAAACCGTCAACCATCTGACCCAGCAAGCATCTGCACTAACACTACACTATAACCAAACTTAAGACCAGAGCTCTAACACTATTAAGCCATTAGCTTTATGAGCAAATGCAAAATAATCCCCTTTGTCATTGAACCGATCTTGATGCTGCATAACACGCTTTGCAAATCCGTTTGAAACTCGCATTTGTGCTCGCTTGTGCTACTGATGCCTTTAAACAGATCGGTGATGCACAACATGCACCACTGACCACCATGGCAGATGCCACAATTAAAAATTCTTTCAAAATTAAAGTAACTAACTGTGTTGTCCAGAATTTCTACATACAATTGGTACTATTGAATCAATTTTCACAGCGTCAAACGACACTTAACAGAAACTTTATGCCGAATACCAGACTTGTTTGTCAATCTCTCCTGTCATTTGGACCATGTACATGAAATTTTATAATATTTAATTTTATATATTTATCAGATTGGTTTTTTTTGAATGGCAGGGATGTATTCTAATGTATAGGTATCACAAATTGAACATACATTTTTGTTTGCACATTATTAATTGTAAGCTACAAAAGCGTATTTTAAAAACTTCTGCCATTAGCAAGACCGTGGCAGTGAACAAAAACTTTTTAGAAAAAATTTGGATATGTGGCAGTAGAAAAGGCCCAATTCCCAAAAACTTTTCCGGAATTATTTGCTACGTTTTCTAATGAAAATTCAAGAGCAAGCTAATAGAACTTATGGCTCCATGGATTAAGATGCATGTCAGTAAAATGGTGATCGGAGCTCAAAGAACTATTGACTGTCTATCAAATCTTAATACTGTTCTCCATCCATTTCGTAAACTTGTAAATGGATCAAAGTAAGCCCATTGTGGTCTTCCTTCGAACATTTTCAATTGAGATGTTTCAGTCAACTCCATTTGCGACAAATTGCACCCCGAAGACAACAATCGGAGCGCCGCTCATCAAATTAAGTGGGTAGGCCCTTTTCTATAGAAGTCGCTGTGTGTGGAAAATGTCAAGGAAACCACATTACAGTTATGAAAACCTATCACCATACGGTTGGTAAGTGAGCTCATGGGATCAGCTGGAAGAACGCGGAGGCAGCTATACGAGTCTCCAACATGGGGCATCATCTTTTATAGAAAACAAGATTACATGCAACCGCCTCCTTAGAATAACATTTAAACTTAGTATCAAATTATCAAGTGCAATATAGCGTTAACAAATTTTCAATATTCCTTTTCTATGCACTGACTCATACATGCTTGTTAAATTTCACATGATATCATACCGCAGTTAGTGAAATATTTGGAGCATCCATCAGGCATACCGTTGTGCCACTTGTTTCACAAATCAATGTTCCTGACACGTACTCCTAAAGCTTCATTGTGAATGCGTTTTGTGACCCCTTCAGGATCGATATTTGCTTGACCCTTGGCTACAGACAAGCTTTTCTGGTTAAACCTCCCTCGACCCGTTATTCATACTTAAAACTGTATTTCCGTCTAAAATAGCAACAAAAGACTGGCAAATCCAAGAAAAATGTATAGTTTACCGCAGCTATTTGCTTACGTTGTGAACTATAGTGGACCTGGTTACAAATTTTGCCGTTAAACATAAGCCCCAATGTGTTTTTGCGAATAAAAGGTCTCTGACTATCAATTGCTGATAAACGGTGCCATTAGCTTCATTGCCAGGGAGGTTAAGTGATCTTGAGACCGTTGTTAATTAAAAAACTACTTTGCAGGATTTTGCGGTGCATCGAGCCGTTCAGATTCGAAATCCACTGTCTAGTTTTGGCCTTAGACTAAATTCTTAGGGCATAACGCAAACGCTTTCTGAATTGTTTATTGATAAAGAGAGAGAACGCTAGACTTGTTTGTGTCCTTCTCGTGTTGTAACGCTACAAGATACACCCTGATTGCTATCAAAACACCCTTTGTAAAAGGAATTGAATCGTTGTTGCTCTTGTGGCGGGTGTACGGGTGTGTTCATCAAGGGAGGATGGCGATACGGCTCCTTGATTCGGTAAATTAGAGATTATTTACTGATGTTCAAAGTGGAAACAGTTCATTAAATCATTGCTTTCAGCAAATCATTTTTCTTGGAAAATATCCATGCACGTGACTAGGTCTTGTAAGGCTTGGAAATATCTTACCTTTATTCTTTTCATTGACGACATCTTTAAAAGAACTCCCAACTAGAACAACTTTTATTTTCCATTGTAATTGACTTACTTTTTGAAATCACTCAAGGCATTGGCTCATATGAGAACTTCTAGTGAATGCTCTATCACCATTCACCGCTCCTTGCTCGCCCTGTATTTCTCCTCTTTCTATCTTGAAGAATGATTTGTCGATCATTTTCCTGATAATTACGTCGTTTCTTAAATAAAAGCTTTAACCATAACGAGTTGTTAAGAGAAAACAGTACTTGTCAGGGGGGCTGTGCAAGGATCCATGATTAATGATGATTTAAGAAGCTCGTGTCAACAAAGCCCTTTAAATGAATAGCGAAGTTTAAGGCTACACGCTTTTCCCATTTCGCCCTTTTTTGGCTGTCATAACAGCTGCTAAACACTAATCTAAAATCGGGATTACACCATGACCATCCCACGAAAAACATTGTAATCAACACTCTTTTTGGCGAGAGACCACACAAGATTGGCGAGTATCTCCTTCCTCGGTTATGGCCTTCCAAGTCGATCAGCTGAAGAACGAAGATTGAACCACGCCTACAAAGGGGCTGTTTCATGAGGCTGTTTAAAAGTTAGGGGTGTTCATTGGATTTACCAACGTTCTTGTTATAATAATACAGTAAATAATAAATGCTTCATGAATAAATGCAGTATGCTGCCTCAAAGAATGTTTACCTTTGAGCAGCAATGTTAACAATCTGGTCGAAGAGGGATTGTAGCAAACATGAATGCTAAGTGGTCAGCGAGTAATCTTCAGTCGTCCATAACTGTTAGCTGAAACTGTTTTTTCTTGCAAGTTTTGATGTTTGACCGATATAAAAAGGAAACAGTGAACCGCAAATTTTGGCCAAAACTGTCCCTCAGTATACCTTGGTAGGATCTGAGAGAAAACAATGAGTGGTTTTGGTGTTTAAGTGGGAAATGCTGTGAAAAATCTAATAGATATCAATTTATATACGAAGGTGGACTTAATTAACGGCATTATCATGATATGATGAAGTAAAGAGTGGTCATTTGAAAAAGCAAGTGGGCCGAGGACTCATTCAAATTATGTATCTGTTGCTTACACCGATTTATAGAGAGCCATCAGGCACAGGTCATTGGCTTGGCAAGACAGGCGTTGGCTACCAGAGGTTATTTGAAGTTAGAGACGGGTGGAGCCAAAGCCAGGATCAACTTTCATTACAGTCCTTTTAATACCATCACTGCTGGAAAACGATAACGGCACCTTTTCTTGCTGACTTTGGGTGAATGGCTGCAGAATGTCATATTACAGTTCTGCCCAGGGCGCTCACGAGTGTACCTGTGGCTTGCAGACTTTATAAATGCTCTTCATAATGTCAACATTCACTTGTTTGAAATGAAAAATCTGTTTACAGCCCGAACTAAAGTTCAATTTCCAAATCAAACATATGGCTTTCTGGGATCTTGAATTTGTTAGCTTAAGATCATTTTCAGACGTGTTGACTCTGGTGCACAGAAGTAATGCAGAGTGCCATGGCTGAAGTTGCCATTGCCTAAATATATTCCCAGTTAAAACATTAAAACATAGTACTATAGTGAAGTTATTCGATTATAGTAGGAAAATTCTTAATTTCGGTGCAACGTAAGTCGGTTTAATCAGTACATTCATTATGCCAGTGCATCATTGGCGTAGTGTCGAAGTGAAAACTGTTCATGTGGTATAAATAGTGAGCCTGATATGTGTGCACTAAAGGAATGCAAAGGGAGGTACATGGTTATACAACCTAGTTGATAGGGAAACGAATCATGTATTACTGAGCATTCGTACGTAATATGTACTTCTAATCCCGCTTTAGGTGTCATTAGAAACAGCGAAAACCAAAAATTTGCTATAAAAGGTATTAAAGTTCATAAAGGTCCGTCCCGAGTGTCGTATTAGCCATAAAAAATGCACAGGCTTGGTCTTTGTCATCTAATGACCATCTGCAAAGATCGTCAAGGTCTGATGACATTTGACAGTTATCCTTCAGCTCTTCAAAAGTGAAATTCCTCCAAACAATTTTGCACATTTTCAAAACAAAGCTAGATTTCAAAAAGAAATTAGATCAGAACTCTTTGTTCTTGATTGGTATGTGTTATGTATGAGCAAAAATCATTCTGATCTTGTTTATAAGAATTCACAAAATTAAGGCTAAGAAGCTGGAATAAACAAACCTTCTGAATTTCATTCAGACTTCCCTAAAGGCAGACTGTGAATAGACCTCTAAAGGCAGACTCTGCTTTAAGCGTCTTTCTGATTAAAATGGGCTGATTCCGTTCTGTGCTGATTTTGCAAGCATTAGAGTGAAGTCACCGTTAAGATCTGCTGCCATTGGTGTCTCTCCGTGCCACGAACTGTGTTTGCTGTTTCACGGGTCGATGTCCAATTTACGCGGCATGTGTTCAGTGTGGTCGTGCGCTTGCTTTGTCACACAATCCTGTGTTTTTTTGTGGTCGATGACCAAACACCGACTAATTGCTAGATCGATCACGCACTGTCATTCGCACATCTACAACTTTGTTATGCAGTGAGCACTGTTCATTCACCTTGCATACTGAGATTGCTTCTCTTTGATAAAAGATCCTGTCTAGCACAATGTATACATGACAAATACGAGAAACAGAGGATGGGATCAAAGCTTAGATTAGTTTGGTCACCTCTCATATCAAGATTATTCGTTCTTCAACACTAAACTGCTGTCTGTTTGCTATGATTCATCCAGGAACAAGCCTAGGCTACAAAACTTTCATCTTTTTCAAAATAAAGGATAAACCAAGGTTCCTTACAATCATTTTCCCACAGTTAATCCACCTTCAACGTCAATGACAAATGTGAAATTTCCCTCTTTAAATATAGCTTGAAATTGAATACCAAAATTCACCTTTGAATTCAGTTGGGCTCTAGCTTTATTAGAACCATGACACCCACCATTGAAAATTAATAACAAATGATCCATCTTCCAAATATTTCAAGAAAAGCCTCTGCAAATTTTCTTCCATTCATTTTCAGATTCAGTTACTCCAGCAGGAGTCTCCAGTCCCTCTTTTCGTCACGTGACGAATATTGAAGCACATTCTCCACGTGCATTCTAGGCAAACGCCTTACGGATGATCGAGGGCTTTGACAGCATGAGATGAAGTGATTTAAGGCCAAACGTCCATTACCTACCAGCCAAGAGCCCAGCAAACATCTTTACAAAGCCTCTTTGATTTCTTGACTTTCGTAAGCGGTTTAGTACTTGCCGTAATAACAATAATTAGCAAAACTTGTATCGTAGATATGTTGATTGTGATTGGATTTAAAAATAAGTGGCTACAAGAAGTTCTATGGTTTCTTCTCTGGTCAGATCTTGCAATTACGTGTGACCTCTGGCAGATACTGATGCATTCCTTTTGCAGTGAAGCAAAGCATTCTTTTACCTGATCCTTATCACATGTTTTAATAAATTTTCAATCACAATACTTACTTTGTGGAAATCTTCTGCAACATAACTACATGGAATCGCCACATTTGTTGGAGTTTCGACTTTCGCCTAACAATGTCCTAAACCAAAAAAGTTTGCTAGGCTTTCATTTGCATACTTATTAAGCTTTTTCATCAGACAATTCACTTTGCACTCCTCAGGGTACTTTTCAGAACATCTACTCTTTCATCTGCAAAACACTCCTGAGAACTGATACCTATGTTATACAACAGAGTCCTGATGGGTTTTCATTACGATTGTATTGTCACTGCCTCAGTATAACATAGAAAGTGGAATTCACTTTACATCATTCTTTATTTCATAATTCAACCATCCCAACGAGGCATACAAAGATGCCATCGCCATCTCACACCCTCCTTGGACAGTGTTTCTCAAGTTTCTTCTGTAAACAGCAAACATTTGGGTATTTTGAGAAATGTTTCTTAACAAGCTATGAGCACTCAAAGTATGTTGCTAAACTAAATAAAATGTCTCTCTAGAGCAGATTTGGTGTTGCAAAGCGAGGCGTCATAAAATCCAATCCAGAACAACATGATTACCAAGAAGGCCTAATCGCCTTCAAGACATTTTTAATGAGCAAGACAAACAATCAAGCAGAGAATCTTTACATAGGGATTACTGTTGATTATGTTTACTTAAAAACATAATGAGGATCATTTGATTGCCTTGCATGACAGGCCAAGACCTAAGAAATCCTATGATTAATCTTATAGCAAATACTCATCATTCTCAAATAAGAGATAATAAACAGTGCTAAAATGGTTGAACTTAATGAATTTATCTCTTCTTGATTGAAGCAAGTCAATTAAGAGCATAAAAGTTGCTTGACCAAGGTGGCTGGAATCTTTCTATCAGCGAGTATTTAAAGCGCTACGTTGTGTGGCGAACAAAGTTGTGACTCTCCACAGCAAAGTACAATCTGTGTCAAATGGCAGAAAAACTCTGTGCTCTCTTGAAAACAGAGGTTATGAAACTAGGTGCTAGCAGACTGTATAATTTTATAGATGCACAAAACACTGTATAGTACATGTTACTCTACTCAATTAAAAATTAGAGAAGCCTATTTGTTGAGTGTTTGCGTTTGGTGGTAGGCTGCCGTATATGCGACAGTGCAAAAAATTAAAGAAAGACTTCTTTCTACTTGCTGCATGCTCTTTATGTTCCGTGTGTGTCGTGAACAAATGACCCTCAGTGAGATGCACCCTACTTCACTTGTGGTTCTGCCTGACTTTGATTCTTTTGCAACTGCTTGCAGTCAATAAAACCAACAACAAAATTTGATCATATTTCAAGCAATAAATTTACATAAATTGAATAGAACGTATGATCTCCATGCGTTTAGATTTAAGCATTCATTAATGCTTTTATCTTTGTATATATATTATGCTTTCAAAGAAGAATAACATACTTTAAAGCATACATAAATTATTCAATGCGTTTAAGCAAGGCTGCTTTTATAAGTGAATGCAAAACCGACAACTCATTTGCAATAATCAAGTTTATACTCTTGAAATTCGCATCCCATGCCGACAAAATTAAGTGTCCAAAAATTTCTTTCTAGTACTTGCTTATTTTTGGCAATAATTGGCGCGCCATTTACAGGATGTGGAAAAAGATTAACAAGGAAGCCGAGTATGGACAGCCTGCCTGCTGATATCAGGTGAGAAAATTTCATCGCGATTCAATCCACGTTAAAAAACTTTGCACTGCGCATTATTCCAGGATAAGGATTAAAAAAGCGTTCCGTTACTTCAGTCAGACCAGTAGATATAATGTCACTTCTTCTCATATCTTTTTATCTCTTTCAAGGTTAAAGTTTCAGCAACAATGTATCTACTTCGCCATCATTTAGTTTTTGCAAAGCAAGAAAGCTATCAAGGCCACGTTCATAAATAACTGAAATAGAAAATTCCTGCAATTTTACTTATATCAAAAGACCCAGTACTCATTATATGGTTGCTTAACACTAATCTAATTGTTTCTATTGTGCAAAATATTACGCCAGGGTTATGATTACTTTAACAGTCCTTGGGTACAAGAGAGCGCTCTCCTGTTTATATATCTGTAACTGGAACCATTTTGGATTCTTTTTAGCCTTCACTTTGGAGTAGCAACGTCTTTAGAGCATGTGCCTGTTTGACGATGAACTGAGAACAGAATGTCATACTACGCTTATGGTCTTAAAGAAAAATAGTTGTGATTCCTGATGTCTGTTATATAATTGGCAAGGTCAAGTTCTTGGATTCAGGCTGGATTTTCTCTTTAGTTATGCTTCTGGAACAAGTGGAGCGGCCGTGATGAACCAGGACTACAATGTGAGTGAGCAAAATTTTTAGATATAAGCCTTTTCAGTTTCAGAGAGTAATAAATAATGAATTGCTTTCATGGAGATTGTATGTAGCACGATTAATTTGCCGTTACACATTCAAGGGATTTTGAAATCTTGCCAACTGCGGCGAATAGTACTCTTTGAGGCATCCATAAGTCAATCAGGTCCTTTGTCAAAGCTTTTCTTTATTAAGCATTATATTAACACATGGGAAAAGTCCCAAAACACTGATCGTTGTTTTGACAGTTTCGTAACTTCTTCAGCATCTCATTGGCTGCTTCGAATATAGCTGATTTCAGAACACCCAAGAATGATGGCAAAACTAATTATCAAAAGCCCTCAAAAAGCTTATAATAAATGCTTGAACTTAACTTACCGCGGATTGAGTTGAGATCTAATCGCCAGGCCTGCTATGTACAAATGAATAAACGTTTATGTTCGTGTAAGAAAGGCTTCCGTTCTTCGCAGCTACACTGCCAATAATCGAATCGATCCAATGTTCCACTTTGTACATACTAATCGAGTTTCATAGCAATCTTATTATTAGAAGAAGCTTCAAACAATGCAGTTATGGAAAACAGCAGTGGATTGTTCTGTTGAAGCTGGTGATACGAATGTTGTTACTGTTATGCCAAATAAGATCGCAATGATTCCCTTGATTACCTGCGGTCAGTAAGCAATCAGATTGAATACGTAAAAGTAATCGATGATTCGAATATTGACAGGTATCTTACTTTAGAATAAATGTCTATTAATTAGCAGAATGAGTTGTTAAAAATTGCGAGAAAGGGCTGGTTATGGTGTTAACAGTAGTGCACAGTGCATTATGACTTGTTTGATCTGTCGTTTTCCATGAATCTTATCTAAAAGCAAAATCATTTTCTGCTTATCTTGTGCAGCTGCAGGCTGTCGTCATCAAAGCCGCATTAGATCATTCAGGTATCAAGAGATACTTCACATAGATATCATGAAAGGAAAAGGTCTTTATTTTTTATTGAAGCAAACACATTGCTCAAATTTAGAAATGAAAAGCGTGCTTGTTAAGAGAAATACCAGCATTAGTTACCTGAAAGAATATCTGTTTATGCAACTGTAAATGAAATTTGAGTCTAAAGGAGATATTTGGATGAAAATGCTGTTTAATGTCCCCAAAACTACTTCCGACAAATATGTTGCTTCTCTTTCTAAAAGTGCGTTTATTGAATGCTTGCGTTCAATTCGCAGTTGGTATGTCTTGCTTCAACTAAGCTTCTTATCTGATCATATACTTTCATTTCATCCAATCTTATCCTGAACTAACAGAGGCATTAGGATTCTTTCATCCTCGATCAACTTTATTAGCAAAGACGACTATCTATGCGAAGCATTTTTCACCAATACCGTCTTTGAGAGATTTATGAGTAGCTTACCGTCTGAAATGGGATTTACGTGAATACATGCATATGTGCAAAGCTCTGGTGGCTAGTTCCTTACATTCTGTGATGCTTAACATCAGCTGTCTGTGATGTCTGGTT
Organism: Nemopilema nomurai; assembly: GCA_003864495.1. NCBI lineage: Eukaryota > Metazoa > Cnidaria > Scyphozoa > Rhizostomeae > Rhizostomatidae > Nemopilema > Nemopilema nomurai. The sequence continues at coordinate 34,026 of ML133471.1, read as the reverse complement.
TTAAACTTAACTTACTCATCATAATCCTGATGCATACAAGCTCTAGGTCATAATCACGAAAATCTGTGGAAAATCAGGTATTTCTTCACATTGTCGTTATGCAGGAATTCAACTTTAAATTAAATGAGAGTTATATAATTTATATAAGTGATAACATCTTAGCAGAGTAAGCAAATTCACTTCAGGTGTAGCTCTAAAACAAAAAAGAGGGACTAAATGAAAACGTACTTTACAATTGGCATTTTATAAAGGGAAATAGAAATGGAAAGGAAAAAATTCTGTATGGAGAAAGAGTTTCTGAATGACTTTGAAGCTTCCTTTGTCTGTCAATCTTTGAATCAAAAATGACTATTGGCCAGAGGCTCTGTTGAGCCTTTCTACAGCGACTTTTTTCTTGGACTCCGAATCATTGCTTATCCATTATTAAAGCAAGGAGCAAACTAGGTCCCGAAAATTGTCCTTTATAACTGACATCAACTTGTCAAAAAGTCTAGAGTCTTTGTTAACTTCAGCATCTGTAGTGATTTACTGTCATGAGCCGTTACAAATTGAACAGCTCTTCCTTTTTCAAATTGGCACTAGCATGCTATGCCTTGTACCTTGATAACTGGCGTTTTCTCTACCTGTTTCATCTGTAATCTTTAATTTCATTATTTATTTGAAGTGAGCTCCAAATGTAAAGATTGTGATTAAGCGAAGGATCATTCTTCAAGCTTCATGATCAAATGACACTAATGATTTAGTCTCACGACAGTGCTCCTGACGTAGCATATTCTACGCTTTTTTGAAAGACTGTAAGTAAGTAAAACTCCAAATTTGTGTCCAACAGTAAAAGTATCAGACAGGGTAGAAAGGTTGACAAAATAGTTCACAAATCTGTGTGCTCCTTTTCTTTTAAAATGGTTGCAATTAAATGTTCTAGGTACAAAAATCTGTTTTTTGTATTTAAAAGCTATTGCCTATTGCTCACTTTGATTAGCAGTCTCAGTTGCTCTGTTATTTCTAATGTCAAAAAAGGAAATTGAAAGAACAAGTTAATCCTCTCGCACGACAGAAGCGGTGATAAACCATAGGTAACACATGTTAGATAAAATACGTCATACGAACGAAACTTGATAAGAACTGCGAGCACCATAGCGTCGTATGAGGTCAGAAGCCTAGGGCGAAAGAAACCTGAATTACCCTAAATGATGTCTTTGTTCGCTTTATACATATTAGGATCACCGCCAAAAGGTCGAATGCAATTAGCATGATAAACTATCGTAAAATATTCTGCGTCATCAATTAAAGCCATTTTGTCTGGTGTAACTTCGAGACAGTTATTTCTTAACATCATTAAATAATGATGCACCACGCCCAGAAAAATAAACTGGAATGACATATTCTTGGCTCGAATCACTCTTTGATTCATTTTGGATTCGATTAAGCACCTAATTGATTCAATTAGCACTTTCATTGAGCGCTCATTAATCATTTATTTGCCACTACCAGTTATTTCTGTGTATGGCCAACCAACTGCTACGTAAATGGCTTCTTCAAGTGTTCTTCTTCTACTACCTTTGGCATCTGTTTGACGAGTATTCAAGACTATTTAAATGTGCTCGAGGTTCAATACGTCACACCTTGAAATTTCAAAATTAATGAAAGACAGAAAGACGGATCGAACACTTCAAGCTGTATTTCGCTTTATTCTTAATATAGCAACCAAAAGTATCTAAACAATATGAAAACAGATATAAAATGATTGACTTTTAAATCAAGAATGTGTTTTTAAGAAATTATGGTTCAAAAGTAAAGTATGTTTATAAATTCCATTCTTCTGTTGCCTGATATCTTGTGATTATAGCAAAGAAGTATTTACTTTCCTCTCAAAGCACTATTTGTTTGCTATATATATCTCCACGTTGAAGCATTCCTCGACATAAAGTGACGTCTAAGCCAAAAATCTTTTAGGAGCTTTAAGCGGAGAAGGAGATCAAACCTGTTTACGCGTTTCCGAAAGGAAATAACTAACAGAGAAGAATGATCACAAACTTTCGCCTGTCATGGTTCATGGCTAATTCAGTTCAATGTAGAATTGCTCAAAGTCTTGCTTTGACTTGAATTCGCTAACGGTTTTGATGTCTTAAAAGGACGAGTAAACATGTTTTGAACTTGTTAATGAATTCGTAAAAAGTAGAGGCAAAGCCTGTCTGGATATTCGTGCCACTACCAATTAAGTCATTACGAAAGATTTAAAAAAAACTTAGCCATCGACAGATATTAAATTGCAGTGATGAAACAAAGCGCCAACGAACTTTCTAAATAGATTAAAATATTTTACATATTGTTGACAACTCCACCTTTGCATCTGTACGTATTATTTCCAGGACAGAACCACCCAAAGCTTTTGAAGAAAATTCAGTTCCTGCCTCTATTAATATTTGTCTCATTAACCTTTCTGTAGTGGTTTTTTGTGTTTAAAATCAAGCGTGAATAAAATATATTTTACGCCTTACGCACTACAGATTCCATATCTGCCTAGTATTTCGATAAATGCGTAACATCTTGCTATCTATTTACTTTGAGCAGTTTTGATATCATGTAAACATAATTTTTGCTTCTTCACGAGTTCTTGAGAGAAAAGGCAAAATGTGCATAATTTATGTCTATTTGAGCCGATTACGTCAAATCACGAATCTGAAAATTTTATCCACTTGCCAAATTCAGAAGGACCATGAATTTTCAGCCAATTCATTTTGCTTTGTAAATTGGCCAAGAAATTGACCATAAAATAAGCAATGGCAAATGCCATGGGGGATAAATGCTAGCTCTGCGAATGGCCTTATGCAGAACATGCACGATGTATGGAAACTCTCTCCAGTTTGCTAGACCACAACTATCGTCTATGCACACCATCTTCGATTTTTGCTTCGTATTAGGCCTGTTCTACTCCCATTGAAAGACGCTCTGTATTAGTAAGCCTGAGGAGATCGTTTTTGTATAGTTGAAGTCTGATGATCGAAGTAAAAGGTCGTTTTTGTTAGTATGGAGAATTTGAGTGCTGCTGCCATTCTGCCGATGAGCTCTGTCATCAGGCAGGCATTTGTCATCTCTGAGAGACTTGTCATATTGACAGTTATTCATTATTAAAACACTTGCCGCCAGTTTGAACAGGAATGATTTGCTATTAAACCAATTAAAATCTTTCTTTTAATCATCTAGATAGTATATTTGTGGCTGTTGTTTGCTACGATCTTTAATTTGATCCAAGATAAGAAAATTTTCTCCGTTAATCTCTTTCATCTGCCTATTGCAAGTGAAACATGCTTTGTGATGCTGGAAATCCGCGACGTGTGGTCTTGGGGCTATGAAAACTCCATTCTGTTGCTAATTCAATCAAAACAAAAATCAGTAGCTTTCACGAGATTAGCAGATGGCCATCTGACGTCGCATCTATTCGCTCCACATTTCTGATTCGTAATCTTTCCTATGGATGTGCTAAACTCCATCTGCAAAAAGATTGCGCCCCTCTTAGCTGAACTAAGACCTGTTATCTTGTCAGAAGTATGATTAATTCATGACAAGATTTTGTCTCTATAAGTGACGTTGTTTGTTATCTAATATTCAACAATTTTCTTCTGATCTATCTTAATTAGAATTTGGAGCCATTTAAAAAGCAGTGCCTACTGTAAGTGCGAACGTTACTCCAGAATATGCTTGGCGCAAATCACAGTGCTGTCAAAGGTGAGTTATGAATCTGTGACAAGAAGCGATGTACATTTTATAATGATAATGATAATGATAATTTTGTACATGTAGGTTAATATAGAATTAATAAAATGATATTGCAGGGCTTTCAAAGGATTTCTATCATGATTTTAAGCGATTAATTGTCATCTTATCTCCTCTAGCATTTGACAAAAAATAAAGAGTTCGTCGAGAGATGTTTAGAAAAACTTAGCTCCAGAAGTACTTTTTAACGTACCATATATGAATTTACTTAAGAAAGCGAACATTTATTCCACTAATTCCACTGAGTCTTACTTCCATGAATTATCTTCAGGCTATGCAAGGAGCTGTTATAAAAGATGTGAAAGAAGCTGCTAAATATCACATTGCAACCACAATAAAGAGACATTCCATATTTGCCATAAAACAAGAGGAGCGTCTTCTCGAAACAGTCAAGAAGAGACCAAACTTGAAAGGGTATGCTATTTCATTTCTTATTTCTCTTTTACTGGAAGGGTGGGTGTGGTAACTTCGTGCAATTCACTTCAACCAAGCTGCTACTGCAACCAATCAAGCTTGTTTCGTCACCGTCAAGGCTCTCGTAGAATCAGATGCATTTGAAAAAACACAAAATCAAATTTTCACATATCTAACTGCAAAGAGAACAATTCTTTTTAAAGCTCATGATCCAATCATTTACCCAAATTTGTCAACAAAGTGTCTTTGAAGAGCTTGGTCTGTTGATAAGTTCATTTTTTTGTTACTTACCGTTGGCTATGGCTACACAAAACAACTCGCCACTGCAACAAAAGCACAACTCAAATCCTAAGCAACAGTTTTCGCGGCATGCCAATATGGTGTGCTTGCTCATATTGCAGCAAGGCAAGCCAATTGGGTTCGAATCCCTCGTTGACCTCAGAAGATAACGCAGAGAGAATCCACGCGATTAAAACATCATATTTGTTTGAAAGTTTGGTTTCGCTCCTCAGAGGCTCCGAAACGAACTTGTAAGCGACTAGCAATGAAATAGAACACATGATAGAAGTTATGGGGTGTGTTAATCTCTGTAAAAGAGGCTGCGCTGTCGGCAGTTTTTAGTCAGTAACAGAAATATAGAAGCATGAGTTTCCATCATTCTCTTTATGAGACTAAATACCGAGATACATGCCCAGTTAAAAGTCTTGTGAGTGCATAGGGTTATCAATTCGAATGATATGTGGACATTTTATTATTAGTTAGATCACAAACATTTACATGCGAGTTGTAACGGTAGGCTCTCCATGACAAGGTTAGGCTCAGCCTCTGAAAGCAATGCTTTGACTGCACTATCTGTAGAGTAAAACAGTGATATATTTTACCTGTGCTGAGCTAGAAAGTCAAAATTTTTCTTTTGATTTAAAGCATTGTACATTTTGAGGTAGAATGTTTTTCCCGGGTGTGCAGTCGAAATATAATTTAACTTCCATTATGTTTACATTTCTCAGCACAGCATACGCTCTTTCATAAAGCATTCCTGAGGTTTTCCATAATGTGGAGTGCTTTGATGTCAAGCCTAAGGTACATGAGCATGCGAGTCACGTGAGACGGGGTCCCAGGTGCACAATGACAGCTGCAGCCCCAAAGACTCACGGAAGTGCCATTTCAGGCAATATATCACCCTGCTTGTTAATTCGTCAAACAAATCCAGAAATTATTCGTGGCATGCTTGCAACACATTTGAAGCCATGCCGAGGAAACCAGATAGGATAGCTCATAAGGATTGGATTATTGTGAGTTTTCGGCATCTTTTCGTCATATGTTGCATCTTTGCTGGGCTTTACAAAACCAACTTTTGTGATCATTGAGGAAAAAGTTAATGAAAAACTAATGCTTTTTGATCCCATGTAAATTACCTAAAACCACACTTATATTTCTGGATGTTTTATAAACATGTCTACCTGCTCCGATTAACATTGACAAAGTGACAATGAACAGGTTTTAAACTGACTGTACCTATGAAGTTTCAGTGATTCTTTCATCGCTTGCTTTCAAAGAAAATTCAATAATATAGCTTATATTGATTTTTCCTCTTCTCAAGTTTTTCTAAAGCCACTGTTTTATTACATTTGTTATCTACCTTTTCATAATTCTCCCATAGGTTCTGATAGGGAACAACTGCAAAGTGTTGAAGTTCTTAGAAGCAAATTTTATAATCCAAATTTGGTCATGCAGTGCCAATAAGTAAAACCTTTGCCGTTGCAATAAGTAACAACATGCAGTTGCTTTGGCGTTTCTTTGCTCAAGGGCAGAGAAAGCTGATATATTTTTAAAGATATGATTTACCAATCACGGCAAGATATATGTTTTATTCAAATGCAGAAGTTTTTTTTCAATAATTGCCGATAGAATTTCTAGGTATTTCAGTCTAATTCCCAGGATCAAAAACAGTTATTTTCTTCTAGACATTGAGGCCTCATAACAAAAGTTGTTGAGGCATCACAGCATCGAGTAATTTCTTTAATAACTACGATGATGCATCAAAAAACGACAAATATTTGATTCCATTTACTCAATTCTTCGTCGAAGTGCATAGACACTTTTAGCGTCGATGTTTTACTATCAAGCTATAGAATTTGTGTCAAACTTCACCTTTTAAAACTCAGTAAATTTTGATTGCACCTGCTGCAGACTAAAAGGATTTGTAGTTGCTGCAGTTGAGAATGCAAAGCTGCAGAATTAAGCTACTTTTCATTTACAAAACGCTTGCATGAAAGTCTTTGCTGCGAAATATTTCTTTCTCATGCAATAAATTAAATAAAAATTAAAGCAAGCAAAGCTGACACCTTTTCATTTGCTTACAAGTAGAAGCATCATTCCATTTTCTTTTGATGGGGATAACAAACTGTGTAGACTGAAAAATGAAATGCTTTATAATTGGTGATTCAAATGGATGAATTTTGAAATTGATAGATTAGGGTATTGGTAATGAATTTTAATGTCGATTATGCTTAAGATCTATCAAGCTTTGAAAATATCAACTTTTAACACCATGCTGTCTCATTTCTTATCGCAGCTTTCCATGAGATACAATATTGTCTTAAATTTTAAGCCTCTTATCAAGGCAAATTTTAGTAGTTCAAGTTTTAAAGCAATTTAATGCACAGACATTACTGCACTGTTAATCAACCAAAATTTTTATGGTCTGTACTGCACTGAGAACTTTAAAAATAGAATGAATTGTAACAAACTTGTATACTCCGTGAGAAGGAGACCTCATATTAGGCAAAGGAACAAACAAGTTATACGGAGATGACCATTTTCACAGCTCTATCTCGTATTTTTTCACTCGGGGTTAGAAGACAAAAGGTGAACAACTTGAATGTGCTTTGAAAGTTCTTTGTATATGTATGTTCCAAGGTTAGCTTAACTTAGAAATCAAATATTGGTATCGTCCAGCAGTTTGGCAGTCTTTTCTCACCAATTGTGAATATTTAAAACAACTCTAGTTTGCTGCTATTTCTGTGTGACGATCAATGAGGTCTAAATGATTACAACTACTGGAACATTTGAATTTGAAAGGAAAATATCAATGGGAGGAAAATACCATTGGTTATCTATGAATGCTACTGTGTATTGCCAATGGTGGACAAGTCTTTAGCCAGACTGCTAATGGCTGAGTGCGTACATTCTACAGTCAACGGTTCAATGACTTTATTTTGCATACAACTGAAAACAATTCTGAAGATTTGCTTGAAAACACACAAACCAACTCATATCAGGAAGAAATGCCCCTTTACTTTAACTTGCAGGTGTACACAAAATGTGCATCTGTAAAGGAAAGTGTTCAATTCTGACGAGATGTGCAGTAAATACGAGGTTGTAGAAAGTGAGAGGAAGAATGCTATGAAATCATAATAATGGTAATTTAACACTAGTATATCATTGGGAACATGGAGTTGAAGATTTTCTTGTTGAACCCTCGTACGCTCTCATGCAAATATAAAGTTTCAATTCCATGATTATTTCAAGCGCCCCTTGACCATTCTTTTAAAGTTCACCTTTATTAGCAACTGCTTGAGACCATCCAAATTAGATCCAGATATGTTTATCCCCCTACAAGGCAAGGATCGTTTCTGGGCAACCAGAACTTGATACCTATGTCCGTGAAATCGATAAAGCGTAGATATATGACCAGCCTTTGGTAGACATGAGTTATAGCTTGTCTTACCAGAATGAAGTGTCTCTGATGGAAAACCTATACGTGTGCTTCACGTCAAACCTACTTAACCAAAAATGTCCGCCACTCTGAGGGCTGAAATGAGTTCCAGTGGTTCTTCTTTCACTCGATTAATGCCTCAGATTTCTGGGCTTCATCGAGTTTGATTAGCCGTGGACAGCAGGTCAATGCAAAGATCGCTCCCTACGCAGTGCCGTCGCTATTTGCCACCGCACTTCCTTAAGCGACTGTCCTATTAGCACTCGGCTTTCAAAGATGGAACCTTCGTGCGTCCTTTTTCACTATAACCGCAACTCGTGGATGGAAGCTTTCGATGCTTTTCATATTTTGCTCACTCTTCAAGGCTGACCGAGGTATGAAGTTGTTCAAGACATTAGCCTGAGGTTTTTAGATGTATTTATCGATGTTTTCAAACGACATCTTTTCTATGATGTGTTCTGTCTAGTGGCAGTGTTGTGACTTTTCTAGGCTTAAATTCTATCGATGCTTGCCTTTAAAATGTCATTTCATGGTAGAATACTTTCTTCATAAACTGGTCCATTAATGGAAGTTTAACTTATTTGACAAATGTACAGTCCAAATTAATCAATTATCATTCATCAGTCAAGTAATTGGAAGTCGCTATTAGGAGACGTTATATCTGATCCGATAAAAGAGCGCCGTTATCGATTTGGAAGGGTAACGCTTGCGGGCATTCCTTATTTTCAGGAAATTTAATGCATATCTTATAAACCATTTTTTCAGTATTCCATTATTTATTATTAATCTGCCATTCACATGAATGTATCCATAACTTCTATACTTTGCTGTGGAACTTTTTATTCACGGTACGCTCTTTTCTATAATTTTCGTACACTCGTGCGTTGCATTTTTGTTCAGACCTTCTGATCACATCAACAATCAACTTTGATCACCCTATAAAAGCCAACTTTTCAATCATATAACGTTATAATTGTAACGAGTCAACGATCACCTTATGAATGCGTTGCTCAATATCTCTTCGTATATAGTCTCTCTGGTAGTGTAATGCCATCCTATTGACTACGATAGCAATCTGCATCCACACGAGGTGGAATTTCCACCAAGGCGAGGCAGGCTGGTAGCATTGGATTTCCGGCCTATTGAACTTCGGGCAACAATGCAAAGCATACGGTGTGTCTGAGACATTCTTATCGCCTTAGCGCCTTTCTCGCTTAATCGCTAAAGAGGATTCTGCCCAGACTTAGAGGTACTGCAAATTAGTTTAGAATTCAGAATGACCCGAGAATCGCCCAATGCTCTTCACTTCAATGAAAAGGCTTAAATGAGAACTATTTCGATGATAAAATGAGTCGTTTGTTGAAAAGGCGACTGTTCGACTTCTGCAGAGCTGTACTTTGAACGAAAAACCATGAATTATCTTGAAGGGCTGTTTGGCACAACCGCTGCCTTTAGCGACGGTGGAGCGCAGTTAAACGAAGCTAAGTTCGTATTTGAATTTCAGCCAATTAGATTTGAAGAATGACGCAGCAGTTAATATGGAATATGCATGTCCTTAAGGGTACTTCTGTTGCAGTTGTCTACTTTGCTTAACTCAGCTGAGTTGCAAGGCTAAAAGTACACCGTGAAGAATATGAGCCAAGACGGTATTAATCAAAGTGGCAATAGCATCAAGGCTAATCGTGGTGGGAGAATCCTGGTCCAGCGATCACTGGGTGATGTCGTGGTAATCATGAGCTAATCTTCTCCAGCACTTGCTCATCCGAATCAGCATTTCTCAATCACCAGCTAACCAATGAGCATTTTACGGCAGCATTGCCGTGATTTGCAGGCAATCGGCATCTAAATTCCACGCTAAACCCTTTCGCTCTCTTCAGACTGCTTTGCTTAAATGTGAATCTGTAAAATAGCAAAAAAGTTGAATCATGAATTTTTACTGCTGCTTTTAAAACTGAGAGTCACAGGGTAAGGATCGGTTCAGGACTGAGAAAATTACACATGCATTTTCGGTTTCTGATTTGAAATTTGTCACCATTTATCGGTTTCTTTATTTCTCGATTGTCGAAAGAATTTACTGGAAAATGAAAAGAAACTGGGCACAACACTTATTCAATGAAGTCCAAGGAAGAAAAATGAAGCAATGGGTATTTACAGTTAATCAATAGACGTTCTTGCCCGCAGTTCCTTTCTCATTATGATAACAATCAAGTTGCAATCATTTACCTAATTTTTTATAAAAGACGATTGGTAAGGGGCCTACCAAAGAGACATAACATGATACTAGGAAGCTAGGCTTAAGTCGAGTAACCGCAACTGGCACTTTCTGATGTACAGTTTGCGAATGTTTGTCTTTGATGACATATCCAAAGTCGCATGTCTTGAAAGGTTGGGCGTTGGTTCAATTTCCGGGCTTTTCAGATGCTTTTTGAGCACCCAGTAGTCGGGGCTCTCGCACCTTACAAGGGCATCCTGACTCAAAGCACATAGACTGCTAGCATCATTCAAGAAAAGGCTTCCCGGCAAAGACAGTAAGCAAACGACTTTCCCGCGACACAAACAAACATAAACAACACTCACCACGAGCATACACTCAATCAAAAAAGTTTTCTTTACGCACAGAATCTGTTTGCCAAGCTTTATTGCTATGCACGATTTTTTGTATTCGAAAAATTGTTGTTGGAGTATTAATTAATTTGCTAAGGGCTTCAGTGAATCTCAGTCCTCCGCAAACACATTCGAAGACAATCGAAAATCTCATGAACCAGCTTTGCGGAGAGTGGAGAACGCACCGCTCATATGCCTCGCAGTTCCGCGGTGATATGTGTAGAGGCTAGACCTGGTCGCACCTAGACTTCTTTGACGAGCCTGTTACGGCTACAAGCCTTGAGGGGATATTGTTTCTGAAATGATTATACTGCGTTTTCGTCATTGTGAAACTATTGTAGCAACTGTACAGCATTGAATCGGCAATAGAGGCGAGATGCTCAAAAGCGAGGTGGCGAGTTAGCAAGGACCGCGAAGAGCCAAGTCACTTTATTGAGAAAATGGTTGGGGTGGAAACGACTGTCACAGGTAATGCAATCTTCGCTTCGTTCCTCATAATACAACCAGATCCATTCTGGTCTCGAATTTCTGTCAAAAGGAAGGGGGCATTATTACAAACATAACGCATTTGCCCTCCTCTTTCGCGTTCTTTCTAGGCAGCTCCGTTTTGTTTTCAATTATACAACGACCAACCTAAACAATTTGGGATCGAATACTTTTGAGAGTTTGCCAATTCCAATTTAACGCACACCGAGGTTAGAGCATAAACAAAGTATAAGCATCGGAAGTCAATATTATTCTATTACACAATTGTTTGAGATTTTTTTATGATTTTTCATTTGCAATGAATTTAGACCATTTCACGATGTCTTAAATGCAAATATAAAGTTTTCAAATCTATATCTGTCGAGATATTGTCACAATGCGTAGGAAATATTCAAAACAGGCCAATGTTAATGGCAGGTCTCTGCTTTGTGCATTTGTAAACATCCATTAAACTTAGTGCGTTCATGAGAACAGTACATAGTAAGCACGAGATCAACAAATAGTGAACTTTTGTGGATGATTCAACGAAAACTATTGAAACTAATCAGAGTACAACATCCTAGGTCTTATACCAAGCAGTCCATTACCTGACAAAAAAGCTAAACCAGATTTAATAGGATCAAATTCGACAATTCTCTTAATCCTCTTTCCAAGACTGTTAATTGTCGCCAAATGTACTGGACATCTCTCGAGTTAGAGGCAAAAACCATTCTAACCCAATTAAAAGGTGGCAATTGCTCTTACTTGCAATTGCGATGAGCCTCACCCTAGAAATGTTACTGGCATTATTTCCACTTCCTTCCTACGTCTTGAGGAAGTGCAAATGCAGGATTAAAGGTGGACCAATTTGCACCACATTTGCATGAATATCCAATAACCGGCCCATAATTAATTCGCATGGTGTTTGGAAGTCACAAATTAGCAAAATTTTGCCAAAGCCAGCACTAACTTTCCGGTAATAGAACACCCCAAGCACTCTAGACGTAGCATACAAAAACCCAAATTTTTAGTCCATTGCTTCTTTTGCTAGCCATTTATCCGTTTATTTAGTTTACGATTGACGAAGCAAGTACAATTCTGCTGACCTATCTAAGCATTTTCGCGAACTCCTTCCTGGTGCCAACCTAAACATCGGTCAAATGTAATCAATCATACTCCTAGTACCATTCCTTGTAAATGAAAAGTGGAACTTTAGCAAAGTTTGCAGCCATAACTAGTGCTGTTTGGTCATCTCTGACAGATGTAGAATTTTAGCCATGGTAACCGCTCCAGCCGCTCTGACCATATCTTTGACATTATCAGTCATCATGCGTATTCGTCATCTTAATGGTCTTTGGTCATAGATATAGCGACTAGGACTTAAGGTGAAAGAAAAACTTTTAATTCTACGTTTATTAGCTACTGACAGGGTTTAAAGAGGTCTTAAAGATTACATTTTCCACATAAAACATGCCTGAAAATTCACAACATTACAAGAGATTTTCATGAGAAAGTGTTGATGGTCCTCTTCATTGAACAGTGTCATGATTTTGATAGGGTGAATCATGTCTATCTAATATCTTAATCAAGTGTTTTGATGTAATTTGATGTTCTACTTAGGTAACGCCTCACCCAAAGCCACTTAGTCATTTAAGTGTCTTCTTGCTAAGCTGTCTACCAACAACACGCCAGTCATAGACATTTGACAGTTTTTTAATTTCAAACAAACAAAAACTCTACTGTCTTGGAATTGGTTAGGTGTTGGTCCAGGAAGTCAAGGGGATTTGCTCCTGAGAAAAGCAAATCACCAAGGGCTTCTAGTTCTTGCTCAGAATTACAGGAGTCAAACATCAAGCTGTTCGCCTCAAGTGTAGTTTTCCTCATAGTTGTCTAGAACTTATTGCCTTAAATTGCTGCATCAACTAATGAATGTTTCAATGCACAAGACAAACCTTTGCCAACCGAGAGTCAAAGCAGTGCTAAGCAATTCCGTGATTACCACATTAAAGGTTCATAGATCTCAATTATATAACTTTGCCCCCTTCTTTAACCCAAATTGTCATGTCAACAAAGTCTATAAAGACACTAAATTATCTAAAGACCTGCTCGGACGCGTTTAAAAGCTGTCTGTGTGACAATTATCATTCTACGCTCATTTCTTAAGAAATACGTCCATGGGATAGGTTAGATTGCCTTAAAGACCTTGATAGTGATATTGACAGTGAGAAGGGCTAGAAGTCTGGTGGATCTGAGATTGGGTTCAATTAAAGCTCACTCATCACAAGGGCCACCCACAACCAATCTCTTTTTAAAGACAGTACTTACTAGAATGAACGCCATTGCATTTATAGACAACAAGTAGAACTCTTAAAAACTAAATGGAAACCGGCCTGTGAACACCTTTCACTTGCAATTGACTTTACGTCTTTACTTATGACGAGGTATGCAAACGATGCTTCACCGAAGACTTAGGCACCATGCTGGCATTGAGAGTCTCCTGCACTTCATGTTTACGTGTCTATGGAAAAGAATGACCAAGGATACAGGGCAGTGATTTCATCGGATGACTATGACATTTTTTCTTTGCAAACTCTATGGATGGCAGCGCAAACATTGCTCGATCAAAGGTGTCTTGCATCCCTATTTGCAATTGGATCAGCACTGATTGCCTAGTTAGGCAAATAGCACTTCAAGCTTTTTGGGAACACCGTACAACTAGTCATAAATCGCCTGCAGTTTCTGTTAGGAGCACCCCAATGCCTGTAGAATTGAATTTTTTTATTTTGAACCACCTAAGGCGTTTCTTTTTTCTCGTTTGAGGAGACGGACTCATTTTCGGCAAAATCCCCCGACGCCCACTTTTAATCACAGCTTTCTAAAGAGCCACTTCCAGACCTCAGAATTCGATCCACGTCTTAACCCTTTGTACCCTGTGGTGGTAATTCACTCCAGTTGGCGATTTATTCCTGAAGCGAAGTGCTACTGCATTTAACGCGACGTCATTCAAGTGACTGGATCACGTCAGAATAGAAAAAATAATGTTTTATAATTTGAAGCTTTTCATCTGACAAACATAAAAACAGGAAACCAGAAGAGGGTTGTTAAGGCTAGAAACACAAGTAGATTTGGTTCTTTAAAATTGTTCTTTAAAATTAGAAAATCGAAACTCACCACTGAAGAAACTCTGTTTCATAACAAGGCCCCAGATGTCACTGTAAGTTTTCATCTAGCAGTATATCTGGTTAGCACCAGCTTGTGATTTTCTGACGTTTGTACACTCTGAAAAGTGCCGGTAGAAAAGCTCGTTGTATGTAAAAATTATGTTTCTGCCGTCCGTGCTATTTTGTATTCCTTTAGTACGAAACATTTGCTCATTCGCATCACTCTTGAGATTATAAGTCCAATAACGTTGCATCAATATAGCTGGACCGAAAGAAACATCGGGAAAACTATGAAGTTGGTTTGCTTTCAACAAAAACGAGCGGAACCTATTATTGTGGCAAATTCATAGTACTCGTTATTTAGTGACGGAAAATTGTAAAAAATGCCTTTGGCGAAGAATAATTTGAAATCCTGGAAAATTTTGCACGTTGATGTTAATGGGTGGCGTTCACAAGTATTTTCATTTTACATTCAAATGCCTGTAGGTATGCGACGCTTGAGTCGTATCTGAAGTCGAATCAAATCACGATATACCACAGACCTCTTAGCTCCAATTAAATGCACTAAAAAGCCAATTTGCTAAGGGCTGTGATAATGAACTCGACTGCTTCGATTGAAAATTTGTCATCGAGTCTACAAGATTGATCAGCCGATTGGTTGAGTGGTTTAACTTGTCTTGCGGGACCACCTAATCAGCCTTTGGATTGCCACAAATTGAATATAAAGGTATTTATCAGATTTACGCGACGGATCCGTTCATTTTCTGCTGCTAGATTCATACATACTGCATACGCAAAAAAGTACCATCGAAGTGTCCATAGCGAAGATCCATAGAGAAGATTTTAGTTGCTTATGCCAAATTGAACTTAATACAACGGCTAGTGTAAGACTTGCTTAAAAAGCAACACTGATCAATTTGTTTTGTCATCTTTACCAGCTGCAAAAAGGAACTTTTTGTATTGTAGGCCGCACATCTACATTAGGCATGCTCAATATCAATAATTGCGTAATAACAATAACAATAATCAATAATGTTCTTTGTCATTGTTTATAAGTAGTTTTGCAATAAATAAGCATAAATAAGCTTTTGCATGTGCAAATGCACTCATTTCACTTATTTGTCTCCAAGGTTTTGTTAATACCCACGACTTGAAAATGGCAACATCGGAACTTTCTTCTGCACTTTTGCAACTTTTTGCAGCAGTTCCTGTGAGCAATTACCGTTATCTTTAATACCGTGTGCATTCTTAACCCTGCTCAATGACTTGCTAATTCTTTTTCTTTTCTGCCACCTGGTACCTGGAACATAAGTTGTCATGCTTCTGACCTTTGACGCAAGAGGTGACTGACCTTTGCAACGATCGTTTCTTTTTCGATGACCTTTCTTAATGATTGCAGCAATAGAATCCCAGCGAGTTTCAAATTCTTTGAAGTGCGCTCCATCTTTACTGATTACTAAAACTGCAGTGACCTCAGATTATTACTTGAGGGTCAGACTCAAATAGAAACAATTCCTCTATTTCAAAACCTCAAGTAGAATAATTTTGGTGAGTCCTTTTGTCAATGGATATTTGGATGTCATCATTCTCATAAACCCTGCTTCTAGGCAGGGATTCTAGAACAATCGCTTCCGTGACGATCAGATATAATTTGAATGTCACAGATAAACACATGTTCGTTGGTGACAGAAAGTAAGGTTGAGCTTTGAACGAAATTAATTGCTGTGCAGGCACTCAGGCATTTGTATGATTTAAAAGTCATGAAAGGTAAGATCCATTTGACCAATCCGACTTTAATAGGTCTTTGCCGCTTGATCTTCTCAAGATTTCTATCCCCTGCAGTGTGCTCTTTTCTGCCCCTGGTCATTCCTGTTTTTCTTACAAGAGACAAGACATGAGCCAGGCTAAAGAAAAGATAGTGTAACTTTGGGCCCGGAAGATTTTGTTAAATCTATAGCAGCTATATTTGACAGTGTTGGTATGCAGGTGTACAGAGACAGTTTGCATGGGCTTACCTCGTATCACGTTACTTGCCGAGCGCTTTCTTATGACAAACACAACGCCAATATGTGGATAATAGAGGATAACTATAAACCATTTCAATTTAGGACAACGTCACATGGATTACTGCTGTCTCCGCGCAGAGCTTGTCTAATATGCAGAGGAACAGTCTACCCTCCTCTTAAAAACCAGATGTTTGTACATACATTATCTTTCATGCCAACCATCGTTATAACTGCTTACTGAAATGCCAACAGATTTACCTCAAAGATTTATTCAAAAAACCATGTAGAAATAGGGGCTAGCTTTGATGAGATCAATCACAAGGAGTTTCCTGTCCTCTGGTAAAGCAATGAAAACCAGGACAAACGGTAAACATCATTCATCTCCACCTTACAGGAGAAATCGCTATTGATACTTGAAGCATTCATGGTCATCTTTATTTAGCTTATTATCCAGGCCAATAGATAATAGCAGTACCCATTTTTTCTTAACAACGAGTCATTTACTAGTCAATATGCGTCAGAGGGCCCATGTAAAGGGCTTTCAGAATCTCCTAAAGGTGTAAGCCCTGTGCGAAATGGTTGTGTGCATCACATCGTTCTCAATAGGAATATGACCTTCACTGGCATAAAATCCACCTCAAATACTCAAATGATTCTGTAGCTTTCAATTAATGAAGCAAATGCGTTTGCAAATTCCCTACGTTGGGTTTCTCCGTAAACAGAAAGAGGAGTTGTCTCTATGGTTAATGATAGGTTAGTCACATAGTCTCATCGGACCAAAAGTCAATTCCTGTTATCCTTTTCGTAATTTATTGTAAAATTAGCCCTCGGGCAAGATAAGAAAGTGGGCTTGTAACTTTTCTGACATCATTAATATTTGATCGATTGGCTTATTGAGCCAGATTGCGCAAAATGGAAAAATAGCCGATTGAGTTTTGACTAAATGATTTAGGTTGTCTAATTGTGTCCGACAAAATGGCTGTTTGTAATCTGCATGTCTGTACGTGCTTCTGTTTGGTTGCTTGCAAGGCTGCCCCGTTATCTTCAAATCAGGCTGCCCCTCCATCAGACAGCAACTCTGTTGCTAACGGTAGTTGATACATACTCGTATTTAATGACAATTCCATAAACGCATTTTCATCTGGCGCTCTTCCTTTTACCTTACCAACTGCCACAATCATTACAGCCAATCTTTTGGTCTATCATTGTACGCCGCTTTCCTTAGCTTAAAAAGCTTCTTACATAGCATCACGTACTGATATAATTCCATTTCAGTGCCACCTATCGAAGCATATTTCTCTCTTGAGAGATGTTATGAATGCTTGGTTGATAGATGTTACTGACTAAGGCAAAATAGTTTCCATATTGACTGTCCGCAATTGATTCATCAAATCAGCAATAGAATATTGTAATCAATTGAGATGCTCATGTTGGCAAAACTACTCCTTGCAATAAAGGACTTTTGACGTCAACGAAATGCCAGCTCCTGTAGATTTGCTGCAATGAATCGTTATTCATTACCTATATCGCTTTACAGATTATAGGCTTAGCGATATTTTCGAAGCAGCACCGTGTTATTTTTTGTTTATTGTGACCATCAGGTACAACAATGTAAGGATAAGTGCAGGCTACAGAATTCTGCAAAATATAACTAGATCGAGAATCAAAACAAATGCGTGTTCAGAAACCGGTTAATTTATGCGCTTAGTTCTAATGTGGTCCCAACTGCGTTTCAATTTTATCAATGTTTACGTTTTATTCGTTTCTTGTTGTCGGCGCAAAGCATTGTTTCTATTTTAGAACATGATTTGTGTTCTCATAAGAATGTCCTCCCCTTGAAGGTATAGGAGACCAAATTACCAGCAATGTTTAGACACGCTATCTAAGCAGCTATCAGCTATTATCGTCATTGCTAAACACTTTTCACGAGGCCTCAGACCCTGCCCAATCTCTAGCAACTATAGCAACTGTCTATGCCCAAGTTAACTGTCGCACATGTTCCTGTAATGCTGAAAACGACTATGGAAACATTATCCATAACTTCATTAAACGTGGCATGATGTTCTTGGAACGCAGGTTGGACAATTGTTTTTAACCAGCCTTTGATTCGATTTACGTTTACACGTCTGTATGTGTGCAAGGCTTGAGACTGTTTGGATCACTGGCTGCTGACAGTCCATTCAGAAATAGCGGGACTTTGAATCGAGGTGGTACCCTTTGCTCTTCAAAGAAAATATCCACCTTGACGCTTCGTAGTTAAGATGTACCATAATCAACTGGTTTGTGCCAATCAACGAGTAACAATGCTAAAAATGTATTGAGTTACATAATGTTTGCTGCAAAAAAGTTTACATTTTGACCTACTGACAAGTATCTTAAGTGGAAACAAAATGTTAAGCTAAGCTAGTTCGCTGACATTTCTTATGTATTTGCTTACTTATGCAATGTTCTTATGTTGTAGATTAAGAGCATTAAAACCTTTGGATTAATCAACTTTTTAATACTAATCACTTTGAAACAGCCATGTCATATTATGTAGTGTTTTTGATTAAAACGATTTCAGTTTCTTGGGACGAAGGACTCTCTACGTACCTTAAAAATCAAGACGACTTCAGGAATCGTTTTTCGGGAACTATTACACAGGACGTGCGCTTAAAACATTGCTACGTGGCTGAAAGACGTCGCGTTTTGAACAGACAGATAAATTCTAATTATGACAACACCGACCTACTTGACTGCTGCCTTAATGAAAGTTAATTTAGAAGCCTTGAAACCAAATCAAGTCAAAAATCGAATGGAAATCTTTGTCTTCTAAATTTATTGAGAGATTTTGCTATCGGAAACTTATTGGAATGTAGATAAACGGATTTAATTGATACACCACATATCGCAATCCCCTTCAGAACAAAGTTGATGCTATTTATGGAACTCTCCAATAACAGTAACATGCATCATAGATAGTTTTAAAAGCAAATAGGATATTTCTTATCAAGTTCGTCCGTTCTGTTATCCACAAAGCTCGTTTCTATATCGCTAATGCATAATCAATGCATCCATTCTTCTCTTCTTGCAAAAGAGCTTCGTAAGTTGCCCGATCATCAACCTTATATCAGAAGCTTGAAGCATTTGCTTTTTATATTCCAATCCTCTCAATTAGTCCATCAATTTTGTGCACCTACGAGTCTGTTTTCACTTGTTTAGCGACTACCCTTAGATACAAATTATTCAGTACTTCGTGTTATGTTCTGGATTTAGAAAATGTATAACATTTGGCATTGAATTTTGCATCAATCGATTTCATGCAACTAAAGCAAGCAGAGTGAAACGCAGAACTCGTTTGAAATTGGTGGTCTCAGCCGAAGGCCATAAGAAAGGCTTATTAATAAGATGTTGAAAAGTACGAAGCAAATGAACAATGTTTTAGCAAGGGTATGTGCCATTGCTTTCAATGCCTCTTTGCATAAAAACATCTCTTTATCTGCTTCCAAGACATCGGAAAACATCGTCACTTCACTGCTATGAGCTCACATCATAATGAGTGTTTCGCAAAGTCTAAAATTGAAGATGATCCCTCTCTCAGTCAAGCCCTTCCGTTCATAACAGAAAATGATACTATCAAATTCAATGCACCAGTGATAAAGATATTACACGGGGGACTTAGATGTCTTACATGAGAGATACCTTAAAGCTCTTTAAGACCTGAATTAGATATGGGTTTCTTATTGACAAACTTCTGAGCCTCGCATACCGAAATGAAAATGGACGACAAATGACCCTTTACCAACGTGTCACATGTTACACTAGAAAAGCTCAGAAGGCACCCTCCAGGACTTGATACAATCTGAGGCTGTTCAGAATAGTTTGTTTATTGTGGTTGGCATTGAAAACGAAGTGTTTATCTTATGCTTATAATGAATGAGCAGAGTGGAAGGGAGAGGCATAAGACGAGGCCTGTGGAATTTCTCACATTTGTTATTGATGCACGAGTCACCCGCTGTGTGGTCGGAAATATCGATCATTGTAGATTACTGATTCTGACAAGTACAGTAACAGGCTTGTTGGCATCGAAGCTAGCTAATCAAAGTCGTTGGAAAGAAAGTACGTTGTCTTGCAATTTGCTTTTGTTGTTTAGATTTATTTCAGTTTGTTAGCAGTTTTATTTTAACATGTTCATAGTTAAGCTTCAATCGATTTAGGTCTTAGTAAATCAATGCGATTGGTGATGATCACTTCGCAAAGTGGAGGGCTATTTCTGAGTCATTTGTTAAATACCTTAAGTTATAACATAGCGTCTTACCAGAATCTGACTTTGTTTCACGTTTTTACTTGCATAAACAGTTCGATTTGCGATCTACTATCAAAGAGGGCGTCGAAACAACTACCTCTATTTATGCGCTGGCTTTAAAATGGCCTTTTGATTTAATTTTTTTTTTCACTTCAAACTTTGTTTATTTTCAAGCATAAAACTTGTATGACACCCATAAAAGTGCCTGGGGCTTTTGTTTTCTCGAGAGACGATGATACCTATAGTTACCGTTTGATACCGTTTCAAAAAGGTATATAGCCACTAAAAGAAGAGTCCTTAGAATCGTAGAAGAAGATTGCACATGTATATCAGTGCATTGCAACCTTTCAATATACATAGAGCCATAGGATGAGTGCAGAGTCAAGTGAAGCGGAAATGAGTGAATGAAGACTACTTTAAGAGGAATTAGATAGCTTCTATTTTGGCAGCCATGGCTATCAGTTCAGCGTTCCATTGAGGTCATCAAATTTGTAAAGAATCTTCCTCTTGGCAAGACTTCAAGTAGTTTTCTACTTTCAATTGATTTGAATTCCTTTTTGACACATCTCTTTAGTGTTAAGCATTGTAAATTGGTCAGTTTAATTTCGAAAAGTCTCGAATTTTGATATTTCGCTCCTTTAATGCTATGTTATTATCCTGAAAGCCTTCTGCCAGTCCGAATTCCGATTTCAAGCAATGTTTCCCTACGTAACACCGGTTGGACACCCAAGTGGATTGAGAGTATTCCGACATTGCTTTGATGTATTGGATATGCAACAAAACCCTGTTAACAAAATGAGTTAACTTAATTATCATCTATGCGTTAAAAAATTTGACTCACAAAGAAACCAATTCAAAATAAAGAATTGAGCAGTTTCTATCGTTTCATGCAACTGCTTTCTATCTTCAAGACGTAGAAACATTGAATTACTTGAAACTTTGCAGCTTTATTAAAAATGCCTCGAACATTAGATTTTCATCCATGTTTTTATAGAATGTATTTCATATAGAAATCACCTGATTCATGCATGACTTTCAGGGAATGCTTCAAGGTCATTCTGTGCTTTGAAACTTGACAATACACTTCCTATTCGAACAAACCAAACAAGGTTCTCTTCTCTAAACAACCTTCCCAATTCTAAGCCTGCCACAAGTTATCCCGGAGAATCAAGTCGTCTAATCTTTAGCAAAGTTTTCTTTGCTTTCAACAGGCTTTAATCAGCCCTCAAATGTAGAAGATCATTTCATTCTATCATTCTTGTCATAATAGCATGTAGCATCATATCGTAAATATGTTCTTATAAGTTTCGTCCTTTTAATTTTAGCTCTTGATTTTGGATGCAAATTGAAGTCAGGAAAATGAGCCTTCTGGAGAACAGTAGACGCATCAACCATTCTGTTGCCTTTAATAACTCTTTGTGTCTGCAAGCCTGGAGGAACGACACTCTGGCGAGCATGTGCGCAAATTTGACGCTGACCAGCTTAAACGCAACCGGACGAAACAAGACCATCATTACCGGGCATAAAAGCGAATCACAAGCATCGATGATTCTACGATTCTTCTTGATTTCGCTGATTTTCGTGTTGATTTTGATTGGCAACAGCCTCACGATCCACGTGGTCAGGAACAATCGCAACCTAACAAGCATCAAGAACTATTACTACGGTTACTACATCGTGAACCTGAGTATATCGGATCTGCTGGTGGGCCTCGTCTGCCTGCCTACCACCGTGCTCTACTACATCATGCCTGAGCCCTGGGTTATGGGCCTCTTCCTGTGCAAACTCTTCCCAACGCTGCAGGTGATGGTCGTTTCCGCGAGCATCTGGACCCTCACCGTGATCACCTTTGAACGGTTTCTTGCCATTGTGCACCCGCTGAAGCCTCGTTCTACGTCACGAAGCGTCCGATTTAAAATCGTTATAATCTGGATATGGTCATTTAATTGCCCTGCCATCATTCATTGCCTTCAAAATAATGAAGGACCAGTCCTGTCAAGAGGTCGGAATAAGCGACTGGTACACCATCGTCTTGTTCCTGATAAACTACGCACTGCCGCTGAGCTTCATCTTCGTCACGTATGTCCGAATAATCGTCGAACTCAGGTCGCAAGGTAGCACCGGCTCTCAGAGAGAAATGGCCACCCATAAAAGATTCTTAAAGATGACTGTCATTCTTGTAATGAGTTTTGCACTGTGCTTCCTGCCCAGTTATGTCGTATTTTTCATAATTAGCTATGCGAGTGTTACAGTTGATAAAATGACAATATCCACCATGTTACAGTACTTCCACGTCCTGATTTGGTTCAATAGTTGCCTGAACCCTTTCATTTACGCCAGCGTGGACAAATACTTCAAGAGGGGATTCAAGAAAGCCCTGAATCTCGGCTCAAACAACGATAGCCAAGATAAGACAAACCTCTCTCGAATGTCAACGGGCAAGGGAGACAGACAGGCTCAGTCGAATCATAAATGGCTGCCTCCACACAAAAAAAGAACGAAAATCAATGACAATCGATCGGTGAAGTTTCCAGAATCTCGTCAACTCGAATTATCCAACGACAGTCCATCTATTGTATACAGCAGATTAAATGATGCTTTACCTCAAGACATTCCTAAACTGTGCGATAAAGGATTTGTGAGTTTCGTCTTGTACCAAAGTAAGCACGGATCCAACATGAACTTGGCAGAAGGTGGTGGTGAAGAAGGCCAAGAGCTTTTCGTAGACCTTGGTGCTGACCAGAAAACACAAATTGATGGTTATGGACATTTAAGCGAAGATTTTCTTGACCTATCAAACAAGGAAGAGTTACAGAAGAAGTTCCAAATGTCCAAAGAAACTGCTATTTGACGCAAAGGAAGATTGAAGGCAAAGATACAAATAACTCTGGTCGAATAAATTTTTTATTGGTTCCTAGGGGTGTTGTGCATTGAAGACCAAACGTGCCTTGAAATCACTTCAGTGCTGCCGAATTATGAATAAGAGATGCAAGAAAATCTTTTGCCATGAATTTGACTTGCATTTCAGACTTTTCTTGGTATATGTAACATTCTAAGAGTATGTTATCCTAAAGAGAAAGAAATTGTTGGTTGTTGTGAGTGGGTGTTGAAGCGCATCCTTGAGCAATATTATTTAAGAAATGGAGAAAGCTACTTGGAGAAAGTAGTGTTGTGTAGTCAGTACGCAAGAATTATTAGTTCTTTATAATCTTTTAGGGAATGTAAAATATATGAGAATGCAAAACCTAATCTTCAACTTTTTCTTTCGTTTCTGTGTTGCAAATTTGCTTGCATTTATGATGCAACTGATACAAAATGGGCCAAAAGGTCTTTGGTACAAGTCAAAAGTGCTCCTAATTTCTATTCAGCATTCTGTGTAAACAAATTGAAAAAAGCGAGAAATACTATGTTTTCATATGACACTGAAAAGTTATGTATCAAGGTAAAGAAAAAAGGTACTGAAACAATGCATCAAGGTTTCTGAGGTGGAAGGGAGTTTGGAGGGACTTTTATATTCATTTTCGATCAGAATGCTTAGGGGGGACGAGCCACCAGTCTATAAAGAATTGAACGAAACAAATTTTTAATTTGCACACAAAAATTTACAAATAAACACTGCTGCTTTGAATCAGCCAAATGTTTGCTTTGTGGGAATTCCTTATATCATTCCCAATACTTTTTTAATTATGAAGTTTTCAACGGCAATAAATGCAAAATCATGTTTAGTGTGTAAACATATTAAACCTAATCGAATGTAAATGCTCTCCTTTAACTCAAAGCTTTTTTCCCCCGATTCAGAATCTTCAATAATTCAAATGCATGTTCGATTCCGAAATTACTTTTCACCGTCCTCCTCAGGGACCGCACAGCCGTTTGAAAGTTGAGGGGCTAATTCCGAGGCGAAACTGGGAAGTTTTTTTGAAACCTTCAGAAGGTCGGAAAAGGCACTTTAAAACAATTGCTAGCTTCATTGGATCCTTCACTTTATGCAATTCAGCTATTGTAAAGGTTGCATATATCAAAACAACCGACAAAAATAGCAAGGAGGTCTTTGAAAATGTCCCCACCAAATACCTTCGTCAAATCCAACTTTCACAATTGCAAATGCAATACCGCATGGTGGGGCAACACACTTATAGATAAAAGTATTCTTGTGATATTTGAAGCTTCACTTGTTGCCTTAAATGTTCCAGGGCTTGCTTCCATTTCGAGAATCTAGATGTGGTAAAAGAATTCTCTTTACTTTTGCTGCTCATAAATAAAGTTTTGTGTTCTGCCCGAGCAAACGTAGCAGAGCATATAGTCTCCAGAAGCATCACAATGAGGCTATGAAAGCTCCTAAGCCTTGACATGAGCAAAATGGTCCTCCAACCGTCATTTTAAGAACGTCACTTTGAACAGGTTTGAAAGGTATCTCTAGATGAGTTTGAAAGTTAAAATTTCCGACTCTTATTCTTGACAGAAAGGTCCCCTAATAGCGTTCTATAAAAGTTACTCAGAATCAATTGCATGACAGCAAAACTAAATTGTCTGAATACAACTAAAAGTATCTTCAAGATTTCCCCTTTAACCTGAGAAACTGCTTTGCCTAACTACTCGAAGTAAGAAAGGAATCAGATGTGGCATTATCTCTGTCACACAATAGACTGGTACATTTTGGATGGTAGATCTAGCGAAAGAAAAAAATCGCAAGGAATTAAACTACGCAGATTATTTGAAAACATTGCGATTTATATATATATATATAATATTTGGAAGAATAATGTTGTGTGTTGTGCGCTGGTTCTGCAACAGATCTCCTTCACGTGGTGTGGAGATGATACCGAGGCAATGACGCAATCGGACAAAATTGGAATTTAGAAACGAAAACAACGAAGATGGGTATGAAACACAGTTGAGGATATGCTACTTGTTTCATTGCCTTATGCGATGTGATGGCGTTCAAGGCCGCAAGAAAGCTCTTCCGCGAACTTGTTCGGTTGCCTAATCGGTTAAAGTCTAATGGATGGCAAGAGCAAGATAGCTTGCAGACAGTTTTGTCGCCCGAGTTCGTCGTGCCTAGGCCACATGTCGAAGTTGCTGTTGGACGGGCATCTCTGCTGCACAGAAATGTTAATACCGCTTACAATGTGTGCTTGTTGGGATTTTTAAGAGGATTCTCGAGGCTCTTTTGGCAAAGTTCTGAACAAATTAGAGTCGGTAGGTTTACAACATTATTGTTTAATGGCGATGTTTATGAACAAGACTCAACCCCCTGCTCAGGTTTTATCAACTTTCGTAGTGTTGAAAGCTGTTTACTATTTGTTTTTACATGCGTATTTTTATCCACTGATGGCTTTTACTCATTCAGGCAATGCAGTATCAGAGTGGCACAAGATCACAAGACTAACAACGCTGTTTGGAGCTTTCGGATACATTTATTTAGGTTTGCTGTTTGTTTTATGGCTGACCTTTTTGTCAGGTGTTTATTGATTGTCTAGGAATGATAATCATCAAAGCTTTTCTTTCTATGCACTGCTTGATTTGGCATGAGAGTGGAAATTTTCTGACATAGCAGTCTTAATTAGGCTTCTATCCCACAGATTGATAGAGGGTGCCATCAACCTTGACAAATCTTTGCAAATGTCTCGTATATTATCAGTAACAGCTATTTAAAAATTGAAAATATGCACTCAAAGAGTGTAAAATCTAGTAGCATGTTGCATTAGACAACTATAGCCACTGATCATCTGGTCTTGATTATGTAGGATTACTATAAGAATGCTTTATGAATTAGTAGGATATCACAAGACAGCAAGACCATGTAGCCAATCTTCTTGAACATGTTTATTTGTTTCTGTAATCATAGATTTATTTCTGATTCTCATATTTCAATTCATTCAATATGAAACAATGTTGTTTAGTATATTGCATCTAAAGGGTTCTGCCATATGGTTCCCTAAGAACCCTCCTGACAATAGTTTTTCTAAACCTCATTACCATACGTGAAAAGATAATAAAATATAAAATTGCAGGTGCAAAGTCTAGCAGTATTCTCCAAATGAGTGGGTTGGCGGTTTTTCAGAATCTGATGAAAATGAAAATTTATGGTAATTGATCTTTACATTCAACAGAGCACACTGAATCAGTTGAGGCTTCTCAAGGTAAAATTAGCATGAGTGATGCTTTAAGGTGCATGCAGATGGTACTAAAGGATGAGGTAAGTAGACCAAGTTCACTATGCTATGAATATATGATTTTTAACAGTTTTATTTTTAGAAGGGTGTTTCATATACTTGGCTACTTACCAACCTGTTCTACATGTAAATTCATTTTAAAAGTAATGTCAGACACCTTTTGTGGCATGGAGCCATATGTGAATTGTAATACTAGGTTATGAATGATTTGAATTTCTTAGGAGCTTGCTATCTATTCTGTCGGTTTTGTGACATTTATACATTATCATACTGCATGTTGCTAATCGATTGAGCAGTTAACCAACTCTGCACCATGTCTATGCCTGTTTTAACTGTTTCAGCCCAGACCCATCCATTGATATGAGTTGTTTTGTTTATCCATTTTATTTTCTCCTTTTGCAGAATGAAAAGGCAGAAAAACATACAACAAAGGCCCCTCAGTCATTGAAAAAGTATTTATTGAGTGAACGGTTAGGAAAATGCTCATCAGCTGCTGCAGTTTATGCTGCTAATTATGAAAACAAGGAGGTTTGCATTCCATTCTTTTTTGTGTTTGTCAGTGATACCTCATCTAGTTTGAAATGTGTGATCTTAAGCAAGTCATCCAATGTAAAGCAAAAGATGAATAACATTTGAATTGATTTCACCGATGTCTGACTAGTCATTTTAATGGTAAACTCACAAGAAACCCTGAAATCAGCTCTCAATGACCGTTTGAATTTTATCTAAAAATTCAGAAAAAAGATGCAATTTGCTTAAATCTTTAGTTCGTTATGATATCTCATGTTCTCCTTCTTGCAATATTAAGCAGCTACTTTTCCTTTCTTAGTATGCAGTTAAGATAATGTTCAACTATGAACATGCTTCAAATGGACATGCACTGAAAAAGGTTGGTTTGTAAAGATAACTCAAATTTTATATTTGAGTTAAAATGCAAAGAGTGTTTGGTAATTTTTATCTAATAAAATTTAATGAGGGAACAAATGGATTAATTCAAAATTAATTTTGTTCTTCAAATAAACACAACTAGTTGAAATATTCTGATATGACATCTGAAAGTCAAGGGAGAGTTGGAATAAACAGAGACAAAATACTTCTTCATAATGTTTAAGGAAGCTTCAGTCAGAAGGTCATAGACAAGGACTCAAAAAGTATAGGACTCTGTTCTTGGTGGACATTTATATGTCAGATATTAACCATACAAGATAATTAGTGTATACTTAAGTATCATTTTATTCATTAATCTATCTTATGTTTTCCTTTTTGTTTGCCACCTATAGGGTTTTGCAAAGGAGTGCCGTGTTCTTGCAGATCCAGAACTTGTGATGGATAATGGTAATTTTCATGTCTGCATTACAATCTTTGATAGCCCACATCATTGCATTCTCATTCCTTTTCACAAAATGATATTTTTTATGTTTCTTAAAGCATTTATTCCCTTCAATCTCAACAGACAACTGGAAGCAAAAGTCCTTGCCACAGCATCCAAATATCATTCAAGTTCTGCATGCATTGGTTGAGGAAACTCCATGCCCTGCAGATGCTGTTGAGTCATATCCAATAGCCTTACCTAAGCATCACTTTGCAGATGGCTTGGGAAGAAATAAGACATTGTGCTTGATTATGCCTAGATATTCTTGTACACTCAGGCAGTACATCAAGGACTCCAATGTTTCATCAAAAGAGAGAAGGTTTCTCTTGGCTCAGCTTTTTGAAGGTGTTGCTCATTTGGTTGATAATTATGAGGCCCACAGGGATTTGAAAACAGATAATATTTTGCTGGATTTGTCATGTGGTAAATATCCAAAGCTTGTCATAACTGATTTTGGATGCTGCCTTGGAGATGAAGATTTGAAGTTGAAGCTTCCCTTCTTCAGTCACCATGTGGATCGTGGTGGGAACAGTGCATTAATGGCACCTGAGGTAGATAAATGTAATCTCTTACCAATTGTCTACTCTCTGAAGCTTAGCAGCAATTTGTTTTTGACCTTTTTCATGTTATACTTGTCATTTTAATTTCTGGCTATGTACAATAAAAGAGTTATGCTTTTTGTGAAGAAATTTTCACAAGGATGATGAACTGCCCACCTGGAATAGCTTAAAAGGGCAATCATTTGCCCAAAAATGTTTGTTAAAAGTCGTCAAGGACCTGAAGGTGATTTAGGCTCTCCAAATGATTGCCTTGCATTTTTCTTGATTTGTCACTAGAATGCTTGATGTAACTGCCTACATTGTTATCAGTAAGAGATTCTGCTCTATTTTCATTAAAAGCTTAAGAACATTTATACAGGAATACAGTGACCTCTAGGGACAAAAAGGGAAAAGCCTTGAAATAAATTGGGGTGGTAGTGAGGCAGTGGCAAGAGCAAGCGTCTGACAAGAACAAAACAGCCCATTTTTACTGCGACTTATTCACTTACTTATTTTTTCGTTATAGGTTGCAATGGCACAGCCAGGATGGGGAAGATTTATTGACTATTCCAAAGCTGACCGTAATTCAAAAGTTTCTTAAACTTGTTTCTAAAAAGTTTTTAAATTTCTCCATTCATTATTTAATCCAAACAATCTATAAGCTACAGGCTTGTTTTGAAAACATGTGCGAACCATCTGCCTTTTGGTATAAAAACAAGGACAAATGTTGATTCATCAGTGATTTTCAATAAAAAAATCTACAAGCTACATCAACTATTATACAGACATATTTTGTTAAGCATAAATGAATACTAAAAATTTCCCTATTTATAGTTCGGTAAACGTTTTCAACACGAAATTTGGTTTTTCTCTCCTTAAGACCAGACTGTTCATGGAATCTGGGTAAACTATATATCATTCGATGCCCAAGATTGTGGCGTATCCAGCCAGATCAAAACTTTTGGCAAAAAATGTAAAAGGATATTTTCAAAGCAAATTTATTGCTCAAAAGAGCGTACCACCTTCAAAAGCTATTTTGTACCCTTGCGTTTGAGGTAACAAAATATAATTATCCCAACAGGAAGTGCAGATCCTAAGCTACCAAAGTGTGTCTCAGAATTCCTCCTCTTCTTGAACTATACCCTGTCAAAAATTGGTCCACCCTCCCGCAACTGTATTTGGGTATAAAAGACGGACCAGAGCAAATAAAATTTTTTGAGACATCCTTTGTTTGCCCACATCTGCCCTGGCCGTATGCAAATTTTCAAGCCATTCGATTGGTTCCTTGGGTATAAAATAGCTTTTTCGTACCTGTATGTAGAGGAATTTTGAGTCCGGAGAAAACGGGATTTTACTGATCGCACTTGCGATGATACACATCGGGATCATATTACCAACAATGTAATCCGGGTCAAGTAGTTTAGGCTCTAAGATCAATTAGCGTCTTTAAATAAACACAACAACCCATGGATGTGCCCTACTCTTATACAAACCACAGGAAGCAGAACAAGGATTATCGGCTTAACAGGTCGAGCGATTTGAAAACCGCAGCTAGAAACTTTGATAAGGAAATTATGGAAACCTTCATTTATATGGGATTTTTTCCATTTTCAAAACTTCTTCTAGTTTCAAACATGGTATCATTATGTTCCTTATTAATTCGGCTATCAGAATGTGAAGTAATCGAAAAATGGATGTTTTCGTCCAGAAAACGTTTACCGTAACCTTAACCTTGGGAAAAGGGTCCCCAAAATACCTTTCAGATATGAACACAACATGAAACATGTGGGTAGTCTTATGCCAGACTGTTCAATTAAGCAAAGCATGTTAATATTTTATCAGCCATCAATGTTAGTATAGCTAGCTTTTCTTTGAGTTAGTTACATTTTTGTGTCCAATTTTCTCTTCAGTTTGGGCAAGTGGTACAATAGCGTTTGAAATTTTTGGAGGAAGCAATCCATTCGCTGATGGACGATTAGAAAATAGAAGTTACTCAGAAGAGGACGTGGAAAGGCTTTGGAGGTACCTATAAACTACCACCTGCATCATTACTTTTTCTGGGGGAGGAGAGGGGTGGTTGACTTTGGGTATCCTCATTCGTACCTCTTCATTGTGACCAATTGATCCGGAATGTAATGCAAAACGTAATCACTCTTTAGCAATCTCCCAGTAGCATTGTTAACGTGCTGGAATTATTGATAGACAAGGATCTGATTTTCAGAGAATATTACAAAGAGGGAAGGAGCTGAGGCACTAAGGAGTAAGTGGCTGTACAGCGAAAGTTGCATTGAGTAGAATTGTCAAAATTTCCTTATTTTGTTTTCTAGGTATGACAGAGTGGTTGGCCAATTGATCAATCAAGTTTTGCAGAGAGATGCAAACAAGCGCATGACCGCCGATGAAGCTGCAGTTTTGGCTTGTGTAATTTTTTTTGCACCAGAAGAATGGTGGTCAGAGAAAGATGTTTCGGAAGAAGATATCAAAATGTTCGTCCCAGCTTTGTATACTTTTTTTAATTTTTTTGGGTCTAGTAACATGAAGGTCCGACAAGCTACCTGGGAACAATTTGATAACTATTCACTGGAAAATGCGGGTTTTATTATTCAACATTTTGAATCTATAATGAATAACCTGACAGTGAAAACTTCCAGAAACTTTTGTAAATGTTTTTAGTTCACTTCAACTTCAAAAAAGTCAAGTTTAATTAAACTGAAAACTTTTTTTATAGATGGCTCCTTAGATTCTGGTCCCAGTACTTGAAACGTATTCGTAATTCGAAGCAAGAGGGAAATGCTGCTTCAGCTGAACTCTCGGTGGGTCAATTTTACAGAGCTAGACTTTATTGCAGAACCAGCAGCATCTACTGATAACTTATATCTCACAAATATCGGCTATTTCAAAACTATGCCTAACATACGATTTTATCCATTTGTAAATGATGCCTTTATTTACTTTGGTTTGCCCGTGCCGTTTTTCGCCTTATTTCGCTATTTTATAGTATTGTACTGTGTTTGCGTCTGTGTGCTAAGTCCATTTTTTTCTCCTAGCTTCAAGGATGTTTCCTTCGACGTGTTTCTCCTGATCATCTGCTGTCTATTGTAAAAAGCTTTAAGAATTTGCTTTAACAGTTCCACGTTCCTTTGAATTAATATGTGAATAGATACTGCGTGGATATATGATTTTTAGTGGTGTGTCTTGTTTGCTATGAACATTTCTGTGTGAAACTGTATCTGGGTTGTAAATAGTTTTAGAAATAATTTTTTACTAGGCAGGTTGGAATTACCTGTTAGTATGTCTTTTAGATGAAGTCGAGAAAAGGACCGTTCGTTTTCTTGTTTGTTTGTTTGAGTTGCTTGGTTCAAGGTAAAATCCGAAACAGAGAAACCTGAAGGGAGAGATGAAAAGAATGGGAAACAAATTCCTTTCCTAAACAGCTTCTAACAGCCTCTAGAATCTCAAAATATTACAGTCAAACACTGCTTCAAGAGAAAAAGGATAGCATCAACGTATGCCTTAATGAACAGCTGATCCAAGAGGGAAAACCTGATGTCAAATATAAACATTTAAATTAACGGACTATTTTTGATGGAAATGGAAATAACAGTTGCGATACTGCATTTCACATCTGTGAAAATTTTCTCGTCTTCCTTCCATGATGCTCGCTCAAACCTTTATCGTTCCATTGGTACGTTGCCTGCTTCCAAATGTTCTTGATCAAAGTGGAGGATTGCTCTTCTCCCTCTGACACTGATGCATCTTCTTTCGCAACGCAAAAGCAGATTAAGCTCAAACACCCTTGCCTACTTCTATAGTGTGCCTTTTAGATTAATACCCTAGCCAATAAAAAGACCAACATTTTGGGCATCATACTCCAAACACACCAAACTACCGGGGTTATTAGCGTCCATATCGCAACAAAACAATACAACAGAAAGAATCTCCCTTCAAAAGCTTTGGAGCAGGCTTGCTACCACTATCCTATTTTTTCATGGAGAAAAGAGAGTCCGCCTGATGAATGGCCATGTTTTGAAAGTCTGCTTCGCTTTCGTAACCGCGATTATCCCGAGGTTTTTCCGCGGCAAGCAGAGCTGTTCCAGAATGTCTAGTCTCGTTCTCAGAAATCATGTGCAATCGCCTTTGCTTCTCGAAGAAGGAAAATTTGCTGCAGTCATTCGTATTACTTTCTGTTTTAAATCATGGAATCAATTGAAGAGGTAAATTATTTAATACTCGTTTGTTCTGTTTGCATTTTTACTTTACAACATAATGATTTAAATAATGCTTCAGTCGTTGCCAACCAAATTTCCGGTGCTACATCTAAGGCCTCTGGGGCCTTATTGCATGCACCAAGCATAGCCCACGATGATCCTACGATTGAGAGTTCTGCTCTTATCAAGGGTTCTCGATGTTGGCGAAACTTTAGAGTCAGGATTCTACAAAAACAGCTCGATGTTTGAGGTTGATGGTACGGGGCCAGAGTACTACAGAACAACCACTTATTGGAGTATGGGTCTACATGTCATACGTTTTAGAGCTGTCAGAATTGTAAAATTTATTGGTCCTAAGGACAGGCTATTTGGGGATACTGGGGTTCATGACCAGATAAGTTATAACATGATAAGTTTTGACTAGACTTTGTTTGACGAAACGTCACAATGATTGATTGGAGTAAAACTTTTCTTGATTAGGGTTCGTTAGAAAGGACTATGTACCCAAGTAAAGCTCAATATCTTCAACTTGGACCAAGTAATCAATGTCTAACAATGTTGCCCTTTTTACCCAGACTACAATCGCCAAAATGGTAAAGCATCGTTGACTCTTGTTTTGCTTGCTCCATTTGGTCAAGAAATAGCTCATTTTATAGCACTCGACATATCCACATTACAAAGATGGCAGCCTTGGAAACCATCTTTATTGTAAATGATTTCCTGTCAATTAGTAGGTGGCTCTTCCCTCTGAGGCAGTTTTTGTACCAAAAGCTTCCCTTGATATATATATATATATAATATATATATAGATATATAAGTTATAGAAATTTGTCTGTTGATATTTCCGTAG
Organism: Nemopilema nomurai; assembly: GCA_003864495.1. NCBI lineage: Eukaryota > Metazoa > Cnidaria > Scyphozoa > Rhizostomeae > Rhizostomatidae > Nemopilema > Nemopilema nomurai. The sequence goes on along the minus strand of ML133471.1, from coordinate 454 downwards.
TACAGTGCTCAATACATTTGCACATAGAGTGCTATTCAAATCATATATAGTTGATGAAGCTTATTTTTCACCACAACTGAGCTATGAAATTTTCCTCTCCAAAGGATTTTGTTTTTATATAGTTTTTTATCAGTTTAGTTTTTTAGTATACCTTTTGTTGTAGTTAACACAAGATTGTGAGGAGTTACAAAGACTCCTCAAGGTTGCATCAAGATCTAATGTTCGACAGTTAATTGCTGCTGAAATAACAGCGCTACAGGGAAGAATTCACAAGCTTGAAGAAGAGCATTCAATTGACCCAAACAGTGGAACTAAGAAAAAAGATTTACCAAGCAAAGAAGCAGAGCAAAAACCAGAGGCCACTCATGTTTTTACGCAAAAGATCCAGTCTTATGGTGAGATGCCTGCTAAGCTTCTGGTCCTTAGATCACTTCTACCATCCACTTTTAGATCT
>ML133469.1:21265-38118 GCA_003864495.1 Nemopilema nomurai | reverse complement strand
CTCAAAGGGAATAAGTGAGAAATAACACACGATTAAATAAAAAGAATAAAAGACATGTTTACTAAACTGGAGGGTGAATTTGGCAAGATGGAAGGTAAAGTAAGTGTATGATGTTCGACATGAAAAATGTTTTCATGAAAAATGTCAATTATGAAAAATGAAAAATGTCAATTATTTTCAACGTTATACACGGTTGGAGTCATCAGTTTTCAATTTTATTGAAGCTTGTTCGAATCTAATCATGCTGCTCGAAAAAGTATTTGTATCTATAAAAAATATTAAAAGTTTGTATCTATAAAAAATATTAAAAGTATTTGTATCTATAAAAATATTAAAAGTTTTCGTATCTGAAAAAATATCTGTTCAGATATGAAACGGTCATTTGATCTCTGGACGTCTTTTAATAGAATTTTCTTGTAAAAGCTTTCCCACCAGCTCTTATAGACTTGTAATCAAAAAGAGTTTTAACATTTGTAAATGTTACAACGACCTACTTAGGACAAATGGTATAAAAAGTGCACTTTGTCGTCCGTTTGCTAACGAAAGAATTTCAATTATTTGAGTGGCCTTTCTATCTGCTCGCTTAGGTTGAAAAGAGAAATGAACTTCATTTTTAATGAGGGTTTCAATACCCCAGACACGAAAATGTAGTTTTTATCACTCAAACAGCTATTAAGAAAACACTCCAATAGTATTTTCAGAGTGGGACAGAATCGACAAAAAGCAGTCTTCAATAACATCGCGTATCGCGTAATACATTATCAAAGAATAGCTTCTTGTCTAGAAAAGGCTTCCGTTGGCACCTTTTACTCTTCTTCATTTGATACTTAAAACGCAAAGTAGACGCCTCCTAGTTCCCCATTTTTGTTTCCTGTGATTTACTATAGCCGCAAGGAAATGTTGAAACGCAAAATTTCAGACGAAAACCAGTGTCTTTAGGAATATACATTGTTGCCATGAATCTCTTTATTACATATAAGCAAATAAGAAATAATATAGATTGACATGCGTACCTTTCTTATCAAGAAATTGAACAATTCTAATCATAAAAGGCATGTTTTTTTCATTTTCAGGCAGATTTTAATTTATTAACAATCCTTTTTGCTGATAGTTTCAAATACCTTTTCAAATAATAAAAATTTTGCAACTGTTTACTTTCTTTATTCGACCGATAAAATTGATATTGCACGAAATACTAAACATGGTCATTTCAATTAATTCTATTAGCAATCGAAAGTTGTTTACGTTTATAAATCGTATAAATAAGGTTAGAATTTGTGGCTAGTGAGTTGGTTTAGGCCTCCGGTTCGATAGGATCGAAATTCCCGAACGGTTTTCCAAACACTTGGACCCGGGTCTAGTGGGCCTATGGGTAAATCCGTTATTGACGAATACTTATATTTAAACTGGTGAAATCATTTACAGTAACATTTGAATGGATGAGACAAATTCTATTTCTTTCTTAGATAGGACTTTATTTAAGTACAATATCATATAAGGCCCACACTAAGCAAAGTGTAATACTGTTAATTCTCTCTAGTCCATTCGTTTGATTTTCCTTACCTAATCACTCTTGGTAATGTGTTATTTTCCTTGCTCCTTCCGCATTTTTGTATCACGTTTATTAGGATAATCTTTGTATTATTATTAGTAACTTTATACCTACGTCAATTATCAGCATGTTAAGTAGATCGCCATAGCAACCACGTATTTAAGGATATCACGCTACCCCACCCCGCTTTTCAATAAATAGATTACTTCCTTTTACCGTTTCATTTACGTATGTCTATTGTTTTTAGTTCAGCATATATTGAGCCCTGTACATCATCCGGAGGGTAAGAATTATGGAAAAGTAGCAGCAAGCGAAAGGAGTTTAGGCGTGCACCGTTTTAAGGGCAAGATGCTTGTGAAAGATTGAAAGACCTCTGGGATAGTTCTTGAGAAAGAGTATGCCCATGTCACATGTTGATTATTATGCCGTTGTAAGCATGCAAGTTATGTAGCTGCCGGAACGATTTCATCGGAAGAAAAGAAGGAAAGATAAACCGGTTTACTTCGTACATTTATTTCCCATCCTCTGACTTTTGAAAGGTCCTGAGAATCATTAAAGAAACATTTTACAAAAGATAAACCTTGATTGATATTCTCAACGAATACAGTTTGTTGTTGCAACAACTATTGTTTATTTTGTAAGCCCAAGATAGGCAGTCACAAACGATCACCTGTTGTTGCCTATAAACACAGTAAAGAGGCAAAGTTTGCAATGTGGCCACTGCTGTCGCAGAAACTGACAACAAACTATTTTCTTTTGTCCTTTTTGAACAGGAAAAACTTCTTAAACATATGAGAAATTTTAAACATATGAATATTAAATAGAATACTTTTGTTTAACTTTCTAAGGTGCGATTTTACACTTTTTAAGCCAAATCGAGTCAATGGCAAATAACTTTTGCAATAGTGACATCTGTGCTTGTAGTTTGATGCCAATATAACTGAAAGGATTCCATTCTTATAATATTAATTTTTCATTCAATCATTTTTCTGCTGATCCAATAAAATAATTCTTCGCGCCACGTATCATAATAAACAGTACAGAGCGAAATAAGTTCCAACAGTTTTATTCTTAATGGAGTGTTTACCTGAACTGGTTGTCTTCTTGCTGTTCATCCATACTCTCTACTTTATCAAACGGAAGTAAAATACCTACATATGCTTAAAACAATATAAAAGCATGAATGGACGGGAGAAATCTAGTTAATGAAAAATATCAGATTAGGTGGGCAAAGAGAAAACCTAAAGGGTTGGGCTGCGATTGCTACATACTAATTATGCTGACAGTTGAAAAGATGCGAGAGAACTGGAGCCGAGAGAAGTAGTCTCATATCACCGGGAAATCAAATGAATTGGAATCGACTGTAGATATTCAAGGGTACGGCAAGAGGGGACGTGCGCCAAATAGAAGACGCATCCGTCACGTTTACGTCACAGTCAATGTTTGTGTCGTGCAGAAGCCCGTGTGATGAACCTGTTACGAGGAGGAGGAACTGGGGGATGACATAAACAACACTGAGGTCACAGTGGTTTTGACACTTGTCAATCATAAGCATTGTCTTTAGAAGCTACGTATACAGCGTACTCAGAGCGATGGGCAGCAGACACGAAAGAAGTTAAACCGAGAAAGACATCAAAATGGAGAAATTGCTGAAGCTGATGTTTACCACAGCAGTGCTTCTGGGTACTGGGTGCTGCCTGGCTGCCCCTCCACCAAACAGGTATCGTCACAATATCTTGCTAACAAGTTGCAATTATGGTTTGGGTTTATAGTGTTATTCATTGGAAATATATTAGCCTTTCTTGCCTCAAGTACAGGTTGCATTTACGGACAATGCTTTTCCCGCTTTGAGTTTTTTTGAGTTTTGAAGTGACATTCAGAGACTAACCTAAAAAAATTAAGCTTGAAGCATCCACACCAAAATACCAGGGATACAGGTGCTCCCGTACCGTTGAGATCCCGTTTGCAGCGCGTGTTTGGCTAGGCCAATTGGACTTGTATCTTGCGTGTGTCGGGCGACTCTACATGCGAACCTATTGCCAAAAAACGACATAAATAAGGGCCTATGTCAAAGAAGGGCAACAAGGGCAAAGAAAACGAGCGGATTCCAGGGTGCAAGTTCCTTTGAATGCTTTTAGTGAATAATGCTGCCGAACTGCTGACCTATAAACGGATAACCTACACCGCGATGAAAATTTTGGGACTGTCCCCCCATCCCAAATCCCCCTCCAAACCCAAGGTAACTGAGCAGGAAAGACGTCCCTTTTTATTTAAGAATAAAAAATCCAAAGATAAAAGGCGCTGTTCAGCTCTTTCCCCATTGCAGCCAAAACATTCCCAGCATGAGTCGTGGACACCATGCCAGAGTGCGTCTGGCTGCAAAGCCTCCTAGTCGCTTTTTCAAAATTTTGAGGGCCGTGATCTGAGGCTGCAAATACGCAAATACTGGGGTTTTTTCTAACGCTAGTAGTGTAATTTTGAAGAAAGCTGTCGATGATTTAGTACAATGGTAAAAAAGGGTAGCACCTTGGAAAATTTTATGTAGTCTTAATTTTTGTGACGACATAAGGGCAGTGATGAGGCGAGAATATTGATTCAATGATTCGACTGATTTGGAAAGTGATTCTCTCCAGCCCATTTTAGATCATCCACCCATTACGTCGCCTTAGATAGTCCCATGTCTTTTTTCTGCTGTGAAGACATAAGAGCGGTGATGTGGCGAGAAGATTGATTCTAGGTTATCGTTTGCCCCACCCCACTTGTCACTCAGTTGATTGCTTCACTGACACCCATTTCAATGACGCGCACTTCTGTTGTTGCCGATTAGCGTACATATATGCCGAGATTCTCATTACAGAAAATAAAAGTTATGGATAAGTACCAGCAAGGCAAGCACCTTGGCATACACTGATTTTAGGGATAAGTTGAACAGATCTTCTCGACTTCTATTTTACTAAGCCATTTAGGGATGTCGGGAAAAATTCTTGTAAAGTGATATCCATGTCATATTTGTCTATTTAATATTAGGCATCTAAGGTAAATAGATGCCATGTTATGTAAGGTAAATGGATGCCAGGAAGATTTTCGTCAGATGAAGAGAAAAGAAAGGTTCTATATGTTTATGTCGCATCGTTTATTGGCCATCCTCTGCGCTTTTCAAGGTCTTGAAAACACGTTACACCTGATTATTTCTCTAGGATTGGTAATTGTCATGTACTGGAGTCTGGGCCCTAGTATTGGAGTCTTGGCCCTAACGGACACATTAACCTATTTAATCTAATTCCTTTTGTATTAATTTCGTTTCGTTTCGTATTCGTTCCGTATCACACGTTCTGCAACCTACGCTTTCTACGTGTTCACGTGTATCGTTACTTAGAATACGTCAAGCTTATAGTTTCCAATCATTGCCTCTCTCTGTGCTTCACAGTTATATCTTTTGCATCATTGCTCAGCAATTCTCACTCAGCATTATATGACACATCTTGACTTGTAGCGGAGTGCAGAGTGCGGCGACCAATCCAATGAGAACGTGTGAAGATGGAATGAAAATGGTGAAAAACTATCTGGAAACGAGTAAGGTCGAACTGATAGACAACATCAGGGCTGCCAAGAAAGTACAGTGCAAGGCTCAAGGTAACTAGATGCTTTCAGTTTCTCATTACCAAGTGTTGCCAACAACAATCGAGTTAAAGCTCTCAGTTATGAATATGATTCATCTTCAATGGCGTGTGCTCTTGTGACCTGAAAGAAAAACAAACTACTTCCTTTACAACAGCATTGCACTGGTTTCCATGTTAATATATCTATGAATAGCTATGAATGGGTCGCTATGGGCTGAAGTAGTCAAATAAAGCTTTTCACCAAAGCAGAAACAGCAGAGTCGTTTCAGGGTTCTTAACACAAAAACTTTTGTTCTAAATTCACATAACATGTATTTATTGGTAAAAAATGAATTGAGAAAGTGTTGCTTTGAGCAAATCAAATTTTTTTGACAAGCCTGGAGAAAAGTTGACTCTTCGATGGTATTACACACCCACAAAGATGGAGTGACATTGGGTATGTACAGCGACCCAGATGGCAGTCTCTATGTCAATGCCAAGGTGACCAACAATGGGTGCGGTAAAGGGGATCCGTCCTACTCTGTCATTCACATCAAAGGGCATTGGCAGCAGATCATGTACACGCAGGTGTTCAAGGGTGCAGCTTCCTGCTGGCAGATATTCGGCTACAAGTAAGTTTGCAACATTTCACACGCTTGCAGACAATCAGAGAGAATCTTTAGTATGTTCGCAAATGTCACCTACAGGACTGAATGAACTTTTTGAGTGGTCACGTCAATGTAGCTTGGAGGGAAGATAGTTTAGAAGGAAGGTATTTTAGAGGGTATTTCAATAATCGCGTTTTCCATAATGTGCAATATCATAATGGCTTAGATATATGGACAACCTTCGTTTTAGAAGGTAAATCATCTCTGTGCAATAACTTTTAGGGTACCAGACTCAGTCACCAGTAACAAAGCTGGACTGGAACCGTTCAACCCCACAAAGGGAGACATCATATTTGGTCAGAGCAAAATGGGCTCATCAACAAGTAAGCAAAACTTTCTTGTTTCATTTAACAATTACAGTGTTGTAAATGATGACAAATGCAATGACTACCATTTGTTTTCACTGGCCAGCATTGTCATGGTAATAATGACCATAGTGTAATAGTGAAAATATTAATGACCTTTAATAGCAGTGAAAACGCGTCAATCTAACAATAATTCTAACTATTGTACGAATATTAAAAATAAACATTATCATCTTCTAATGTTAAGCAGTCCTTTGCGACTGCTTTGCATGACAAGAAATCTGGCTAAGGCGGACGAAATCGGAAATTAATTTTATTCAAAACACGTTTTATTGAGTCTCGTCCTGGAAGCAAGAAATCAAGCCAACACATCTCCGACACATGGGAACCCTCGTTGGCTTCCCATTTCCATATGCAGGCATACAAACTTCATGCCCGCATTAGATCGACCGAACCAAATCGATCCTGAAGAGGCCGATGATTACAACCTAGTTCGGTATGTGGTACCACCCCGAGGGTAGATAGGGACTGCTCATTCTTTATTCTTGTTCCAGACAACTTTTTTGCTGGTTCAACTGGACGTTGTGACAATGATGCTGACAATTTTTGGCACAATAAGAATGGTGTTGGCGAGCGCCAAGCGACCGTGATGCTGCGAAGAGAAAAGGGTGCAGAACACGCTGGCATATACACATACACTTCATGTGGGACGCCAGAGTACGTCATCAAAGATATTTACGTGCTGATGTGACTCATGCAGGAGAGACAGTCACTTTGATAGAGATACCTTTTGCTGTGCTTGAAGAAAATCGTTTATTCATTCTTAATACACTGCTTTAATTTCATGATTAACAAAATAGATGCAATATCAATAATTTGTGTATGAATTCTGAATTAGACATTAGCGCTTTGTTATCTGACATCAAGAATTATTATCATTAAATTTTTAGAGTGGTTAAATTTGTTATTAGGATTAAGAGTTATCTGACAAGTGTTTTTGTTACATTTTGATGTTTTAATGCATCTCAATCGAAAACCTTATGCTTTATCTTGCTAGAGTGAAAACAGATATTTCGAATGATCACTAGGGCATGGAAATTTATTCAATCGCTTGTCTTTCAAAAAAAGTTTCAATAACCTATGAAAGATCTTCATTAAATACGATGTCAGTCTGCAATCGGAACTTTTTGAGTCAATCAAGAAACGTCTTATGGAGCCTTTTTTTACTATTCCCAAGACAGCTTCTAAAAAGATGTATTAATTTCTCAAAGATTTGCTTATCATCAGTTTGCGAAGAATTGCAATGCTCAATTCATGTCCATTTTGAATTTCCTTTCTCGATCGATCACTTCGCCTTGTCCAAACAACAATTGTTACAAATACAACACGAGGAACGGCAAGGACAGTAAGTAAAAAGACTGTCGAAACTCAGTTAAACCTCGATTGCGTTTCTGACTGAGCAGTCTTTGGTATCTACGAGAACGTTACAGCTTTCCAAGATGGTGTGGAAAAGAGTTTGGCTAAAAGGTGCATGGTAAAAATAAAATTGGTTCAAGGCAGGTCCTTGGCCTACACACACTGATTATAATAAAAGGGCTAGAAAAGGCAATGCAGTCACTGAATAGACAATGAACTTGAGTATAACCTCGATTACGTCCCATCGAAGAGAGGCCAAACATATAAAACATCATCATTAGCTTCAATGTGACGTCACATTTACAAACAATGAAAGCGAGTTGCAGAGCTTCGAGTTTGTCTTTGCATCGAGAGTAGCAAAGGCACAACACACGTTCGAGAGCTTATCAAATTTCAGAGACAGACAAACTGTTTAATATTGAGGAACAGCAGAAAACCGGTACGAGCAAACTAGTCATATTCATTGTAGCATTTTCGATTGCGAGAAACGTCTACGAATGAATACGTTCTGGAAGGTCGTCCAGACCACCGTCACGTTTGGAGTGGTTGGATACGCCGCGTATCTTTGGTATGACATCTGGCGAGAGGAGCAGCGAGAGGTAGGCCAACTCATCAGCATTTTTCACATTTCATTTCCCCTGCTCTCACTAACAGTGAGACGATATACAGGGCAACGCGTCATTTCAATAGGCGTCTGATCAGGAGGAGCGATCGAAAGTCGCAACATGATTTAATTTCAGCAAATCCATTTGCGACAATTTTAGGCGGAGCTGCGCGAGCAAGAGGAGGCCAGAGCAGAAGCAGAGGCCGCCGAGAAGGAGAAAGCAAAGCTCAACTCGCAAAATGGATCACGTGGTTATTGTGGGTTCAAGAAGGGATTTCTTCTCAAGTGAAAGGTAGCACTTGCTCTTATTGTCCAAATTATTACACCACCATGCCAACGGTTATACCTAGTAAGAAACCAGTCACAGCAGTTTATGAGAATGATCTGTTTTAATTATTCTGCAGGAGAAGAAGTAAAATCATTGGGAAAACAGCAAGTGGAAGAGATTTACCATTCTGGATTCCTGATGTCCAAGCACCTGAAGAGCACTTTACTAAGCAAGACAGAAGAACTTATCAAAAAACAAAATGGCAGCAGATAAATCTTCTTCAAATTCTTTTCCTTGATACATCTTCCTTGATCTTTCTTTTCCGTTATGTAAATTTTTTCGCACTGTTGGGGCTTCTCTTGGGCACGATCATGTTCACAGAATTAAGAGCTGTCCATTATCCAAAATCATGGAAACGTGGTACTATTTAGTCAGCGTCAAAGAGTCGAACAGCATGCGCATTGGTGTCAAATCACTTTTACGCATGCCCTTGGACCACAAGACAATGACGTAGTACAATCGTTTCCAGGGCCCCGATTCGATAAATAGGCAGAGAAGAACAAAGAGCACACCTTCAACGTGCCCTGACGGCATTCTGTGACCGGTAGTGGCACAGACTGCTGTTGGCCCCATTGCCTCATTGGCTTCCCGTTCAGGTGGGAAGGGAAGGGAAACGCGGGGGACACAAAGGGAAGCCAACTAGCAGGCCATCAGATGTCTCCTCATTGAAAGGCTGAACGTTTCCCGACAAATGCAAAACTGTCAGCTGCATCGATTGACTTTCTTTGCACTGTCTTGTTTACTTGTATTATCATTCAGGTTTCACTAGGCCTAAACACGTTTGCATTCATGCCCTATTTGTTATCGTGTATTTGACACATGGCTGACTGCTAACTTGTACCCTAGGCCTAGTAAATGCCTTGTAGTGTCGTCCTTGTTCTGTAGTACAACTGTTCCATCTTCCTTCACTCTTCATTCTTCTCCTTCCAAACTGTTCGACTTCAGTGTTTGCATATGTTGTGTACGCTGTGACGTCTTTCTTGTTGTCTGCTGTCCTGTGCACTTTCCAACCACTCTTGTCCTCTGTTCCTCTCGTTGTGCCAACTAGTTGTACTATTTTCTCTTTCACACTTCATCTGCTCGTTCTATTATCTTCAACTTCTTTCACATTTTCATCGTATTCATGTAGTAACTTGTCTTTCTTCAGCAACCCAGTTTTGTGACGTTAAGCCTGCTGTACTTACATCAAATCAACATTTACATCATTATAGATATTTTTCTTGAGTCTTTTTTAAGTAGGGTAATTCATCTATTATTCTGCATATTTTTTCTATTGGTATTTATTATTAACCTTTTTAATTAGCTTATACAGAATGGACTGCTGATAGAAAGTAACGTAAATTAATCTAGAAACTAGTTCTGTAATAGGTAGCACTAAACATAACTGTAATTATTTCTACAGTAAGTAATTTACAATGTAATTTTTGATAGTTGTTTATAATATTTAATAAGTTTAAAATAATTCCATAATCTATCGTAGATAAAAAGCTGCAGTCCATTCTTAGATTGATCATATTTATTATGAATTCGACTTTGTCTCGTTGTCCTCTGTGGGTTGTTTTTTCAGCCTGGCACGGCCCTTGCATTGTCGTGAAACAACAAAGCCTGGATGAGGGGCATCTAGCAATGGTGGGGAGAGGGGTGGGGGTGTTGGGCCCACCAGATGGCCTGCAGTGTAGGCTGGGCCACAAGGGTGCATTGAAGAAAGCTCTTTGTTCTTCTCTAGATATCAACAATCTTCTTTCCTTTGCCGCCAAACGGGGATAAATCTCGCAAATTCATTACACAAACAGCTCATCAATTTTAGAAGTCCTTCAAGATAGACAGCTCCAATCATTTTTGTGATCAAGGTGTGCCTTAGTGAAGCCCTAATGGTAAGCCTTCTTCTCTGTAGTTAATTTGTTACTTTGACCAAAATTTGTGTATTTCTGCAAATTCCTCTCATTAAAACATCTGCTGCCAAAAGCGATCTCAGTTGTTTACATCTCAATCTGCAGATATTCTTTTTGAAAGAATTTCCATGCAGACTTGTACAAGGATGAAATGCTATTCGGTATTTATACAAGCAATTTCTGCCCTAAATGATTTCACTCCAGGTTGTGAAAAAACTCAAAGAGTTAAAGCAATGAGCTCTGCGACAGAAAAGTACTGATTTGCTACTTACATGGTGCAGAAAACTTCAAATTTGTAAAACCAACATTTTGGTCAGACTATATGGCAGTTACATGAAAGAACCAGTAAGAAAATACCTTTCCATTCTGCATTGCATACTCGTTCGATTCAGTAATGCACATTTCATATTTGTTTTTGTTCTTTGAAACAGTGCATGTATGTTTTCATGAAACTTTTGCATTCACCTAAAGAAGTCGAAAGAAGCACTAAAACAACAACTAAAAAAGGGGGAAACAGTAGCTACTTAAAAAAACAGTTAACAGGATCAAATACAGAATCTCCACTCAAAACAAAGTCTGAATTAGAAGTGTACGAACTCAAGCATATGTTTCCTATCACTCTGCTTACAAATCATATTAATAGATGTGTTTGCATTAGGATGGAAACTGATAGTGACAATTTGCTAATCCCTTCATGCATTAAATGTGCTTTGGCTCCTCATGTAAGAGACAAGTCTATACAAAGCTTTGATGGAGTTCATCTTGAAAAAATCCTATTTATTGGGAAGGATTACAAATTCACAGGGAAGAGGTACATATTCACCAGACTGGAAAGTTTGCCGTGTGTGCGGACAAGCTGACAGAAAATTTCCTCAATTGCACATCCTCTTCAGGAGCTCATAATTTTTGTGCTGCTGTAATAAATTGATACAGGAAAATGCCCCTCTATTTTTGCCAAAAGCTTTTGCTATGGGTCTTTAATTTGTTGTTGTGTTGCAAAAAAACCACAAAGTTTCACAATAAATGCGCTTAAAGACTATTTCCATAGCCACATTCACGTTCAATTTGCGTGACCAATTTTGAAACACATGCCGACAGATGTGTGAGCAAGATATTGCTGGCGTGTAGCAATGGTTCCATTCTGGCTTCACAGTGAAAAAATGCCAATAAATATGGTTTCTCCCAATCTCCAGGTTCTTTATGCTTTTCTCCCTAGGTTTTCTTTTCTTTAAGTAGAGGTTTTCTGTGAAAAAAAGATTGAAGTGACTTTGTTCATTGCAAAGATTTTTATAAGCGTTTGCAAATTAAAATAAACGATAAAACCCCTAAGGAAGACCCTACCCATGATAATTGTTGTCACTAACTGTTCGGTCACCATGACTTTTTTGACATGTATGTTTTTAATAAATCCTACAACTCCAGTGATCCCCCTGTTTTTTACAACTCCAGTGATCTCTTCCTTGTTTTTTGCCAAATCTCCCTCATTTTCTCAAAAAAACCCTAAAATCTCCAGATTTTGAAAATTATAAGTTGACAGGTCTGTATGGGTTCAAAAGAGTATCGGCACCTAGAGACAAGTATTTAACAGAAACTTTTTCAAAATTATAAGTAGACATGAATATCTGGTGACAAGTCAAATTCCCTTTTCCATATAACTATTATGCAGAGTGCAACCCTGCTGTAGAACTCCTCACGCGGTTCTAACTCCAAAGGTGATAATGTCAGAATTCTAACGTTTAGGCTTTAAACCAATTTCCAGCAAATTATGAATGTCCAATTTGGTCAGAATTCAAAGTTAGAGCTTAAGTGAACATTCAGTCTTTATCAGCGTACTTCAGAAAGAGGCTCTTTGCTGCGCCGGCCCCAACTACACCGCAGGCTCAAAGAAAAATCAACAATTTGCCAGCTATCATTAATTGGTGGGACAAATGATGGATGAAGGTGGATTTTGGGAAGCAAACACGATAAAATCGCCTCCTAGTCATCACTGAGTAAGCATATTGTGCATACTCAAAATGTCAAGGCGACCTTAATGTTGCTAAGAACAACGGATGGCAACCATGTACTAAACTACTGCGACACAGGACCTGACAGTAAACACAACAATTTTATATTAAGTCACACAACAAAAAATGTAAGAAACATTCGATACGCACAAGAAAATATAGACTTAATTCGGTTGGTTTCATATTCACAAAAGACTTATAGAATGACTTATAGGCAGAGAAATTTTGAAGCAAAGAAGGATAATGCAAACGTTACAGCAGATTCACTTGAAATTAAAGTATCAACAGTTGAATGTATGACTAGACTGAAGGGATGCCAGAATACAACGTCGAATTAAAGGGAAAGAAAGTGAAATCGTTAAGCTCCTTAAGTCTTGCTGTTTATATAGCTCTGTCCATTTCATAAGAACAAACTTCAAAATATAATGCTTCTCTTTCTTCTCTTTCATAAGGCTACTAATCCACCATAAGCGACGGTCTCTACTAATCTTTAAGTTTATCTCGTACCAGGGAACATGCAAAGAACAAAATGGAACGTATTCATTGGCTCTCAAGTTCATATTTTGGGCTTTTGAAGAAAATTTTGCTCAATTTGCAGCATCGCATGGTAAAAGCAACAACATATTTTCAAATAAAAAAGGAAACTAGAGCAAAACTGACGTATAATGGAACCTGAAACAGGGCCACAATTCAAACTATAAAGCGGTCTCATATATTATCTGAGCATGTATTGTCCTCTCCATTGCCTTCTTCTTTGAAACCCAATCTTCGAAAATCTTCTTGGTTCATGAGGTCTCTGGAATAAAGAGAAATAAACCAGTTAATGACACAAGATGCAAAAGGCTGAATGGATCAGGGACGCTTTACCAGGAACTTGGGCCTAAATTAGTGGGCCCCCTGAAGCATGCCAAATAATTTCGTGCTGCTCAGATTATCAACAGCACGTGATTAGGGCTTTTCAAGTTTCAAGCCTTGGAAATTTAAAGCTTCAGGGGGGCGCAATGCCAAAAGGCTTGCGTTAGATGTGACTGAAACACGTCACAAAAATTAAGAGTTAATTGACGATTCCTGAGCAGGACAGAGTAAGACCTCTATGAAAATTTGTTATCGAAACATGAGAGGTTCCAGCAAAGATTGCTCTAAGAATCATCACGAAGAGCACAAAAACATGATCACGAAACGTAGCATCTTTCTGTCCTACCAGTTAGACGACAAAATCTGACAGAGCTAAAACCTCGATTTCGCTTTACAGACAAAGAACCGAGGCCAAAGGAACATCAACACAGATTCCTACGTAACAGCTTCAATATGACGTCACATTTACAAACGATGAAAGCGAGTTGTAGAGCTTCGAGTTTGTCTTTGCATCGAGAGTAGCAAAGGCACAACACACGTTCGAGAGCTTATCAAATTTCAGAGAGAGACAAACTGTTTAATATTGAGGAACAGCAGAAAAACGGTACGAGCAAACTAGTCATATTCATTCTAGCATTTTCGATTGCGAGAAACTTCTACGAATGAATACGTTCTGGAAGGTCGTCCAGACCACCGTCACGTTTGGAGTGGTTGGATACGCCGCGTATCTTTGGTATGACATCTGGCGAGAGGAGCAGCGAGAGGTAGGCCGACTCATCAGCATTTTTCACATTTAATTTCCCCTGCTCTCACTAACAGTGAGACGATATACAGGGCAATCGCGTCATTTCAATAGGCGTCCGATCAGGAGGAGCGATCGAAAGTCTCAACATGATTTAATTTCAGCAAATCCATTTGCGACAATTTTAGGCGGAGCTGCGCGAGCAAGAGGAGGCCAGAGCAGAAGCAGAGGCCGCCGAGAAGGAGAAAGCAAAGCTCAACTCGCAAAATGGATCACGTGGTTATTGTGGGTTCAAGAAGGGATTTCTTCTCAAGTGAAAGGTAGCACTTGCTCCTACTGTCCCAATTATTACACAACCATGCCCACGGTTATACCTAGTAAGAAAACAGTCACAGCAGTTTATGTGAACGATCTGTTTTAATTATTCTGCAGGAGAAGAAGTAAAATCATTGGGAAAACAGCAAGTGGAAGAGATTTACCATTCTGGATTCCTGATGTCCAAGCACCTGAAGAGCACTTTACTAAGCAAGACAGAAGAACTTATCTAAAAACAAAATGGCAGCAGATGAATCTCCTTCCAATTCTTTTCCTTGATACATCTTCCTTGATCTTTCTTTTCCGCTATGTAAATTTATTAGCACTGTTGGGGCTTCTCTTGGGCACGATCACGTTCACAGATTTAAGAGCTGTCCATTATCCAGAATCATGGAAACGTGGTACTATTTAGTCAGCGTCAAAGAGTCGAACAGCATGCGCATTGGTGTCAGATCACTTTTACGCATGCCCATCGACAACAAGACAATGACGTAGTACAGTCGTTACCAGGGCCCCGATTCGATAAATAGGCAGAGAAGAACAAAGAGCACACCTTCAACGCGCCCTGACGGCATTCTGTGACCGGTAGTGGCACAGACTGCTGTTGGCCCCATTGCCTCATTGGCTTCCCCTTCAGGTGGGAAGGGAAGGGAAACGCGGAGGGACACAAAGGGAAGCCAACTAGCAGGCCATCAGATGTCTCCTCATTGAAAGGCTGAACGTTTCACGACAAATGCAAAACTGTCAGCTGCATCGATTGACTTTCTTTGCTCTGTCTTGTTTACTTGTATTATCATTCAGGTTTCACTAGGCCTAAACACGTTTGCATTCATGCCCTATTTGTTATCGTGTATTTGACACATGGCTGACTGCTAACTTGTACCCTAGGCCTAGTAAATGCATTGTAGTGTCGTCCTTTATCTGTACTACAACTGTTCCATCTTCCTTCACTCTTCATTCTTCTCTTTCCAAACTGTTCGAATTCAGTGTTTGCATGTGTTGTGTACGCTGTCACGTGATTCTTGTTGTCTGCTGCCCTGTGCACTTTCCAACCACTCTTGTCCTCTGTTCCTCTCGTTGAGCCAACTAGTTGTACTATTTTCTTTTTCACGCTTCATCTGCTTCTTCCATTATCTTCAACTTCTTTCCCATTTTCGTTGTATTCATGTAGTAACTTGTCTTTCTTCAGCAACCCGGTTTTGTGACGTAAAGCCTGCTGTACTTAAAGTAAATTAACATTTTCATTTTATTGATATTTATCTTGAGTCTTTTCTAAGTTGGGTAATTCATTTAATATTCTGCATTTTTTTCTATCGTTATTTATTATTTACCTTTTTAATTATCTTATACAGAATGGATTGCTGATAAAAAGTAACGTATAATTGTCTAAAAACTAGCTCTGTAATATGTAGCACTAAACATAACTCTAAATATTTCTACTATAAGTAATGTACAATGTAACTGATAATAATTTTCTGGGCCTCTAAATATCATAATTTTTAATAAGTTTCAATTAAATATGTAATTTATCGTAGATAAAAAGCTGCAGTCCATTCTTAGATTGATCATATATATTATGAGTTCGTCTTTGTCTCGTTGTCCTCTGTGGGTCGCATTTTTCAGCCTGGCAAGGCCCTTGCATTGTCGTGAAACAACAAAGCCTGGATGAGGGGCATCTAGCAATGGTGGGGAGAGGGGTGGGGGTGTTGGGTCCACCAGATGGCCTGCAGTGTAGGCTGGGCCACAAGGGTGCGTTGAAGAAAGCTCTTTGTTCTTCTCTAGATATCAAAACTTTGTTCTTCTTTGCCAAATGGGGACATGTCTTTCATGTTCACAATACAAAGTAACTGCCCCCTTTTTGCAAGCCCTTATTGGTAGACAACTCCAAACAATTCTGTGATAAAGACATGCCTTAGAGAAGCTCTAATGATCTTACATTTTCCTCTGTAGTTTACTTGTGTATTTCTCCAAGTTTCTCTACTTGAAAACATCTGCTGTCAAAAAATGACGACATCTGTTTGGAATTCAATCTGCCATTTTGAAAACACAAGATTAACCAAACACATTTCGTACTGAACAAAAACTCAAAAATACCAAAAAGAAACTTCACCTTGAAACATCGACAAATCGAATCGTGCAATATGGCCATAAATAAATCTTGGGATTTCTCATTATTTTGAACAAAACTCATATTCTAGCAGATAATTACACAACTGCAAAAGAAAGCATGTGGAACCAATCTTAGTTCTGAATCTGGAAAGAAATATATGACCAAGAAAAACACTTCTCATTGAAGCCAAATAAAAGAGAAGAAAAGCAAGGAAACTAAATACTTCCACTGGTTGTGACTTCTTTGCATAAATAGTAGCAAAACCAGCAAGTNGCATAAATTAGTAGCAAAACCAGCAAGTCTCAAAGGGAATATGTGAGAAATAACACACGATTAAATAAAAAGAATAAAAGACATGTTTACTAAACTGGAGGGTGAATTTGGCAAGATGGAAGGTAAAGTAAGTGTATGATGTTCGACATGAAAAATGTTTTCATGAAAAATGTCAATTATGAAAAATG
>ML133469.1:0-16648 GCA_003864495.1 Nemopilema nomurai | reverse complement strand
GCACAAGAAAATATAGACTTATTCGGTTGGTTTTCATATTCACATACAAAGACTTATACAGTGACTTATAGGCATAGACATTTTGAAGAAAAGAAGGATAATGCAAACGTTACAGCAGATTCACTTGAAATTAAAGTATCAACAGTTGAATGTATGACTAGACGGAAGGGATGCCAGAATACAACGTCGAATTAAAGGGAAAGAAAGTGAAATCGTTAAGCTCCTTAAGTCTTGCTGTTTATATAGCTCTGTCCATTTCATAAGAACAAACTTCAAAATATAATGCTTCTCTTTCTTCTCTTTCATAAGGCTACTAATCCACCATAAGCGACGGTCTCTAATCTTTAAGTTCATCTCGAACAGGGAACATGCAAAGAACAAAATGGAACGTATTCATTGGCTCTCAAGTTCATATTTTGGGCTTTTGAAGAAACTTTTGCTCAATTTGCAGCATCGCATGGTAAAAGCAACAACATATTTTCAAATAAAAAAGGAAACTAGAGCAAAACTGACGTATAATGGAACCTGAAACAGGGCCACAATTCAAACTATAAAGCGGTCATATATTATCTGAGCATGTATTGTCCTCTCCATTGCCTTCTTCGAAACCCAATCTTCGAAAATCTTCTTGGTTCATGAGGTCTCTGGAATAAAGAGAAATAAACCAGTTGATGGCACAAGATGCAAAAGGCTGAATGGGTCAGGGACGCTTTACCAGGAACTTGGGCCTAAATTAGTGGGCCCCCTGAAGCATGCCAAATAATTTCGTGCTGCTCAGATTATAAACAGCACGTGATTAGGGCTTTTCAATTTTCAAGCCTTGGAAATTTAAAGCTTCAGGGGGGCGCAATGCCAAAAGGCTTGCGTTAGATGTGACTGAAACAAGTCACAAAAATTAAGAGTTAATTGGCGATTCCTGAGCAGGACAGAGTAAGACCTCTATGAAAATTTGTTATCGAAACATGAGAGGTTCCCAGCAAAGATTGCTCTAAGAATCATCACGAAGAGCACAAAAACATGATCACGAAAAGTAGCATCTTTCTGTCCTACCAGTTAGACGACAAACTCTGACAGAGCTAAAACCTCGATTTCGCTTTACAGACAAAGAACCGAGGCCAAAGGAACATCAACACAGATTCCTACGTAACAGCTTCAATATGACGTCACATTTACAAACGATGAAAGCGAGTTGTAGAGCTTCGAGTTTGTCTTTGCATCGAGAGTAGCAAAGGCACAACACACGTTCGAGAGCTTATCAAATTGCAGAGACAGACAAACTGTTTAATATTGAAGAACAGCAGAAAACCGGTACGAGCAAACTAGTCATATTAATTCTAGCATTTTCGATTGCGAGAAACGTCTACGAATGAATACGTTCTGGAAGGTCGTCCAGACCACCGTCACGTTTGGAGTGGTTGGATACGCCGCGTATCTTTGGTATGACATCTGGCGAGAGGAGCAGCGAGAGGTAGGCCGACTCATCAGCATTTTTCACATTTAATTTCCCCTGCTCTCACTAACAGTGAGACGATATACAGGGAAATCGCGTCATTTCAATAGGCGTCTGATCAGGAGGAGCGAACGAAAGTCGCAACATGATTTAATTCCAGCAAATCCATTTGCGACAATTTTAGGCGGAGTTGCGCGAGCAAGAGGAGGCCAGAGCAGAAGCAGAGGCCGCTGAGAAGGAGAAAGCAAAGCTCAACTCGCAAAATGGATCACGTGGTTATTGTGGGTTCAAGAAGGGATTTCTTCTCAAATGAAAGGTAGCACTTGCTCCTCTTGTCCAAATTATCACACCACCAAGCCAACGGTTATACCTAGTAAGGAAACAGCCACAGCAGTTTATGACAATGATCTGTTTTAATTATTCTGCAGGAGAAGAAGTAAAATCATTGGGAAAACAGCAAGTGGAAGAGATTTACCATTCTGGATTCCTGATGTACAAGCCCCTAAAGAGCACTTTACTAAGCAAGACAGAAGAACTTATCAAAAAACAAAATGGCAGCAGATGAATCTCCTTCAAATTCTTTTCCTTGATACATCTTCCTTGATCTTTCTTTTCCGTTATGTAAATTTATTCGCACTGTTGGGGCTTCTCTTGGGCACGATCACGTTCACAGATTTAAGAGCTGTCCATTATCCAAAATCATGGAAACGTGGTACTATTTAGTCAGCGTCAAAGAGTCGAACAGCATGCGCATTGGTGTCAGATCACTTTTACGCATGCCCTTCGACAACAAGACAATGACGTAGTACAATCGTTTCCAGGGCCCCGATTCGATAAATAGGCAGAGAAGAACAAAGATCACACCTTCAACGCGCCCTGACGGCATTCTGTGACCGGTAGTGGCACAGACTGCCGTTGGCCCCATTGCCTCATTGGCTTCCCCTTCAGGTGGGAAGGGAAGGTAATCCGGGGGGACACAAAGGGAAGCCAACTAGCAGGCCATCAGATGTCTCCTCATTGAAAGGCTCAACGTTTCACGACAAATGCAAAACTGTCAGCTGCATTGACTGTCTTTCTTTGCTGTGTCTTGTTTACTTGTATTATCATTCAGGTTTCACTAGGCCTAAACACGTTTGCATTCATGCCCTATTTGTTATCGTGTATTTGACACATGGCTGACTGCTAACTTGTACCCTAGGCCTAGTAAATGCCTTGTAGTGTCGTCCTTGTTCTGTAGTACAATTGTTCCATCTTCCTTCACTCTTCATTCTTCTCCTTCCAAACTGTTCGACTTCAGTGTTTGCATGTGTTGTGTACGCTGTCACGTGATTCTTGTTGTCTGCTGTCCTGTGTAGATTCCAACCACTCTTGTCCTCTTTTCCTCTCGTTGTGCCAACTAGTTGTACTATCTTCTCCTTCACACTTCATTCGCTTCTACCATTATCTTCAACTTCTTTCACATCTTCTTGTATTCATGTAGTAGCCTGTCTTTCTTCAGCAACCCAGTTTTGTGACGTTAAGCCTGCTGTATTTATAGTAAATTAACATTTACATTATTATAGATATTTATTTTGAGTCTTTTCTAAGTAATTCATCTATTATTCTGCATTTTTTTCTAACGTTAACTATTATTTTTCTTTTTAATTATCTTATACAGAATGGACTGCTGATAAAAAGTAACGTATACTTATCTAAAAACTAGCTCTGTAATATGTAGCACTAAACATAACTCTAAATATTCCTACTATAAGTAATGTACAATGTAACTGATAATAATTTTCTGGGCCTCTAAATATCATAATTTGTAATAAGTTTCAATTAAATATGTAATCTATCGTAGATAAAAAGCTGCAGTCCATTCTTAGATTGATCATATATATTATGAGTTCGTCTTTGTCTCATTGTCCACTGCGGGTTGCATTTTCAGCCTGGCACGGCCCTTGCATTGTCGTGAAACAACAAAGCCTGGATGAGGGGCATCTAGCAATGGTGGGGAGAGGGGTGGGGGTGTTGGGTCCACCAGATGGCCTGCAGTGTAGGCTGGGCCACAAGGGTGCGTTGAAGAAAGCTCTTTGTTCTTCTCTAGATATCAAAACTTTGTTCTTCTTTGCCAAATGGGGACATGTCTTTCATGTTCACGATACAAAGTAACTGCCCCTTTTTTGCAAGCCCTTATTGATAGACAACTCTAAGCAATTCTGTGATAAAGACGTGCCTTAGAGAAGCCCTAATGATCTTACATTTTCCTCTGTAGTTTACTTGTGTATTTCTGCAAGTTTCTCTACTTGAAAACATCTGCTGTCAAAAAATGACGACATCTGTTTGGATTTCAATCTGCCATTTTGATAACACAAGATTAACCAAACACAATTCGTACTGAACAAAAACTCAAAAATACCAAAAAGAAACTTCACCTTGAAACATCGACAAATCGAATCGTGCAATATGGCCATAAATAAATCTTGGGATTTCTCATTATTTTGAACAAAACTCATATTCTAGCAGATAATTACAAACTGCAAAAGAAAGCATGTGGAACCAATCTTAGTTCTGAATCTGGAAAGAAATATATGACCAAGAAAAACACTTCTCATTGAAGCCAAATAAAAGAGAAGAAAAGCAAGGAAACTAAATACTTCCACTGGTTGTGACCTTCTTTGCATAAATCAGTAGCAAAACCAGCAAGTCTCAAAGGGAATAAGTGAGAAATAACACACGATTAAATAAAAAGAATAAAAGACATGTTTACTAAACTGGAGGGTGAATTTGGCAAGATGGAAGGTAAAGTAAGTGTATGATGTTCGACATGAAAAATGTTTTCATGAAAAATGTCAATTATGAAAAATGAAAAATGTCAATTATTTTCAACGTTATACACGGTTGGAGTCATCAGTTTTCAATTTTATTGAAGCTTGTTCGAATCTAATCATGCTGCTCGAAAAAGTATTTGTATCTATAAAAAATATTAAAAGTATTTGTATCTATAAAAAATATTAAAAGTATTTGTATCTATAAAAATATTAAAAGTTTTCGTATCTGACAAAAATATCTGTTCAGATATGAAACGGTCATTTGATCTCTGGACGTTCTTTTAATAGAATTTTCTTGTAAAAGCTTTCCCACCAGCTCTTATAGACTTTGTAATCAAAAAGAGTTTTAACATTTGTAAATGTCTACAACGACCTACTTAGGACAAATGGTATAAAAAGTGCACTTTGTCGTCCGTTTGCTAACGAAAGAATTTCAATTATTTGAGTGGCCTTTCTATCTGCTCGCTTAGGTTGAAAAGAGAAATGAACTTCATTTTTAATGAGGGTTTCAATACCCCAGACACGAAAATGTAGTTTTTTATCACTCAAACAGCTATTAAGAAAACACTCCAATAGTATTTTCAGAGTGGGACAGAATCGACAAAAAGCAGTCTTCAATAACATCGCGTATCGCGTAATACATTATCAAAGAATAGCTTCTTGTCTAGAAAAGGCTTCCGTTGGCACCTTTTACTCTTCTTCATTTGATACTTAAAACGCAAAGTAGACGCCTCCTAGTTCCCCATTTTTGTTTCCTGTGATTTACTATAGTTCCGCAAGGAAATGTTGAAAACGCAAAATTTCAGACGAAAACCAGTGTCTTTAGGAATATACATTGTTGCCATGAATCTCTTTATTACATATAAGCAAATAAGAAATAATATAGATTGACATGCGTACCTTTCTTATCAATAAATTGAACAATTCATTAATCATAAAAGGCATGTTTTTTTCATTTTCAGGCAGATTTTAATTTATTAACAATCCTTTTTGCTGATAGTTTCAAATACCTTTTCAAATAATAAAAATTTTGCAACTGTTTACTTTTTTTATTCGACCGATAAAATTGATATTGCACGAAATACTAAACATGGTCATTTCAATTAATTCTATTAGCAATCGAAAGTTGTTAACGTTTATAAATCGTATAAATAAGGTTAGAATTTGTGGCTAGTGAGTTGGTTTAGGCCTCCGGTTCAATAGGATCGAAATTCCCAAACGGTATTCCAAACACTTGGACCCGGGTCTAGTGGGCTTATGGGTAAATCCGTTATTGACGAATACTTATATTTAAACTGGTGAAATCATTTACAGTAACATTTGAATGGATGAGACAAATTCTATTTCTTTCTTAGATAGGACTTTATTTAAGTACAATATCATATAAGGCCCACACTAAGCAAAGTGTAATACTGTTAATTCTCTCTAGTCCATTCGTTTGATTTTCCTTACCTAATCACTATTGGTAATGTGTAATTTTCCTTGCTCCTTCCGCATTTTTGTATCACTTTTTGTAGGATAATCTTTGTATTATTATTAGTAACTTTATATCTACGTCAATTATCAGCATGTTAAGTAGATCGCCATAGCAACCACGTATTTAAGGATATTACGCTACCCCACCCCGCTTTTCAATAAATAGATTACTTCCTTTTACCGTTTCATTTACGTATGTCTATTGTTTTTAGTTCAGCATATATTGAGCCCTGTACATCATCCGGAGAGTAAGAATTATGGAAAAGTAGCAGCAAGCGAAAGGAGTTTAGGCATGCACCGTTTTAGGGGCAAGATGCTTGTGAAAGATTGAAAGACCTCTGGGATAGTTCTTGAGAAAGAGTATGCCCATGTCACATGTTGATTATTATGCCGTTGTAAGCATGCAAGTTATGTAGCTGCCGGAACGATTTCATCGGAAGAAAAGAAGGAAAGATAAACCGGTTTACTTCGTACCATTTATTTCCCATCCTCTGACTTTTGAAAGGTCCTGAGAATCATTAAAGAAACATTTTACAAAAGACAAACCTTGATTGATATTCTCAACGAATACAGTTTGTTGTTGCAACAACTATTGTTTATTTTGTAAGCCCAAGATAGGCAGTCACAAACGATCACCTGTTGTTGCCTATAAACACAGTAAAGAGGCAAAGTTTGCAATGTGGCCACTGCTGTCGCAGAAACTGACAACAAACTATTTTCTTTTGTCCTTTTTGAACAGGAAAAATACTTCTTAAACATATGAGAAATTTTAAACATATGAATATTAAATAGAATACTTTTGTTTAACTTTCTAAGGTGCGATTTTACACTTTTTAAGCCAAATCGAGTCAATGGCAAATAACTTTTGCAATAGTGACATTTGTGCCTGTAGTTCGATGCCAATATAACTGAAAGGATTCCATTCTTATAATATTAATTTTTCATTCAATCATTTTTCTGCTGATCCAATAAAATAATTCTTCGCGCCACGTATCATAATAAACAGTACAGAGCGAAATAAGTTCCAACAGTTTTATTTTTAATGGAATGTTTACCTGAACTGGTTGTCTTCTTGCTGTTTATCCATACTCTCTACTTTCTCAAACGGAAGTAAAATACCTACATATGCTTAAAACAATATAAAAGCATGAATGGACGGGAGAAATCTAGTTAATGAAAAATATCAGATTAGGTGGGCAAAGAGAAAACCTAAAGGGTTGGGCTGCGATTGCTACATACAAATTATGCTGACAGTTGAAAAGATGCGAGAGAACTGGAGCCGAGAGAAGTAGTCTCATATCACCGGGAAATCAAATGAATTGGAAATCGACTGTAGATATTCAAGGGTACGGCAAGAGGGGACGTGCGCCAAATAGAAGACGCATCCGTCACGTTTACGTCACAGTCAATGTTTGTGTCGTGCAGAAGCCCGTGTGATGAACCTGTTACGAGGAGGAGGAACTGGGGGATGACATAAACAACACTGAGGTCACAGTGGTTTTGACACTTGTCAATCATAAGCATTGTCTTTAGAAGCTACGTATACAGCGTACTCAGAGCGATGGGCAGCAGACACGAAAGAAGTTAAACCGAGAAAGACATCAAAATGGAGAAATTGCTGAAGCTGATGTTTACCACAGCAGTGCTTCTGGGTACTGGGTGCTGCCTGGCTGCCCCTCCACCAAACAGGTATCGTCACAATATCTTGCTAACAAGTTGCAATTATGGTTTGGGTTTATAGTGTTATTCATTGAAATAAATTAGCCTTTCTTGCCTCAAGTACAGGTTGCATTTACGGACAATGCTTTTCCCGCTTTGAGTTTTTTTGAGTTTTGAAGTGACATTCACAGACTAACCTAAAAAAATTAAGCTTGAAGCATCCACACCAAAATACCAGGGATACAGGTGCTCCCGTACCGTTGAGATCCCGTTTGCAGCGCGTGTTTGGCTAGGCCAATTGGCTTGTATCTTGCGTGTGTCGGGCGACTCTACATGCGAACCTATTGCCAAAAAACGACATAAATAAGGGCCTATGTCAAAGAAGGGCAACAAGGGCAAAGAAAACGAGCGGATTCCAGGGTGCAAGTTCCTTTGAATGCTTTTAGTGAATAATGCTGCCGAACTGCTGACCTATAAACGGATAACCTACACCGCGATGAAAATTTTGGGACTGTCCCCCCATCCCAAATCCCCTCCAAACCCAAGGTAACTGAGCAGGAAAGACGTCCCTTTTTATTTAAGAATAAAAAATCCAAAGATAAAAGGCGCTGTTCAGCTCTTTCCCCATTGCAGCCAAAACATTCCCAGCATGAGTCGTGGACACCATGCCAGAGTGCGTCTGGCTGCAAAGCCTCCTAGTCGCTTTTTCAAAATTTTGAGGGCCGTGATCTGAGGCTGCAAATACGCAAATACTGGGGTTTTTTCTAACGCTAGTAGTGTAATTTGAAGAAAGCTGTCGATGATTTAGTACAATGGTAAAAAAGGGTAGCACCTTGGAAAATTTTATGTAGTCTTACTTTTGTTGTGACGACATAAGGGCAGTGATGAGGCGAGAAGATTGATTCAATGATTCGACTGATGTAGAAAGTGATTCTCTCCAGCCCATTTAGACCACCCTATTACATCGCTTTAGATAGTCCCATGTCCTTTTTCTGCTGTGAAGACATAAGGGCGGTGATGTGGCGAGAAGATTGATTCTAGGTTATCGTTTGCCCCACCCCACTTGTCACTCAGTTGATTGCTTCACTGACACCCATTTCAATGACGCACTTCTGTTGTTGCCGATTAGCGTACATATATGCCCGAGATTCTCATTACAGAAAATAAAAGTTATGGATAAGTACCAGCAAGGCAAGCACCTTGGCATACACTGATTTTAGGGATAAGTTGAACAGATCTTCTCGACTTCTTTTTTACTTAGTCATTTAGGGATGTCGGGAAAAATTCTTGTAAAGTGATATCCATGTCATATTTGTCTATTTAATATTAGGCATCTAAGGTAAATAGATGCCATGTTATGTAAGGTAAATGGATGCCAGGAAGATTTTCGTCAGATGAAGAGAAAAGAAAGGTTCTATAGGTTCATGTCACATCGTTTATTGGCCATCCTCTGTGCTTTTCAAGGTCTTGAAAACACGTTACACCTGATTATTTCTCTAGGATTGGTAATTGTCATGTACTGGAGTCTGGGCCCTAGTATTGGAGTCTTGGCCCTAACGGACACATTAACCTATTTAATCTAATTTCTTTTGTATTCATTTCGTTTCGTTTCGTATTCGTTCCGTATCACACGTTCTGCAACCTACGCTTTCTACGTGTTCACGTGTATCGTTACTTAGAATACGTCAAGCTTATAGTTTCCAATCATTGCCTCTCTCTGTGCTTCACAGTAATATCTTTTGCATCATTGCTCAGCAATTCTCACTCAGCATTATATGACACATCTTGACTTGTAGCGGAGTGCAGAGTGCGGCGACCAATCCAATGAGAACGTGTGAAGATGGAATGAAAATGGTGAAAAACTATCTGGAAACGAGTAAGGTCGAACTGATAGACAACATCAGGGCTGCCAAGAAAGTACAGTGCAAGGCTCAAGGTAACTAGATGCTTTCAGTTTCTCATTACCAACTGTTGCCAACAACAATCGAGTTAAAGCTCTCAGTTATGAACATGATTCATCTTCAATGGCGTGTGCTCTTGTGACCTGAAAAAAACAAACTACTTCCTTTACAACAGCATTGCACTGGTTTCCATGTTAATATATCTATGAATAGCTATGAATGGGTCGCTATTGGCTGAAGTAGTCAAATAAAGCTTTTCACCAAAGCAGAAACAGCAGAGTCGTTTCAGGGTTCTTAACACAAAAACTTTGTTCTGAATTCACATAACATGTATTTATTGGTGAAAATTGAATTAAGAAAGTGTTTCTTTGAGCAAACCAAATTTTTTGAAAAGCCTGGAGAAAAGTTGATTCTTCGATGGTATTACACACCCACAAAGATGGAGTGACATTGGGTATGTACAGCGACCCAGATGGCAGTCTCTATGTCAATGCCAAGGTGACCAACAATGGGTGCGGTAAAAGGGATCCGTCCTACTCTGTCATTCACATCAAAGGGCATTGGCAGCAGATCATGTACACGCAGGTGTTCAAGGGTGCAGCTTCCTGCTGGCAGATATTCGGCTACAAGTAAGTTTGCAACATTTCACACGCTTGCAGACAATCAGAGAGAATCTTTAGTATGTTCGCAAATGTCACCTACAGGACTGAATGAACTTTTTGAGTGGTCACGTCAATGTAGCTTGGAGGGAAGATAGTTTAGAAAGAAGGTATTTTAGAGGGTATTTTAATAATCGCGTTCTCCATAATGTGCAAGATCATAATGGCTTAGATATATGGACAACCTTCGTTTTAGAAGGTAAACCATCTCTGTGCAATAACTTTTAGGGTACCAGACTCAGTCACCAGTAACAAAGCTGGACTGGAACCGTTCAACCCCACAAAGGGAGACATCATATTTGGTCAGAGCAAAATGGGCTCATCAACAAGTAAGCAAAACTTTCTTGTTTCATTTAACAATTACAGTGTTGTAAATGATGACAAATGCAATGACTACCATTTGTTTTCACTGGCCAGCATTGTCATGGTAATAATGACCATAGTGTAATAGTGAAAATATTAATGACCTTTAATAGCAGTGAAAACGCGTCAATCTAACAATAATTCTAACTATTGTACGAATATTAAAAATAAACATATCATCTTCTAATGTTAAGCAGTCCTTTGCGACTGCTTTGCATGACAAGAAATCTGGCTAAGGCGGACGAAATCGGAAATTAATTTTATTCAAAACACGTTTTATTGAGTCTCGTCCTGGAAGCAAGAAATCAAGCCAACACATCTCCGACACATGGGAACCCTCGTTGGCTTCCCATTTCCATATGCAGGCATACAAACTTCATGCCCGCATTAGATCGACCGAACCAAATCGATCCTGAAGAGGCCGATGATTACATCCACCTAGTTCGGTATGTGGTACCACCCCGAGGGTAGATAGGGACTGATCATTCTTTATTCTTGTTCCAGACAACTATTTTGCTGGTTCAACTGGACGTTGTGACAATGATGCTGACAATTTTTGGCACAATAAGAATGGTGTTGGCGAGCGCCAAGCGACCGTGATGCTGCGAAGAGAAAAGGGTGCAGAACACGCTGGCATATACACATACACTTCATGTGGGACGCCAGAGTACGTCATCAAAGATATTTACGTGCTGATGTGACTCATGCAGGAGAGACAGTCACTTTGATAGAGATACCTTTTGCTGTGCTTGAAGAAAATCGTTTATTCATTCTTAATACACTGCTTTAATTTCATGATTAACAAAATAGATGCAATATCAATAATTTGTGTATGAATTCTGAATTAGACATTAGCGCTTTGTTATCTGACATCAAGAATTATTATCATTAAATTTTTAGAGTGGTTAAATTTGTTATTAGGATTAAGAGTTATCTGACAAGTGTTTTTGTTACATTTTGATGTTTTAATGCATCTCAATCGAAAACCTTATGCTTTATCTTGCTAGAGTGAAAACAGATATTTCGAATGATCACTAGGGCATGGAAATTTATTCAATCGCTTGTCTTTCAAAAAAAGTTTCAATAACCTATGAAAGATCTTCATTAAATACGATGTCAGTCTGCAATCGGAACTTTTTGAGTCAATCAAGAAACGTCTTATGGAGCCTTTTTTTACTATTCCCAAGACAGCTTCTAAAAAGATGTATTAATTTCTCAAAGATTTGCTTATCATCAGTTTGCGAAGAATTGCAATGCTCAATTCATGTCCATTTTGAATTTCCTTTCTCGATCGATCACTTCGCCTTGTCCAAACAACAATTGTTACAAATACAACACGAGGAACGGCAAGGACAGTAAGTAAAAAGACTGTCGAAACTCAGTTAAACCTCGATTGCGTTTCTGACTGAGCAGTCTTTGGTATCTACGAGCGTTACAGCTTTCCAATGGTGTGGAAAAGAGTTTGGCTAAAAGGTGCATGGTAAAAATAAAATTGGTTCAAGCAGGTCCTTGGCCTACACACACTGATATAAAAGGGCTAGAAAAGGCAATGCAGTCACTGAATAGACAAACTTGAGTATAACCTCGATTACGTCCCATCGAAGAGAGGCCAAACATATAAAACATCATCATTAGCTTCAATGTGACGTCACATTTACAAACAATGAAAGCGAGTTGCAGAGCTTCGAGTTTGTCTTTGCATCGAGAGTAGCAAAGGCACAACACACGTTCGAGAGCTTATCAAATTTCAGAGACAGACAAACTGTTTAATATTGAGGAACAGCAGAAAACCGGTACGAGCAAACTAGTCATATTCATTGTAGCATTTTCGATTGCGAGAAACGTCTACGAATGAATACGTTCTGGAAGGTCGTCCAGACCACCGTCACGTTTGGAGTGGTTGGATACGCCGCGTATCTTTGGTATGACATCTGGCGAGAGGAGCAGCGAGAGGTAGGCCAACTCATCAGCATTTTTCACATTTAATTTCCCCTGCTCTCACTAACAGTGAGACGATATACAGGGCAATCGCGTCATTTCAATAGGCGTCTGATCAGGAGGAGCGATCGAAAGTCGCAACATGATTTAATTTCAGCAAATCCATTTGCGACAATTTTAGGCGGAGCTGCGCGAGCAAGAGGAGGCCAGAGCAGAAGCAGAGGCCGCCGAGAAGGAGAAAGCAAAGCTCAACTCGCAAAATGGATCACGTGGTTATTGTGGGTTCAAGAAGGGATTTCTTCTCAAGTGAAAGGTAGCACTTGCTCTTATTGTCCAAATTATTACACCACCATGCCAACGGTTATACCTAGTAAGAAACCAGTCACAGCAGTTTATGAGAATGATCTGTTTTAATTATTCTGCAGGAGAAGAAGTAAAATCATTGGGAAAACAGCAAGTGGAAGAGATTTACCATTCTGGATTCCTGATGTCCAAGCACCTGAAGAGCACTTTACTAAGCAAGACAGAAGAACTTATCAAAAACAAAATGGCAGCAGATAAATCTTCTTCAAATTCTTTTCCTTGATACATCTTCCTGATCTTTCTTTTCCGTTATGTAAATTTTTTCGCACTGTTGGGGCTTCTCTTGGGCACGATCATGTTCACAGAATTAAGAGCTGTCCATTATCCAAAATCATGGAAACGTGGTACTATTTAGTCAGCGTCAAAGAGTCGAACAGCATGCGCATTGGTGTCAAATCACTTTTACGCATGCCCTTCGACACAAGACAATGACGTAGTACATCGTTTCCAGGGCCCGATTCGATAAATAGGCAGAGAAGAACAAAGAGCACACCTTCAACGTGCCCTGACGGCATTCTGTGACCGGTAGTGGCACAGACTGCTGTTGGCCCCATTGCCTCATTGGCTTCCCGTTCAGGTGGGAAGGGAAGGGAAACGCGGGGGACACAAAGGGAAGCCAACTAGCAGGCCATCAGATGTCTCCTCATTGAAAGGCTGAACGTTTCCGACAAATGCAAAACTGTCAGCTGCATCGATTGACTTTCTTTGCACTGTCTTGTTTACTTGTATTATCATTCAGGTTTCACTAGGCCTAAACACGTTTGCATTCATGCCCTATTTGTTATCGTGTATTTGACACATGGCTGACTGCTAACTTGTACCCTAGGCCTAGTAAATGCCTTGTAGTGTCGTCCTTGTTCTGTAGTACAACTGTTCCATCTTCCTTCACTCTTCATTCTTCTCCTTCCAAACTGTTCGACTTCAGTGTTTGCATATGTTGTGTACGCTGTGACGTCTTTCTTGTTGTCTGCTGTCCTGTGCACTTTCCAACCACTCTTGTCCTCTGTTCCTCTCGTTGTGCCAACTAGTTGTACTATTTTCTCTTTCACACTTCATCTGCTCTTCTATTATCTTCAACTTCTTTCACATTTCATCGTATTCATGTAGTAACTTGTCTTTCTTCAGCAACCCAGTTTTGTGACGTTAAGCCTGCTGTACTTACATCAAATCAACATTTACATCATTATAGATATTTTTCTTGAGTCTTTTTTAAGTAGGGTAATTCATCTATTATTCTGCATATTTTTTCTATTGGTATTTATTATTAACCTTTTTAATTAGCTTATACAGAATGGACTGCTGATAGAAAGTAACGTAAATTAATCTAGAAACTAGTTCTGTAATAGGTAGCACTAAACATAACTGTAATTATTTCTACAGTAAGTAATTTACAATGTAATTTTTGATAGTTGTTTATAATATTTAATAAGTTTAAAATAATTCCATAATCTATCGTAGATAAAAAGCTGCAGTCCATTCTTAGATTGATCATATTTTTATGAATTCGACTTTGTCTCGTTGTCCTCTGTGGGTTGTTTTTTCAGCCTGGCACGGCCCTTGCATTGTCGTGAAACAACAAAGCCTGGATGAGGGGCATCTAGCAATGGTGGGGAGAGGGGTGGGGGTGTTGGGCCCACCAGATGGCCTGCAGTGTAGGCTGGGCCACAAGGGTGCATTGAAGAAAGCTCTTTGTTCTTCTCTAGATATCAACAATCTTCTTTCCTTTGCCGCCAAACGGGGATAAATCTCGCAAATTCATTACACAAACAGCTCATCAATTTTAGAAGTCCTTCAAGATAGACAGCTCCAATCATTTTTGTGATCAAGGTGTGCCTTAGTGAAGCCCTAATGGTAAGCCTTCTTCTCTGTAGTTAATTTGTTACTTTGACCAAAATTTGTGTATTTCTGCAAATTCCTCTCATTAAAACATCTGCTGCCAAAAGCGATCTCAGTTGTTTACATCTCAATCTGCAGATATTCTTTTTGAAAGAATTTCCATGCAGACTTGTACAAGGATGAAATGCTATTCGGTATTTATACAAGCAATTTCTGCCCTAAATGATTTCACTCCAGGTTGTGAAAAAACTCAAAGAGTTAAAGCAATGAGCTCTGCGACAGAAAAGTACTGATTTGCTACTTACATGGTGCAGAAAACTTCAAATTTGTAAAACCAACATTTTGGTCAGACTATATGGCAGTTACATGAAAGAACCAGTAAGAAAATACCTTTCCATTCTGCATTGCATACTCGTTCGATTCAGTAATGCACATTTCATATTTGTTTTTGTTTCTTTGAAAACAGTGCATGTATGTTTTCATGAAACTTTTGCATTCACCTAAAGAAGTCGGAAAGAAGCACTAAAACAACAACTAAAAAAGGGGGGAAACAGTAGCTACTTAAAAAAACAGTTAACAGGATCAAATACAGAATCTCCACCTCAAAACAAAGTCTGAATTAGAAGTGTACGAACTCAAGGCATATGTTTCCTATCACTCTGCTTACAAATCATATTAATAGATGTGTTTGCATTAGGATGGAAACTGATAGTGACAATTTGCTAATCCCTTCATGCATTAAATGTGCTTTGGCTCCTCATGTAAGAGACAAGTCTATACAAAGCTTTGGATGGAGTTCATCTTGAAAAAATCCTATTTATTGGGAAGGATTACAAATTCACAGGGAAGAGGTACATATTCACCAGACTGGAAAGTTTGCCGTGTGTGCGGACAAGCTGACAGAAAATTTCCTCAATTGCACATCCTCTTCAGGAGCTCATAATTTTTGTGCTGCTGTAATAAATTGATACAGGAAAATGCCCCCTCTATTTTTGCCAAAAGCTTTTGCTATGGGTCTTTAATTTGTTGTTGTGTTGCAAAAAAACCACAAAGTTTCACAATAAATGCGCTTAAAGACTATTTCCATAGCCACATTCACGTTCAATTTGCGTGACCAATTTTGAAACACATGCCGACAGATGTGTGAGCAAGATATTGCTGGCGTGTAGCAATGGTTCCATTCTGGCTTCACAGTGAAAAAATGCCAATAAATATGGTTTCTCCCAATCTCCAGGTTCTTTATGCTTTTCTCCCTAGGTTTTCTTTTCTTTAAGTAGAGGTTTTCTGTGAAAAAAAGATTGAAGTGACTTTGTTCATTGCAAAGATTTTTATAAGCGTTTGCAAATTAAAATAAACGATAAAACCCCTAAGGAAGACCCTACCCATGATAATTGTTGTCACTAACTGTTCGGTCACCATGACTTTTTTGACATGTATGTTTTTAATAAATCCTACAACTCCAGTGATCCCCCTGTTTTTTTACAACTCCAGTGATCTCTTCCTTGTTTTTTGCCAAATCTCCCTCATTTTCTCAAAAAAACCCTAAAATCTCCAGATTTTGAAAATTATAAGTTGACAGGTCTGTATGGGTTCAAAAGAGTATCGGCACCTAGAGACAAGTATTTAACAGAAACTTTTTCAAAATTATAAGTAGACATGAATATCTGGTGACAAGTCAAATTCCCTTTTCCATATAACTATTATGCAGAGTGCAACCCTGCTGTAGAACTCCTCACGCGGTTCTAACTCCAAAGGTGATAATGTCAGAATTCTAACGTTTAGGCTTTAAACCAATTTCCAGCAAATTATGAATGTCCAATTTGGTCAGAATTCAAAGTTAGAGCTTAAGTGAACATTCAGTCTTTATCAGCGTACTTCAGAAAGAGGCTCTTTGCTGCGCCGGCCCCAACTACACCGCAGGCTCAAAGAAAAATCAACAATTTGCCAGCTATCATTAATTGGTGGGACAAATGATGGATGAAGGTGGATTTTGGGAAGCAAACACGATAAAATCGCCTCCTAGTCATCACTGAGTAAGCATATTGTGCATACTCAAAATGTCAAGGCGACCTTAATGTTGCTAAGAACAACGGATGGCAACCATGTACTAAACTACTGCGACACAGGACCTGACAGTAAACACAACAATTTTATATTAAGTCACACAACAAAAAATGTAAGAAACATTCGATA
>ML133468.1:17608-58353 GCA_003864495.1 Nemopilema nomurai | reverse complement strand
ATTTGGTGTTGGTTTTGCATTTTCTGATTAATAGTTTACGAGATATCGGACTTTAAAGAAATCGCAAGAATGCACTAAAACACCAAGGCTATAGCCTTGCAAAAAAGGTCATTTTTGACCCGGATATGGATTTTCCAAACATCACCAGAAGCAAAGGGCATATCATAAGGATCATTTTGGTGTTGGTTTTGCTATTTTCTGATTAATAGTTTACGAGATATCGGACTTTAAAGAAATCGCAAGAATGCACTAAAAACACCAAGGCTATAGCCTTGCAAAAAAGGTCATTTTTGACCCGGATATGGATTTTCCAAACATCACCAGAAGCAAAGGGCATATCAAAAGATCATTTTGGTGTTGGTTTTGCTATTTTCTGATTAATAGTTTACGAGATATCGGACTTTAAAGAAATCGCAAGAATGCACTAAAAACACCAAGGCTATAGCCTTGCAAAAAAGGTCATTTTTGACCCGGATATGGATTTTCCAAACATCACCCAGAAGCAAAGGGCATATCATAAGGATCATTTTGGTGTTGGTTTTGCATTTTCTGATTAATAGTTTACGAGATATCGGACTTTAAAGAAATCGCAAGAATGCACTAAAAACACCAAGGCTATAGCCTTGCAAAAAAGGTCATTTTGACCCGGATATGGATTTTCCAAACATCACCAGAAGCAAAGGGCATATCATAAGATCATTTTGGTGTTGGTTTTGCTATTTTCTGATTAATAGTTTACGAGATATCGGACTTTAAAGAAATCGCAAGAATGCACTAAAAACACCAAGGCTATAGCCTTGCAAAAAAGGTCATTTTTGACCCGGATATGGATTTTCCAAACATCACCAGAAGCAAAGGGCATATCATAAGGATCATTTTGGTGTTGGTTTTGCTATTTCTGATTAATAGTTTACGAGATATCGGACTTTAAAGAAATCGCAAGAATGCACTAAAAACACCAAGGCTATAGCCTTGCAAAAAAGGTCATTTTTGACCCGGATATGGATTTTCCAAACATCACCCAAAGCAAAGGGCATATCATAAGGATCATTTTGGTGTTGGTTTTGCTTTTCTGATTAATAGTTTACGAGATATCGGACTTTAAAGAAATCGCAAGAATGCACTAAAAACACCAAGGCTATAGCCTTGCAAAAAAGGTCATTTTTGACCCGGATATGGATTTTCAAACATCACCCAGAAGCAAAGGGCATATCATAAGATCATTTTGGTGTTGGTTTTGCTATTTTCTGATTAATAGTTTACGAGATATCGGACTTTAAAGAAATCGCAAGAATGCACTAAAAACACCAAGGCTATAGCCTTGCAAAAAAGGTCATTTTTGACCCGGATATGGATTTTCCAAACATCACCAGAAGCAAAGGGCATATCATAAGAATCATTTTGGTGTTGGTTTTGCTATTTTCTGATTAATAGTTTACGAGATATCGGACTTTAAAGAAATCGCAAGAATGCACTAAAAACACCAAGGCTATAGCCTTGCAAAAAAGGTCATTTTTGACCGGATATGGATTTTCCAAACATCACCAGAAGCAAAGGGCATATCATAAGGATCATTTTGGTGTTGGTTTTGCATTTTCTGATTAATAGTTTACGAGATATCGGACTTTAAAGAAATCGCAAGAATGCACTAAAAACACCAAGGCTATAGCCTTGCAAAAAAGGTCATTTTTGACCCGGATATGGATTTTCCAAACATCACCAGAAGCAAAGGGCATATCATAAGATCATTTTGGTGTTGGTTTTGCTATTTTCTGATTAATAGTTTACGAGATATCGGACTTTAAAGAAATCGCAAGAATGCACTAAAAACACCAAGGCTATAGCCTTGCAAAAAAGGTCATTTTTGACCCGGATATGGATTTTCAAACATCACCAGAAGCAAAGGGCATATCATAAGGATCATTTTGGTGTTGGTTTTGCATTTTCTGATTAATAGTTTACGAGATATCGGACTTTAAAGAAATCGCAAGAATGCACTAAAAACACCAAGGCTATAGCCTTGCAAAAAAGGTCATTTTTGACCCGGATATGGATTTTCCAAACATCACCAGAAGCAAAGGGCATATCATAAGATCATTTTGGTGTTGGTTTTGCTATTTTCTGATTAATAGTTTACGAGATATCGGACTTTAAAGAAATCGCAAGAATGCACTAAAAACACCAAGGCTATAGCCTTGCAAAAAAGGTCATTTTTGACCCGGATATGGATTTTCCAAACATCCCAGAAGCAAAGGGCATATCATAAGGATCATTTTGGTGTTGGTTTTGCTATTTTCTGATTAATAGTTTACGAGATATCGGACTTTAAAGAAATCGCAAGAATGCACTAAAAACACCAAGGCTATAGCCTTGCAAAAAAGGTCATTTTTGACCCGGATATGGATTTTCCAAACATCACCCAGAAGCAAAGGGCATATCATAAGATCATTTTGGTGTTGGTTTTGCTATTTTCTGATTAATAGTTTACGAGATATCGGACTTTAAAGAAATCGCAAGAATGCACTAAAAACACCAAGGCTATAGCCTTGCAAAAAAGGTCATTTTTGACCCGGATATGGATTTTCCAAACATCACCCAGAAGCAAAGGGCATATCATAAGATCATTTTGGTGTTGGTTTTGCTATTTTCTGATTAATAGTTTACGAGATATCGGACTTTAAAGAAATCGCAAGAATGCACTAAAAACACCAAGGCTATAGCCTTGCAAAAAGGTCATTTTTGACCCGGATATGGATTTTCCAAACATCACCCAGAAGCAAAGGGCATATCATAAGATCATTTTGGTGTTGGTTTTGCATTTTCTGATTAATAGTTTACGAGATATCGGACTTTAAAGAAATCGCAAGAATGCACTAAAAACACCAAGGCTATAGCCTTGCAAAAAAGGTCATTTTTGACCCGGATATGGATTTTCCAAACATCACCCAGAAGCAAAGGGCATATCATAAGAATCATTTTGGTGTTGGTTTTGCATTTTCTGATTAATAGTTTACGAGATATCGGACTTTAAAGAAATCGCAAGAATGCACTAAAAACACCAAGGCTATAGCCTTGCAAAAAAGGTCATTTTTGACCCGGATATGGATTTTCCAAACATCACCAGAAGCAAAGGGCATATCATAAGAATCATTTTGGTGTTGGTTTTGCTATTTTCTGATTAATAGTTTACGAGATATCGGACTTTAAAGAAATCGCAAGAATGCACTAAAAACACCAAGGCTATAGCCTTGCAAAAAAGGTCATTTTTGACCCGGATATGGATTTTCCAAACATCACCCAGAAGCAAAGGGCATATCATAAGATCATTTTGGTGTTGGTTTTGCTATTTTCTGATTAATAGTTTACGAGATATCGGACTTTAAAGAAATCGCAAGAATGCACTAAAAACACCAAGGCTATAGCCTTGCAAAAAGGTCATTTTTGACCCGGATATGGATTTTCCAAACATCACCCAGAAGCAAAGGGCATATCATAAGAATCATTTTGGTGTTGGTTTTGCATTTTCTGATTAATAGTTTACGAGATATCGGACTTTAAAGAAATCGCAAGAATGCACTAAAAACACCAAGGCTATAGCCTTGCAAAAAAGGTCATTTTTGACCCGGATATGGATTTTCCAAACATCACCCAGAAGCAAAGGGCATATCATAAGATCATTTTGGTGTTGGTTTTGCTATTTTCTGATTAATAGTTTACGAGATATCGGACTTTAAAGAAATCGCAAGAATGCACTAAAAACACCAAGGCTATAGCCTTGCAAAAAAGGTCATTTTTGACCCGGATATGGATTTTCCAAACATCACCCAGAAGCAAAGGGCATATCATAAGATCATTTTGGTGTTGGTTTTGATTTTCTGATTAATAGTTTACGAGATATCGGACTTTAAAGAAATCGCAAGAATGCACTAAAAACACCAAGGCTATAGCCTTGCAAAAAAGGTCATTTTTGACCCGGATATGGATTTTCCAAACATCACCAGAAGCAAAGGGCATATCATAAGATCATTTTGGTGTTGGTTTTGCTATTTCTGATTAATAGTTTACGAGATATCGGACTTTAAAGAAATCGCAAGAATGCACTAAAAACACCAAGGCTATAGCCTTGCAAAAAAGGTCATTTTGACCCGGATATGGATTTTCCAAACATCACCCAGAAGCAAAGGGCATATCATAAGGAATCATTTTGGTGTTGGTTTTGCTATTTTCTGATTAATAGTTTACGAGATATCGGACTTTAAAGAAATCGCAAGAATGCACTAAAAACACCAAGGCTATAGCCTTGCAAAAAAGGTCATTTTTGACCCGGATATGGATTTTCCAAACATCACCCAGAAGCAAAGGGCATATCATAAGTCATTTTGGTGTTGGTTTTGCTATTTTCTGATTAATAGTTTACGAGATATCGGACTTTAAAGAAATCGCAAGAATGCACTAAAAACACCAAGGCTATAGCCTTGCAAAAAAGGTCATTTTTGACCCGGATATGGATTTTCCAAACATCACCCAGAAGCAAAGGGCATATCATAAGATCATTTTGGTGTTGGTTTTGCTATTTTCTGATTAATAGTTTACGAGATATCGGACTTTAAAGAAATCGCAAGAATGCACTAAAAACACCAAGGCTATAGCCTTGCAAAAAAGGTCATTTTTGACCCGGATATGGATTTTCCAAACATCACCAGAAGCAAAGGGCATATCATAAGAACATTTTGGTGTTGGTTTTGCTATTTTCTGATTAATAGTTTACGAGATATCGGACTTTAAAGAAATCGCAAGAATGCACTAAAAACACCAAGGCTATAGCCTTGCAAAAAAGGTCATTTTTGACCCGGATATGGATTTTCCAAACATCACCCAGAAGCAAAGGGCATATCATAAGAATCATTTTGGTGTTGGTTTTGCTATTTTCTGATTAATAGTTTACGAGATATCGGACTTTAAAGAAATCGCAAGAATGCACTAAAAACACCAAGGCTATAGCCTTGCAAAAAAGGTCATTTTTGACCCGGATATGGATTTTCCAAACATCACCAGAAGCAAAGGGCATATCATAAGGATCATTTTGGTGTTGGTTTTGCTATTTTCTGATTAATAGTTTACGAGATATCGGACTTTAAAGAAATCGCAAGAATGCACTAAAAACACCAAGGCTATAGCCTTGCAAAAAAGGTCATTTTTGACCCGGATATGGATTTTCCAAACATCACCAGAAGCAAAGGGCATATCATAAGGATCATTTTGGTGTTGGTTTTGCTATTTTCTGATTAATAGTTTACGAGATATCGGACTTTAAAGAAATCGCAAGAATGCACTAAAAACACCAAGGCTATAGCCTTGCAAAAAAGGTCATTTTTGACCCGGATATGGATTTTCCAAACATCACCAGAAGCAAAGGGCATATCATAAGATCATTTTGGTGTTGGTTTTGCTATTTTCTGATTAATAGTTTACGAGATATCGGACTTTAAAGAAATCGCAAGAATGCACTAAAAACACCAAGGCTATAGCCTTGCAAAAAAGGTCATTTTTGACCCGGATATGGATTTTCCAAACATCACCAGAAGCAAAGGGCATATCATAAGATCATTTTGGTGTTGGTTTTGCTATTTTCTGATTAATAGTTTACGAGATATCGGACTTTAAAGAAATCGCAAGAATGCACTAAAACACCAAGGCTATAGCCTTGCAAAAAAGGTCATTTTTGACCCGGATATGGATTTTCCAAACATCACCCAGAAGCAAAGGGCATATCATAAGAATCATTTTGGTGTTGGTTTTGCTATTTTCTGATTAATAGTTTACGAGATATCGGACTTTAAAGAAATCGCAAGAATGCACTAAAAACCCAAGGCTATAGCCTTGCAAAAAGGTCATTTTTGACCCGGATATGGATTTTCCAAACATCACCCAGAAGCAAAGGGCATATCATAAGGATCATTTTGGTGTTGGTTTTGCCATTTTCTGATTAATAGTTTACGAGATATCGGACTTTAAAGAAATCGCAAGAATGCACTAAAAACACCAAGGCTATAGCCTTGCAAAAAAGGTCATTTTTGACCCGGATATGGATTTTCCAAACATCACCCAGAAGCAAAGGGCATATCATAAGGAATCATTTTGGTGTTGGTTTTGCTATTTTCTGATTAATAGTTTACGAGATATCGGACTTTAAAGAAATCGCAAGAATGCACTAAAAACACCAAGGCTATAGCCTTGCAAAAAAGGTCATTTTTGACCCGGATATGGATTTTCCAAACATCACCCAGAAGCAAAGGGCATATCATAAGATCATTTTGGTGTTGGTTTTGCTATTTTCTGATTAATAGTTTACGAGATATCGGACTTTAAAGAAATCGCAAGAATGCACTAAAAACACCAAGGCTATAGCCTTGCAAAAAAGGTTCATTTTTGACCCGGATATGGATTTTCCAAACATCACCCAGAAGCAAAGGGCATATCATAAGAATCATTTTGGTGTTGGTTTTGCCATTTTCTGATTAATAGTTTACGAGATATCGGACTTTAAAGAAATCGCAAGAATGCACTAAAAACACCAAGGCTATAGCCTTGCAAAAAGGTCATTTTTGACCCGGATATGGATTTTCAAACATCACCCAGAAGCAAAGGGCATATCAAGGATCATTTTGGTGTTGGTTTTGCATTTTCTGATTAATAGTTTGCAGATATCGGACTTTAAAGAAATCGCAAGAATGCACTAAAAACACCAAGGCTATAGCCTTGCAAAAAAGGTCATTTTTGACCCGGATATGGATTTTCAAAACATCACCCAGAAGCAAAGGGCATTCATAAATCAAGATCATTTTGTTGTTGGTTTTGCTATTTTCTGATTAATAGTTTAGCGAGATATCGGACTTTAAAGAAATCGCAAGAATGCACTAAAAACACCAAGGCTATAGCCTTGCAAAAAAGGTCATTTTTGACCCGGATATGGATTTTCCAAACATCCCAGAAGCAAAGGGCATATCATAAGGATCATTTTGGTGTTGGTTTTGCATTTTCTGATTAATAGTTTACGAGATATCGGACTTTAAAGAAATCGCAAGAATGCACTAAAAACACCAAGGCTATAGCCTTGCAAAAAAGGTCATTTTTGACCCGGATATGGATTTTCCAAACATCACCCAGAAGCAAAGGGCATATCATAATCATTTTGGTGTTGGTTTTGCTATTTTCTGATTAATAGTTTACGAGATATCGGACTTTAAAGAAATCGCAAGAATGCACTAAAAACACCAAGGCTATAGCCTTGCAAAAAAGGTCATTTTTGACCCGATATGGATTTTCCAAACATCACCCAGAAGCAAAGGGCATATCATAAGAATCATTTTGTTGGTTTGCTATTTTCTGATTAATAGTTTACGAGATATCGGACTTTAAAGAAATCGCAAGAATGCATAAAAACACCAAGGCTATAGCCTTGCAAAAAAGGTCATTTTTGACCCGGATATGGATTTTCCAAACATCACCCAGAAGCAAAGGGCATATCATAAGAATCATTTTGGTGTTGGTTTTGCTATTTTCTGATTAATAGTTTACGAGATATCGGACTTTAAAGAAATCGCAAGAATGCACTAAAAACACCAAGGCTATAGCCTTGCAAAAAAGGTCATTTTTGACCCGGATATGGATTTTCCAAACATCACCAAGAAGCAAAGGGCATATCATAAGAATCATTTTGGTGTTGGTTTTGCTATTTTCTGATTAATAGTTTACGAGATATCGGACTTTAAAGAAATCGCAAGAATGCACTAAAAACACCAAGGCTATAGCCTTGCAAAAAAGGTCATTTTTGACCCGGATATGGATTTTCCAAACATCACCAGAAGCAAAGGGCATATCATAAGAATCATTTTGGTGTTGGTTTTGCATTTTCTGATTAATAGTTTACGAGATATCGGACTTTAAAGAAATCGCAAGAATGCACTAAAAACACCAAGGCTATAGCCTTGCAAAAAAGGTCATTTTTGACCCGGATATGGATTTCCAAACATCCCAGAAGCAAAGGGCATATCATAAGATCATTTTGGTGTTGTTTTGCATTTTCTGATTAATAGTTTACGAGATATCGGACTTTAAAGAAATCGCAAGAATGCACTAAAAACACCAAGGCTATAGCCTTGCAAAAAAGGTCATTTTTGACCCGGATATGGATTTTCCAAACATCACCAGAAGCAAAGGGCATATCATAAGGATCATTTTGGTGTTGGTTTTGCTATTTTCTGATTAATAGTTTACGAGATATCGGACTTTAAGAAATCGCAAGAATGCACTAAAAACACCAAGGCTATAGCCTTGCAAAAAAGGTCATTTTTGACCCGGATATGGATTTTCCAAACATCACCAGAAGCAAAGGGCATATCATAAGAATCATTTTGGTGTTGGTTTTGCTATTTTCTGATTAATAGTTTACGAGATATCGGACTTTAAAGAAATCGCAAGAATGCACTAAAAACACCAAGGCTATAGCCTTGCAAAAAAGGTCATTTTTGACCCGGATATGGATTTTCCAAACATCCCAGAAGCAAAGGGCATATCATAAGAATCATTTTGGTGTTGGTTTTGCTATTTTCTGATTAATAGTTTACGAGATATCGGACTTTAAAGAAATCGCAAGAATGCACTAAAAACACCAAGGCTATAGCCTTGCAAAAAAGGTCATTTTTGACCCGGATATGGATTTTCCAAACATCACCCAGAAGCAAAGGGCATATCATAAGAATCATTTTGGTGTTGGTTTTGCTATTTTCTGATTAATAGTTTACGAGATATCGGACTTTAAAGAAATCGCAAGAATGCACTAAAAACACCAAGGCTATAGCCTTGCAAAAAAGGTCATTTTTGACCCGGATATGGATTTTCCAAACATCACCCAGAAGCAAAGGGCATATCATAAGAATCATTTTGGTGTTGGTTTTGCTATTTTCTGATTAATAGTTTACGAGATATCGGACTTTAAAGAAATCGCAAGAATGCACTAAAAACACCAAGGCTATAGCCTTGCAAAAAAGGTCATTTTTGACCCGGATATGGATTTTCCAAACATCCAGAAGCAAAGGGCATATCATAAGAATCATTTTGGTGTTGGTTTTGCATTTTCTGATTAATAGTTTACGAGATATCGGACTTTAAAGAAATCGCAAGAATGCACTAAAAACACCAAGGCTATAGCCTTGCAAAAAAGGTCATTTTTGACCCGGATATGGATTTTCCAAACATCACCAGAAGCAAAGGGCATATCATAAGAATCATTTTGGTGTTGGTTTTGCTATTTTCTGATTAATAGTTTACGAGATATCGGACTTTAAAGAAATCGCAAGAATGCACTAAAAACACCAAGGCTATAGCCTTGCAAAAAAGGTCATTTTTGACCCGGATATGGATTTTCCAAACATCACCAGAAGCAAAGGGCATATCAAGAATCATTTTGGTGTTGGTTTTGCTATTTTCTGATTAATAGTTTACGAGATATCGGACTTTAAAGAAATCGCAAGAATGCACTAAAAACACCAAGGCTATAGCCTTGCAAAAAAGGTCATTTTTGACCCGGATATGGATTTTCCAAACATCACCCAGAAGCAAAGGGCATATCATAAGAATCATTTTGGTGTTGGTTTTGCTATTTTCTGATTAATAGTTTACGAGATATCGGACTTTAAAGAAATCGCAAGAATGCACTAAAAACACCAAGGCTATAGCCTTGCAAAAAAGGTCATTTTTGACCCGGATATGGATTTTCCAAACATCACCCAGAAGCAAAGGGCATATCATAAAATCTTTGGTGTTGGTTTTGCATTTTCTGATTAATAGTTTACGAGATATCGGACTTTAAAGAAATCGCAAGAATGCACTAAAAACACCAAGGCTATAGCCTTGCAAAAAAGGTCATTTTTGACCCGGATATGGATTTTCCAAACATCACCCAGAAGCAAAGGGCATATCATAAGAATCATTTTTGTTTTTTGCTATTTTCTGATTAATAGTTTACGAGATATCGGACTTTAAAGAAATCGAAGAATGCACTAAAAACACCAAGGCTATAGCCTTGCAAAAAAGGTCATTTTTGACCCGGATATGGATTTTCCAAACATCACCAGAAGCAAAGGGCATATCATAAGAATCATTTTGGTGTTGGTTTTGCTATTTTCTGATTAATAGTTTACGAGATATCGGACTTTAAAGAAATCGCAAGAATGCACTAAAAACACCAAGGCTATAGCCTTGCAAAAAAGGTCATTTTTGACCCGGATATGGATTTTCCAAACATCACCAGAAGCAAAGGGCATATCATAAGAATCATTTTGGTGTTGGTTTTGCTATTTTCTGATTAATAGTTTACGAGATATCGGACTTTAAAGAAATCGCAAGAATGCACTAAAAACACCAAGGCAAGGCCTTGCAAAAAAGGTCATTTTTGACCCGGATATGGATTTTCCAAACATCACCCAGAAGCAAAGGGCATATCATAATAATCATTTTGGTGTTGGTTTTGCATTTTCTGATTAATAGTTTACGAGATATCGGACTTTAAAGAAATCGCAAGAATGCACTAAAAACACCAAGGCTATAGCCTTGCAAAAAAGGTCATTTTTGACCCGGATATGGATTTTCCAAACATCAC
This sequence comes from Nemopilema nomurai, assembly GCA_003864495.1. Taxonomy (NCBI): domain Eukaryota; kingdom Metazoa; phylum Cnidaria; class Scyphozoa; order Rhizostomeae; family Rhizostomatidae; genus Nemopilema; species Nemopilema nomurai. Next base: position 47,693 of record ML133468.1, on the reverse strand, counting down.
CCAGAAGCAAAGGGCATATCATAAGAATCATTTTGGTGTTGGTTTTGCTATTTTCTGATTAATAGTTTACGAGATATCGGACTTTAAAGAAATCGCAAGAATGCACTAAAAACACCAAGGCTATAGCCTTGCAAAAAAGGTCATTTTTGACCCGGATATGGATTTTCAAACATCACCCAGAAGCAAAGGGCATATCATAAGATCATTTTGGTGTTGGTTTTGCTATTTTCTGATTAATAGTTTACGAGATATCGGACTTTAAAGAAATCGCAAGAATGCACTAAAAACACCAAGGCTATAGCCTTGCAAAAAAGGTCATTTTTGACCCGGATATGGATTTTCCAAACATCACCCAGAAGCAAAGGGCATATCATAAGATCATTTTGGTGTTGGTTTTGCTATTTTCTGATTAATAGTTTACGAGATATCGGACTTTAAAGAAATCGCAAGAATGCACTAAAAACACCAAGGCTATAGCCTTGCAAAAAAGGTCATTTTTGACCCGGATATGGATTTTCCAAACATCACCAGAAGCAAAGGGCATATCATAAGAATCTTTTGGTTTGTGTTTTGCTATTTTCTGATTAATAGTTTACGAGATATCGGACTTTAAAGAAATCGCAAGAATGCACTAAAAACACCAAGGCTATAGCCTTGCAAAAAAGGTCATTTTTGACCCGGATATGGATTTTCCAAACATCACCAGAAGCAAAGGGCATATCATAAGAATCATTTTGGTGTGGTTTTGCATTTTCTGATTAATAGTTTACGAGATATCGGACTTTAAAGAAATCGCAAGAATGCACTAAAAACACCAAGGCTATAGCCTTGCAAAAAAGGTCATTTTTGACCCGGATATGGATTTTCCAAACATCACCCAGAAGCAAAGGGCATATCATAAGAATCATTTTGGTGTTGGTTTTGCTATTTTCTGATTAATAGTTTACGAGATATCGGACTTTAAAGAAATCGCAAGAATGCACTAAAAACACCAAGGCTATAGCCTTGCAAAAAAGGTCATTTTTGACCCGGATATGGATTTTCCAAACATCACCCAGAAGCAAAGGGCATATCATAAGGATCATTTTGGTGTTGGTTTTGCTATTTTCTGATTAATAGTTTACGAGATATCGGACTTTAAAGAAATCGCAAGAATGCACTAAAAACACCAAGGCTATAGCCTTGCAAAAAAGGTCATTTTTGACCCGGATATGGATTTTCCAAACATCACCAGAAGCAAAGGGCATATCATAAGAATCATTTTGGTGTTGGTTTTGCTATTTTCTGATTAATAGTTTACGAGATATCGGACTTTAAAGAAATCGCAAGAATGCACTAAAAACACCAAGGCTATAGCCTTGCAAAAAAGGTCATTTTTGACCCGGATATGGATTTTCCAAACATCACCCAGAAGCAAAGGGCATATCATAAGGATCATTTTGGTGTTGGTTTTGCATTTTCTGATTAATAGTTTACGAGATATCGGACTTTAAAGAAATCGCAAGAATGCACTAAAAACACCAAGGCTATAGCCTTGCAAAAAAGGTCATTTTTGACCCGGATATGGATTTTCCAAACATCACCCAGAAGCAAAGGGCATATCATAAGATCATTTTGGTGTTGGTTTTGCTATTTTCTGATTAATAGTTTACGAGATATCGGACTTTAAAGAAATCGCAAGAATGCACTAAAAACACCAAGGCTATAGCCTTGCAAAAAAGGTCATTTTTGACCCGGATATGGATTTTCCAAACATCACCAGAAGCAAAGGGCATATCATAAGATCATTTGGTGTTGGTTTTGCTATTTTCTGATTAATAGTTTACGAGATATCGGACTTTAAAGAAATCGCAAGAATGCACTAAAAACACCAAGGCTATAGCCTTGCAAAAAAGGTCATTTTTGACCCGGATATGGATTTTCCAAACATCACCAGAAGCAAAGGGCATATCATAAGATCATTTGGTGTTGGTTTTGCATTTTCTGATTAATAGTTTACGAGATATCGGACTTTAAAGAAATCGCAAGAATGCACTAAAACACCAAGGCTATAGCCTTGCAAAAAAGGTCATTTTTGACCCGGATATGGATTTTCCAAACATCACCAGAAGCAAAGGGCATATCATAAGGATCATTTTGGTGTTGGTTTTGCTATTTTCTGATTAATAGTTTACGAGATATCGGACTTTAAAGAAATCGCAAGAATGCACTAAAAACACCAAGGCTATAGCCTTGCAAAAAAGGTCATTTTTGACCCGGATATGGATTTTCCAAACATCACCAGAAGCAAAGGGCATATCAAAAGATCATTTTGGTGTTGGTTTTGCTATTTTCTGATTAATAGTTTACGAGATATCGGACTTTAAAGAAATCGCAAGAATGCACTAAAAACACCAAGGCTATAGCCTTGCAAAAAAGGTCATTTTTGACCCGGATATGGATTTTCCAAACATCACCCAGAAGCAAAGGGCATATCATAAGGATCATTTTGGTGTTGGTTTTGCATTTTCTGATTAATAGTTTACGAGATATCGGACTTTAAAGAAATCGCAAGAATGCACTAAAAACACCAAGGCTATAGCCTTGCAAAAAAGGTCATTTTGACCCGGATATGGATTTTCCAAACATCACCAGAAGCAAAGGGCATATCATAAGATCATTTTGGTGTTGGTTTTGCTATTTTCTGATTAATAGTTTACGAGATATCGGACTTTAAAGAAATCGCAAGAATGCACTAAAAACACCAAGGCTATAGCCTTGCAAAAAAGGTCATTTTTGACCCGGATATGGATTTTCCAAACATCACCAGAAGCAAAGGGCATATCATAAGGATCATTTTGGTGTTGGTTTTGCTATTTCTGATTAATAGTTTACGAGATATCGGACTTTAAAGAAATCGCAAGAATGCACTAAAAACACCAAGGCTATAGCCTTGCAAAAAAGGTCATTTTTGACCCGGATATGGATTTTCCAAACATCACCCAAAGCAAAGGGCATATCATAAGGATCATTTTGGTGTTGGTTTTGCTTTTCTGATTAATAGTTTACGAGATATCGGACTTTAAAGAAATCGCAAGAATGCACTAAAAACACCAAGGCTATAGCCTTGCAAAAAAGGTCATTTTTGACCCGGATATGGATTTTCAAACATCACCCAGAAGCAAAGGGCATATCATAAGATCATTTTGGTGTTGGTTTTGCTATTTTCTGATTAATAGTTTACGAGATATCGGACTTTAAAGAAATCGCAAGAATGCACTAAAAACACCAAGGCTATAGCCTTGCAAAAAAGGTCATTTTTGACCCGGATATGGATTTTCCAAACATCACCAGAAGCAAAGGGCATATCATAAGAATCATTTTGGTGTTGGTTTTGCTATTTTCTGATTAATAGTTTACGAGATATCGGACTTTAAAGAAATCGCAAGAATGCACTAAAAACACCAAGGCTATAGCCTTGCAAAAAAGGTCATTTTTGACCGGATATGGATTTTCCAAACATCACCAGAAGCAAAGGGCATATCATAAGGATCATTTTGGTGTTGGTTTTGCATTTTCTGATTAATAGTTTACGAGATATCGGACTTTAAAGAAATCGCAAGAATGCACTAAAAACACCAAGGCTATAGCCTTGCAAAAAAGGTCATTTTTGACCCGGATATGGATTTTCCAAACATCACCAGAAGCAAAGGGCATATCATAAGATCATTTTGGTGTTGGTTTTGCTATTTTCTGATTAATAGTTTACGAGATATCGGACTTTAAAGAAATCGCAAGAATGCACTAAAAACACCAAGGCTATAGCCTTGCAAAAAAGGTCATTTTTGACCCGGATATGGATTTTCAAACATCACCAGAAGCAAAGGGCATATCATAAGGATCATTTTGGTGTTGGTTTTGCATTTTCTGATTAATAGTTTACGAGATATCGGACTTTAAAGAAATCGCAAGAATGCACTAAAAACACCAAGGCTATAGCCTTGCAAAAAAGGTCATTTTTGACCCGGATATGGATTTTCCAAACATCACCAGAAGCAAAGGGCATATCATAAGATCATTTTGGTGTTGGTTTTGCTATTTTCTGATTAATAGTTTACGAGATATCGGACTTTAAAGAAATCGCAAGAATGCACTAAAAACACCAAGGCTATAGCCTTGCAAAAAAGGTCATTTTTGACCCGGATATGGATTTTCCAAACATCCCAGAAGCAAAGGGCATATCATAAGGATCATTTTGGTGTTGGTTTTGCTATTTTCTGATTAATAGTTTACGAGATATCGGACTTTAAAGAAATCGCAAGAATGCACTAAAAACACCAAGGCTATAGCCTTGCAAAAAAGGTCATTTTTGACCCGGATATGGATTTTCCAAACATCACCCAGAAGCAAAGGGCATATCATAAGATCATTTTGGTGTTGGTTTTGCTATTTTCTGATTAATAGTTTACGAGATATCGGACTTTAAAGAAATCGCAAGAATGCACTAAAAACACCAAGGCTATAGCCTTGCAAAAAAGGTCATTTTTGACCCGGATATGGATTTTCCAAACATCACCCAGAAGCAAAGGGCATATCATAAGATCATTTTGGTGTTGGTTTTGCTATTTTCTGATTAATAGTTTACGAGATATCGGACTTTAAAGAAATCGCAAGAATGCACTAAAAACACCAAGGCTATAGCCTTGCAAAAAGGTCATTTTTGACCCGGATATGGATTTTCCAAACATCACCCAGAAGCAAAGGGCATATCATAAGATCATTTTGGTGTTGGTTTTGCATTTTCTGATTAATAGTTTACGAGATATCGGACTTTAAAGAAATCGCAAGAATGCACTAAAAACACCAAGGCTATAGCCTTGCAAAAAAGGTCATTTTTGACCCGGATATGGATTTTCCAAACATCACCCAGAAGCAAAGGGCATATCATAAGAATCATTTTGGTGTTGGTTTTGCATTTTCTGATTAATAGTTTACGAGATATCGGACTTTAAAGAAATCGCAAGAATGCACTAAAAACACCAAGGCTATAGCCTTGCAAAAAAGGTCATTTTTGACCCGGATATGGATTTTCCAAACATCACCAGAAGCAAAGGGCATATCATAAGAATCATTTTGGTGTTGGTTTTGCTATTTTCTGATTAATAGTTTACGAGATATCGGACTTTAAAGAAATCGCAAGAATGCACTAAAAACACCAAGGCTATAGCCTTGCAAAAAAGGTCATTTTTGACCCGGATATGGATTTTCCAAACATCACCCAGAAGCAAAGGGCATATCATAAGATCATTTTGGTGTTGGTTTTGCTATTTTCTGATTAATAGTTTACGAGATATCGGACTTTAAAGAAATCGCAAGAATGCACTAAAAACACCAAGGCTATAGCCTTGCAAAAAGGTCATTTTTGACCCGGATATGGATTTTCCAAACATCACCCAGAAGCAAAGGGCATATCATAAGAATCATTTTGGTGTTGGTTTTGCATTTTCTGATTAATAGTTTACGAGATATCGGACTTTAAAGAAATCGCAAGAATGCACTAAAAACACCAAGGCTATAGCCTTGCAAAAAAGGTCATTTTTGACCCGGATATGGATTTTCCAAACATCACCCAGAAGCAAAGGGCATATCATAAGATCATTTTGGTGTTGGTTTTGCTATTTTCTGATTAATAGTTTACGAGATATCGGACTTTAAAGAAATCGCAAGAATGCACTAAAAACACCAAGGCTATAGCCTTGCAAAAAAGGTCATTTTTGACCCGGATATGGATTTTCCAAACATCACCCAGAAGCAAAGGGCATATCATAAGATCATTTTGGTGTTGGTTTTGCTATTTTCTATTAATAGTTTACGAGATATCGACTTTAAAGAAATCGCAAGAATGCACTAAAAACAAAGGCTATAGCCTTGCAAAAAAGGTCATTTTTGACCCGGATATGGATTTTCCAAACATCACCCAGAAGCAAAGGGCATATCATAAGAATCATTTTGGTGTTGGTTTTGCTATTTTCTGATTAATAGTTTACGAGATATCGGACTTTAAAGAAATCGCAAGAATGCACTAAAAACACCAAGGCTATAGCCTTGCAAAAAAGGTCATTTTTGACCCGGATATGGATTTTCCAAACATCACCAGAAGCAAAGGGCATATCATAAGAATCATTTTGGTGTTGGTTTTGCTATTTTCTGATTAATAGTTTACGAGATATCGGACTTTAAAGAAATCGCAAGAATGCACTAAAAACACCAAGGCTATAGCCTTGCAAAAAAGGTCATTTTTGACCCGGATATGGATTTTCCAAACATCACCCAGAAGCAAAGGGCATATCATAAGATCATTTTGGTGTTGGTTTTGCTATTTTCTGATTAATAGTTTACGAGATATCGGACTTTAAAGAAATCGCAAGAATGCACTAAAAACACCAAGGCTATAGCCTTGCAAAAAAGGTCATTTTTGACCCGGATATGGATTTTCCAAACATCACCAGAAGCAAAGGGCATATCATAAGAATCATTTTGGTGTTGGTTTTGCTATTTTCTGATTAATAGTTTACGAGATATCGGACTTTAAAGAAATCGCAAGAATGCACTAAAAACACCAAGGCTATAGCCTTGCAAAAAGGTCATTTTTGACCCGGATATGGATTTTCAAACATCACCCAGAAGCAAAGGGCATATCATAAGAATCATTTTGGTGTTGGTTTTGCTATTTTCTGATTAATAGTTTACGAGATATCGGACTTTAAAGAAATCGCAAGAATGCACTAAAAACACCAAGGCTATAGCCTTGCAAAAAAGGTCATTTTTGACCCGGATATGGATTTTCCAAACATCACCAGAAGCAAAGGGCATATCATAAGAATCATTTTGGTGTTGGTTTTGCTATTTTCTGATTAATAGTTTACGAGATATCGGACTTTAAAGAAATCGCAAGAATGCACTAAAAACACCAAGGCTATAGCCTTGCAAAAAAGGTCATTTTTGACCCGGATATGGATTTTCCAAACATCACCAGAAGCAAAGGGCATATCATAAGAATCATTTTGGTGTTGGTTTTGCTATTTTCTGATTAATAGTTTACGAGATATCGGACTTTAAAGAAATCGCAAGAATGCACTAAAAACACCAAGGCTATAGCCTTGCAAAAAAGGTCATTTTTGACCCGGATATGGATTTTCCAAACATCACCCAGAAAAAGGGCATATCATAAGAATCATTTTGGTGTTGGTTTTGCTATTTTCTGATTAATAGTTTACGAGATATCGGACTTTAAAGAAATCGCAAGAATGCACTAAAAACACCAAGGCTATAGCCTTGCAAAAAAGGTCATTTTTGACCCGGATATGGATTTTCCAAACATCACCCAGAAGCAAAGGGCATATCATAAGATCATTTTGGTGTTGGTTTTGCTATTTTCTGATTAATAGTTTACGAGATATCGGACTTTAAAGAAATCGCAAGAATGCACTAAAAACACCAAGGCTATAGCCTTGCAAAAAAGGTCATTTTTGACCCGGATATGGATTTTCCAAACATCACCCAAAGCAAAGGGCATATCATAAGAATCATTTTGGTGTTGGTTTTGCTATTTTCTGATTAATAGTTTACGAGATATCGGACTTTAAAGAAATCGCAAGAATGCACTAAAAACACCAAGGCTATAGCCTTGCAAAAAAGGTCATTTTTGACCCGGATATGGATTTTCCAAACATCACCAGAAGCAAAGGGCATATCATAAGAATCATTTTGGTGTTGGTTTTGCTATTTTCTGATTAATAGTTTACGAGATATCGGACTTTAAAGAAATCGCAAGAATGCACTAAAAACACCAAGGCTATAGCCTTGCAAAAAAGGTCATTTTTGACCCGGATATGGATTTTCCAAACATCACCCAGAAAGCAAAGGGCATATCATAAGAATCATTTTGGTGTTGGTTTTGCTATTTTCTGATTAATAGTTTACGAGATATCGGACTTTAAAGAAATCGCAAGAATGCACTAAAAACACCAAGGCTATAGCCTTGCAAAAAAGGTCATTTTTGACCCGGATATGGATTTTCCAAACATCACCAGAAGCAAAGGGCATATCATAAGATCATTTTGGTGTTGGTTTTGCTATTTTCTGATTAATAGTTTACGAGATATCGGACTTTAAAGAAATCGCAAGAATGCACTAAAAACACCAAGGCTATAGCCTTGCAAAAAAGGTCATTTTTGACCCGGATATGGATTTTCCAAACATCACCCAGAAGCAAAGGGCATATCATAAGGATCATTTTGGTGTTGGTTTTGCTATTTTCTGATTAATAGTTTACGAGATATCGGACTTTAAAGAAATCGCAAGAATGCACTAAAAACACCAAGGCTATAGCCTTGCAAAAAAGGTCATTTTTGACCCGGATATGGATTTTCCAAACATCACCCAGAAGCAAAGGGCATATCATAAGATCATTTTGGTGTTGGTTTTGCTATTTTCTGATTAATAGTTTACGAGATATCGGACTTTAAAGAAATCGCAAGAATGCACTAAAAACACCAAGGCTATAGCCTTGCAAAAAAGGTCATTTTTGACCCGGATATGGATTTTCAAACATCACCCAGAAGCAAAGGGCATATCATAAGATCATTTTGGTGTTGGTTTTGCTATTTTCTGATTAATAGTTTACGAGATATCGGACTTTAAAGAAATCGCAAGAATGCACTAAAAACACCAAGGCTATAGCCTTGCAAAAAAGGTCATTTTTGACCCGGATATGGATTTTCCAAACATCACCCAGAAGCAAAGGGCATATCATAAGAATTTTGGTGTTGGTTTTGCATTTTCTGATTAATAGTTTACGAGATATCGGACTTTAAAGAAATCGCAAGAATGCACTAAAAACACCAAGGCTATAGCCTTGCAAAAAAGGTCATTTTTGACCCGGATATGGATTTTCCAAACATCACCCAGAAGCAAAGGGCATATCATAAGAATCATTTTGGTGTTGGTTTTGCTATTTTCTGATTAATAGTTTACGAGATATCGGACTTTAAAGAAATCGCAAGAATGCACTAAAAACACCAAGGCTATAGCCTTGCAAAAAAGGTCATTTTTGACCCGGATATGGATTTTCCAAATCACCCAGAAGCAAAGGGCATATCATAAGATCATTTTGGTGTTGGTTTTGCTATTTTCTGATTAATAGTTTACGAGATATCGGACTTTAAAGAAATCGCAAGAATGCACTAAAAACACCAAGGCTATAGCCTTGCAAAAAAGGTCATTTTTGACCCGGATATGGATTTTCCAAACATCACCCAGAAGCAAAGGGCATATCATAAGAATCATTTTGGTGTTGGTTTTGATTTTCTGATTAATAGTTTACGAGATATCGGACTTTAAAGAAATCGCAAGAATGCACTAAAAACACCAAGGCTATAGCCTTGCAAAAAAGGTCATTTTTGACCCGGATATGGATTTTCCAAACATCAAGCAAAGGGCATATCATAAGATCATTTTGGTGTTGGTTTTGCTATTTTCTGATTAATAGTTTACGAGATATCGGACTTTAAAGAAATCGCAAGAATGCACTAAAAACACCAAGGCTATAGCCTTGCAAAAAAGGTCATTTTTGACCCGGATATGGATTTTCAAACATCACCCAGAAGCAAAATATCATAAGATCATTTTGGTGTTGGTTTTGCTATTTTCTGATTAATAGTTTACGAGATATCGGACTTTAAAGAAATCGCAAGAATGCACTAAAAACACCAAGGCTATAGCCTTGCAAAAAAGGTCATTTTTGACCCGGATATGGATTTTCAAACATCACCCAGAAGCAAAGGGCATATCATAAGATCATTTTGGTGTTGGTTTTGCTATTTTCTGATTAATAGTTTACGAGATATCGGACTTTAAAGAAATCGCAAGAATGCACTAAAAACACCAAGGCTATAGCCTTGCAAAAAAGGTCATTTTTGACCCGGATATGGATTTTCCAAACATCACAAAAAAGGGCATATCATAAGATCATTTTGGTGTTGGTTTTGCCATTTTCTGATTAATAGTTTACGAGATATCGGACTTTAAAGAAATCGCAAGAATGCACTAAAAACACCAAGGCTATAGCCTTGCAAAAAAGGTCATTTTTGACCCGGATATGGATTTTCCAAACATCACCCAGAAGCAAAGGGCATATCATAAGGATCATTTTGGTGTTGGTTTTGCTATTTTCTGATTAATAGTTTACGAGATATCGGACTTTAAAGAAATCGCAAGAATGCACTAAAAACACCAAGGCTATAGCCTTGCAAAAAAGGTCATTTTTGACCCGGATATGGATTTTCCAAACATCACCCAGAAGCAAAGGGCATATCATAAGAATCATTTTGGTGTTGGTTTTGCTATTTTCTGATTAATAGTTTACGAGATATCGGACTTTAAAGAAATCGCAAGAATGCACTAAAAACACCAAGGCTATAGCCTTGCAAAAAAGGTCATTTTTGACCCGGATATGGATTTTCCAAACATCACCCAGAAGCAAAGGGCATATCATAAGATCATTTTGGTGTTGGTTTTGCTATTTTCTGATTAATAGTTTACGAGATATCGGACTTTAAAGAAATCGCAAGAATGCACTAAAAACACCAAGGCTATAGCCTTGCAAAAAAGGTCATTTTTGACCCGGATATGGATTTTCCAAACATCACCCAGAAAAAGGGCATATCATAAGATCATTTTGGTGTTGGTTTTGCTATTTTCTGATTAATAGTTTACGAGATATCGGACTTTAAAGAAATCGCAAGAATGCACTAAAAACACCAAGGCTATAGCCTTGCAAAAAAGGTCATTTTTGACCCGGATATGGATTTTCCAAACATCACCCAGAAGCAAAGGGCATATCATAAGGATCATTTTGGTGTTGGTTTTGCTATTTTCTGATTAATAGTTTACGAGATATCGGACTTTAAAGAAATCGCAAGAATGCACTAAAAACACCAAGGCTATAGCCTTGCAAAAAAGGTCATTTTTGACCCGGATATGGATTTTCCAAACATCACCCAGAAGCAAAGGGCATATCATAAGATCATTTTGGTGTTGGTTTTGCTATTTTCTGATTAATAGTTTACGAGATATCGGACTTTAAAGAAATCGCAAGAATGCACTAAAAACACCAAGGCTATAGCCTTGCAAAAAAGGTCATTTTTGACCCGGATATGGATTTTCCAAACATCACCAGAAGCAAAGGGCATATCATAAGAATCATTTTGGTGTTGGTTTTGCTATTTTCTGATTAATAGTTTACGAGATATCGGACTTTAAAGAAATCGCAAGAATGCACTAAAAACACCAAGGCTATAGCCTTGCAAAAAAGGTCATTTTTGACCCGGATATGGATTTTCCAAACATCACCCAGAAGCAAAGGGCATATCATAAGATCATTTTGGTGTTGGTTTTGCTATTTTCTGATTAATAGTTTACGAGATATCGGACTTTAAAGAAATCGCAAGAATGCACTAAAAACACCAAGGCTATAGCCTTGCAAAAAAGGTCATTTTTGACCCGGATATGGATTTTCCAAACATCACCCAGAAGCAAAGGGCATATCATAAGGATCATTTTGGTGTTGGTTTTGCTATTTTCTGATTAATAGTTTACGAGATATCGGACTTTAAAGAAATCGCAAGAATGCACTAAAAACACCAAGGCTATAGCCTTGCAAAAAAGGGTCATTTTTGACCCGGATATGGATTTTCCAAACATCACCCAGAAGCAAAGGGCATATCATAAGGATCATTTTGGTGTTGGTTTTGCTATTTTCTGATTAATAGTTTACGAGATATCGGACTTTAAAGAAATCGCAAGAATGCACTAAAAACACCAAGGCTATAGCCTTGCAAAAAAGGTCATTTTTGACCCGGATATGGATTTTCCAAACATCACCCAGAAGCAAAGGGCATATCATAAGATCATTTTGGTGTTGGTTTTGCTATTTTCTGATTAATAGTTTACGAGATATCGGACTTTAAAGAAATCGCAAGAATGCACTAAAAACACCAAGGCTATAGCCTTGCAAAAAAGGTCATTTTTGACCCGGATATGGATTTTCCAAACATCACCCAGAAGCAAAGGGCATATCATAAGATCATTTTGGTGTTGGTTTTGCTATTTTCTGATTAATAGTTTACGAGATATCGGACTTTAAAGAAATCGCAAGAATGCACTAAAAACACCAAGGCTATAGCCTTGCAAAAAAGGTCATTTTTGACCCGGATATGGATTTTCCAAACATCACCCAGAAGCAAAGGGCATATCATAAGAATCATTTTGGTGTTGGTTTTGCTATTTTCTGATTAATAGTTTACGAGATATCGGACTTTAAAGAAATCGCAAGAATGCACTAAAAACACCAAGGCTATAGCCTTGCAAAAAAGGTCATTTTTGACCCGGATATGGATTTTCCAAACATCACCCAGAAGCAAAGGGCATATCATAAGAATCATTTTGGTGTTGGTTTTGCTATTTTCTGATTAATAGTTTACGAGATATCGGACTTTAAAGAAATCGCAAGAATGCACTAAAAACACCAAGGCTATAGCCTTGCAAAAAAGGTCATTTTTGACCCGGATATGGATTTTCCAAACATCACCAGAAGCAAAGGGCATATCATAAGATCATTTTGGTGTTGGTTTTGCTATTTTCTGATTAATAGTTTACGAGATATCGGACTTTAAAGAAATCGCAAGAATGCACTAAAAACACCAAGGGCCTTGCAAAAAAGGTCATTTTTGACCCGGATATGGATTTTCCAAACATCACCAGAAGCAAAGGGCATATCATAAGATCATTTTGGTGTTGGTTTTGCTATTTTCTGATTAATAGTTTACGAGATATCGGACTTTAAAGAAATCGCAAGAATGCACTAAAAACACCAAGGCTATAGCCTTGCAAAAAAGGTCATTTTTGACCCGGATATGGATTTTCCAAACATCACCCAGAAGCAAAGGGCATATCATAAGAATCATTTTGGTGTTGGTTTTGCTATTTTCTGATTAATAGTTTACGAGATATCGGACTTTAAAGAAATCGCAAGAATGCACTAAAAACACCAAGGCTATAGCCTTGCAAAAAAGGTCATTTTTGACCCGGATATGGATTTTCCAAACATCACCAGAAGCAAAGGGCATATCATAAGAATCATTTTGGTGTTGGTTTTGCTATTTTCTGATTAATAGTTTACGAGATATCGGACTTTAAAGAAATCGCAAGAATGCACTAAAAACACCAAGGCTATAGCCTTGCAAAAAAGGTCATTTTTGACCCGGATATGGATTTTCCAAACATCACCAGAAGCAAAGGGCATATCATAAGATCATTTTGGTGTTGGTTTTGCTATTTTCTGATTAATAGTTTACGAGATATCGGACTTTAAAGAAATCGCAAGAATGCACTAAAAACACCAAGGCTATAGCCTTGCAAAAAAGGTCATTTTTGACCCGGATATGGATTTTCCAAACATCACCAGAAGCAAAGGGCATATCATAAGATCATTTTGGTGTTGGTTTTGCTATTTTCTGATTAATAGTTTACGAGATATCGGACTTTAAAGAAATCGCAAGAATGCACTAAAAACACCAAGGGCCTTGCAAAAAAGGTCATTTTTGACCCGGATATGGATTTTCCAAACATCACCAGAAGCAAAGGGCATATCATAAGGATCATTTTGGTGTTGGTTTTGCTATTTTCTGATTAATAGTTTACGAGATATCGGACTTTAAAGAAATCGCAAGAATGCACTAAAAACACCAAGGCTATAGCCTTGCAAAAAAGGTCATTTTTGACCCGGATATGGATTTTCCAAACATCACCAGAAGCAAAGGGCATATCATAAGAATCATTTTGGTGTTGGTTTTGCTATTTTCTGATTAATAGTTTACGAGATATCGGACTTTAAAGAAATCGCAAGAATGCACTAAAAACACCAAGGCTATAGCCTTGCAAAAAAGGTCATTTTTGACCCGGATATGGATTTTCCAAACATCACCCAGAAGCAAAGGGCATATCATAAGAATCATTTTGGTGTTGGTTTTGCTATTTTCTGATTAATAGTTTACGAGATATCGGACTTTAAAGAAATCGCAAGAATGCACTAAAAACACCAAGGCTATAGCCTTGCAAAAAAGGTCATTTTTGACCCGGATATGGATTTTCAAACATCACCAGAAGCAAAGGGCATATCATAGAATCATTTTGGTGTTGGTTTTGCTATTTTCTGATTAATAGTTTACGAGATATCGGACTTTAAAGAAATCGCAAGAATGCACTAAAAACACCAAGGCTATAGCCTTGCAAAAAAGGTCATTTTTGACCCGGATATGGATTTTCCAAACATCACCCAGAAGCAAAGGGCATATCATAAGATCATTTTGGTGTTGGTTTTGCTATTTTCTGATTAATAGTTTACGAGATATCGGACTTTAAAGAAATCGCAAGAATGCACTAAAAACACCAAGGCTATAGCCTTGCAAAAAAGGTCATTTTTGACCCGGATATGGATTTTCCAAACATCACCCAGAAGCAAAGGGCATATCATAAGATCATTTTGGTGTTGGTTTTGCTATTTTCTGATTAATAGTTTACGAGATATCGGACTTTAAAGAAATCGCAAGAATGCACTAAAAACACCAAGGCTATAGCCTTGCAAAAAAGGTCATTTTTGACCCGGATATGGATTTTCAAACATCACCAGAAGCAAAGGGCATATCATAAGATCATTTTGGTGTTGGTTTTGCTATTTTCTGATTAATAGTTTACGAGATATCGGACTTTAAAGAAATCGCAAGAATGCACTAAAAACACCAAGGCTATAGCCTTGCAAAAAAGGTCATTTTTGACCCGGATATGGATTTTCCAAACATCACCCAGAAGCAAAGGGCATATCATAAGAATCATTTTGGTGTTGGTTTTGCTATTTTCTGATTAATAGTTTACGAGATATCGGACTTTAAAGAAATCGCAAGAATGCACTAAAAACACCAAGGCTATAGCCTTGCAAAAAAGGTCATTTTTGACCCGGATATGGATTTTCAAACATCACCCAGAAGCAAAGGGCATATCATAATCATTTTGGTGTTGGTTTTGCTATTTTCTGATTAATAGTTTACGAGATATCGGACTTTAAAGAAATCGCAAGAATGCACTAAAAACACCAAGGCTATAGCCTTGCAAAAAAGGTCATTTTTGACCCGGATATGGATTTTCCAAACATCACCAGAAGCAAAGGGCATATCATAAGAATCATTTTGGTGTTGGTTTTGCTATTTTCTGATTAATAGTTTACGAGATATCGGACTTTAAAGAAATCGCAAGAATGCACTAAAAACACCAAGGCTATAGCCTTGCAAAAAAGGTCATTTTTGACCCGGATATGGATTTTCAAACATCACCCAGAAGCAAAGGGCATATCATAAGATCATTTTGGTGTTGGTTTTGCTATTTTCTGATTAATAGTTTACGAGATATCGGACTTTAAAGAAATCGCAAGAATGCACTAAAAACACCAAGGCTTGCAAAAAAGGTCATTTTTGACCCGGATATGGATTTTCCAAACATCACCCAGAAGCAAAGGCATATCATAAGATCATTTTGGTGTTGGTTTTGCTATTTTCTGATTAATAGTTTACGAGATATCGGACTTTAAAGAAATCGCAAGAATGCACTAAAAACACCAAGGCTATAGCCTTGCAAAAAAGGTCATTTTTGACCCGGATATGGATTTTCCAAACATCACCCAGAAGCAAAGGGCATATCAGAATCATTTTGGTGTTGGTTTTGCTATTTTCTGATAATAGTTTACGAGATATCGGACTTTAAAGAAATCGCAAGAATGCACTAAAAACACCAAGGCTATAGCCTTGCAAAAAAGGTCATTTTTGACCCGGATATGGATTTTCCAAACATCCAGAAGCAAAGGGCATATCATAAGGATCATTTTGGTGTTGGTTTTGCTATTTCTGATTAATAGTTTACGAGATATCGGACTTTAAAGAAATCGCAAGAATGCACTAAAAACACCAAGGCTATAGCCTTGCAAAAAAGGTCATTTTTGACCCGGATATGGATTTTCCAAATATCACCAGAAGCAAAGGGCATATCATAAGGATCATTTTGGTGTTGGTTTTGCTATTTTCTGATTAATAGTTTACGAGATATCGGACTTTAAAGAAATCGCAAGAATGCACTAAAAACACCAAGGCTATAGCCTTGCAAAAAAGGTCATTTTTGACCCGGATATGGATTTTCCAAACATCACCAGAAGCAAAGGGCATATCATAAGATCATTTTGGTGTTGGTTTTGCTATTTTCTGATTAATAGTTTACGAGATATCGGACTTTAAAGAAATCGCAAGAATGCACTAAAAACACCAAGGCTATAGCCTTGCAAAAAAGGTCATTTTTGACCCGGATATGGATTTTCCAAACATCACCCAGAAGCAAAGGGCATATCATAAGATCATTTTGGTGTTGGTTTTGCTATTTTCTGATTAATAGTTTACGAGATATCGGACTTTAAAGAAATCGCAAGAATGCACTAAAAACACCAAGGCCTTGCAAAAAAGGTCATTTTTGACCCGGATATGGATTTTCCAAACATCACCCAGAAGCAAAGGGCATATCATAAGATCATTTTGGTGTTGGTTTTGCTATTTTCTGATTAATAGTTTACGAGATATCGGACTTTAAAGAAATCGCAAGAATGCACTAAAAACACCAAGGCCTTGCAAAAAAGGTCATTTTTGACCCGGATATGGATTTTCCAAACATCACCCAGAAGCAAAGGGCATATCATAAGAATCATTTTGGTGTTGGTTTTGCTATTTTCTGATTAATAGTTTACGAGATATCGGACTTTAAAGAAATCGCAAGAATGCACTAAAAACACCAAGGCTATAGCCTTGCAAAAAAGGTCATTTTTGACCCGGATATGGATTTTCCAAACATCACCCAGAAGCAAAGGGCATATCATAAGAATCATTTTGGTGTTGGTTTTGCTATTTTCTGATTAATAGTTTACGAGATATCGGACTTTAAAGAAATCGCAAGAATGCACTAAAAACACCAAGGCTATAGCCTTGCAAAAAAGGTATTTTTTGACCCGGATATGGATTTTCCAAACATCCCAGAAGCAAAGGGCATATCATAAGAATCATTTTGGTGTTGGTTTTGCTATTTTCTGATTAATAGTTTACGAGATATCGGACTTTAAAGAAATCGCAAGAATGCACTAAAAACACCAAGGCTATAGCCTTGCAAAAAAGGTCATTTTTGACCCGGATATGGATTTTCCAAACATCACCCAGAAGCAAAGGGCATATCATAAGAATCATTTTGGTGTTGGTTTTGCTATTTTCTGATTAATAGTTTACGAGATATCGGACTTTAAAGAAATCGCAAGAATGCACTAAAAACACCAAGGCTATAGCCTTGCAAAAAAGGTCATTTTTGACCCGGATATGGATTTTCCAAACATCACCCAGAAGCAAAGGGCATATCATAAGAATCATTTTGGTGTTGGTTTTGCTATTTTCTGATTAATAGTTTACGAGATATCGGACTTTAAAGAAATCGCAAGAATGCACTAAAAACACCAAGGCTATAGCCTTGCAAAAAAGGTCATTTTTGACCCGGATATGGATTTTCCAAACATCACCCAGAAGCAAAGGGCATATCATAAGATCATTTTGGTGTTGGTTTTGCTATTTTCTGATTAATAGTTTACGAGATATCGGACTTTAAAGAAATCGCAAGAATGCACTAAAAACACCAAGGCTATAGCCTTGCAAAAAAGGTCATTTTTGACCCGGATATGGATTTTCCAAACATCACCCAGAAGCAAAGGGCATATCATAAGGATCATTTTGGTGTTGGTTTTGCTATTTTCTGATTAATAGTTTACGAGATATCGGACTTTAAAGAAATCGCAAGAATGCACTAAAAACACCAAGGCTATAGCCTTGCAAAAAAGGTCATTTTTGACCCGGATATGGATTTTCCAAACATCACCCAGAAGCAAAGGGCATATCATAAGAATCATTTTGGTGTTGGTTTTGCATTTTCTGATTAATAGTTTACGAGATATCGGACTTTAAAGAAATCGCAAGAATGCACTAAAAACACCAAGGCTATAGCCTTGCAAAAAAGGTCATTTTTGACCCGGATATGGATTTTCCAAACATCACCCAGAAGCAAAGGGCATATCATAAGAATCATTTTGGTGTTGGTTTTGCTATTTTCTGATTAATAGTTTACGAGATATCGGACTTTAAAGAAATCGCAAGAATGCACTAAAAACACCAAGGCTATAGCCTTGCAAAAAAGGTCATTTTTGACCCGGATATGGATTTTCCAAACATCACCAGAAGCAAAGGGCATATCATAAGGATCATTTTGGTGTTGGTTTTGCTATTTTCTGATTAATAGTTTACGAGATATCGGACTTTAAAGAAATCGCAAGAATGCACTAAAAACACCAAGGCTATAGCCTTGCAAAAAAGGTCATTTTTGACCCGGATATGGATTTTCCAAACATCACCCAGAAGCAAAGGGCATATCATAAGATCATTTTGGTGTTGGTTTTGCTATTTTCTGATTAATAGTTTACGAGATATCGGACTTTAAAGAAATCGCAAGAATGCACTAAAAACACCAAGGCTATAGCCTTGCAAAAAAGGTCATTTTTGACCCGGATATGGATTTTCCAAACATCACCCAGAAGCAAAGGGCATATCATAAGAATCATTTTGGTGTTGGTTTTGCTATTTTCTGATTAATAGTTTACGAGATATCGGACTTTAAAGAAATCGCAAGAATGCACTAAAAACACCAAGGCTATAGCCTTGCAAAAAAGGTCATTTTTGACCCGGATATGGATTTTCCAAACATCACCCAGAAGCAAAGGGCATATCATAAGAATCATTTTGGTGTTGGTTTTGCATTTTCTGATTAATAGTTTACGAGATATCGGACTTTAAAGAAATCGCAAGAATGCACTAAAAACACCAAGGCTATAGCCTTGCAAAAAAGGTCATTTTTGACCCGGATATGGATTTTCCAAACATCACCCAGAAGCAAAGGGCATATATAAGAATCATTTTGGTGTTGGTTTTGCTATTTTCTGATTAATAGTTTACGAGATATCGGACTTTAAAGAAATCGCAAGAATGCACTAAAAACACCAAGGCTATAGCCTTGCAAAAAAGGTCATTTTTGACCCGGATATGGATTTTCCAAACATCACCCAGAAGCAAAGGGCATATCATAAGAATCATTTTGGTGTTGGTTTTGGCTATTTTCTGATTAATAGTTTACGAGATATCGGACTTTAAAGAAATCGCAAGAATGCACTAAAACACCAAGGCTATAGCCTTGCAAAAAAGGTCATTTTTGACCGGATATGGATTTTCCAAACATCACCAGAAGCAAAGGGCATATCATAAGGATCATTTTGGTGTTGGTTTTGCTATTTTCTGATTAATAGTTTACGAGATATCGGACTTTAAAGAAATCGCAAGAATGCACTAAAAACACCAAGGCCTTGCAAAAAAGGTCATTTTTGACCCGGATATGGATTTTCCAAACATCACCCAGAAGCAAAGGGCATATCATAAGGATCATTTTGGTGTTGGTTTTGCTATTTCTGATTAATAGTTTACGAGATATCGGACTTTAAAGAAATCGCAAGAATGCACTAAAAACACAAGGCTATAGCCTTGCAAAAAAGGTCATTTTTGACCCGGATATGGATTTTCCAAACATCACCAGAAGCAAAGGGCATATCATAAGATCATTTTGGTGTTGGTTTTGCTATTTTCTGATTAATAGTTTACGAGATATCGGACTTTAAAGAAATCGCAAGAATGCACTAAAAACACCAAGGCTATAGCCTTGCAAAAAAGGTCATTTTTGACCGGATATGGATTTTCCAAACATCACCCAGAAGCAAAGGGCATATCATAAGATCATTTTGGTGTTGGTTTTGCTATTTTCTGATTAATAGTTTACGAGATATCGGACTTTAAAGAAATCGCAAGAATGCACTAAAAACACCAAGGCTATAGCCTTGCAAAAAAGGTCATTTTTGACCCGGATATGGATTTTCCAAACATCACCCAGAAGCAAAGGGCATATCATAAGAATCATTTTGGTGTTGGTTTTGCTATTTTCTGATTAATAGTTTACGAGATATCGGACTTTAAAGAAATCGCAAGAATGCACTAAAAACACCAAGGCTATAGCCTTGCAAAAAAGGTCATTTTTGACCCGGATATGGATTTTCCAAACATCACCCAGAAGCAAAGGGCATATCATAAGAATCATTTTGGTGTTGGTTTTGCTATTTTCTGATTAATAGTTTACGAGATATCGGACTTTAAAGAAATCGCAAGAATGCACTAAAAACACCAAGGCTATAGCCTTGCAAAAAAGGTCATTTTTGACCCGGATATGGATTTTCCAAACATCACCCAGCAAAGGGCATATCATAAGGATCATTTTGGTGTTGGTTTTGCTATTTCTGATTAATAGTTTACGAGATATCGGACTTTAAAGAAATCGCAAGAATGCACTAAAAACACCAAGGCTATAGCCTTGCAAAAAAGGTCATTTTTGACCCGGATATGGATTTTCCAAACATCACCCAGAAGCAAAGGGCATATCATAAGGATCATTTTGGTGTTGGTTTTGCTATTTTCTGATTAATAGTTTACGAGATATCGGACTTTAAAGAAATCGCAAGAATGCACTAAAAACACCAAGGCTATAGCCTTGCAAAAAAGGTCATTTTTGACCCGGATATGGATTTTCCAAACATCCCAGAAGCAAAGGGCATATCATAAGATCATTTTGGTGTTGGTTTTGCATTTTCTGATTAATAGTTTACGAGATATCGGACTTTAAAGAAATCGCAAGAATGCACTAAAAACACCAAGGCTATAGCCTTGCAAAAAAGGTCATTTTTGACCCGGATATGGATTTTCCAAACATCACCCAAGCAAAGGGCATATCATAAGATCATTTTGGTGTTGGTTTTGCTATTTTCTGATTAATAGTTTACGAGATATCGGACTTTAAAGAAATCGCAAGAATGCACTAAAAACACCAAGGCTATAGCCTTGCAAAAAAGGTCATTTTTGACCCGGATATGGATTTTCCAAACATCACCAAGCAAAGGGCATATCATAAGATCATTTTGGTGTTGGTTTTGCTATTTTCTGATTAATAGTTTACGAGATATCGGACTTTAAAGAAATCGCAAGAATGCACTAAAAACACCAAGGGCCTTGCAAAAAAGGTCATTTTTGACCCGGATATGGATTTTCCAAACATCACCCAGAAGCAAAGGGCATATCATAAGATCATTTTGGTGTTGGTTTTGCTATTTTCTGATTAATAGTTTACGAGATATCGGACTTTAAAGAAATCGCAAGAATGCACTAAAAACACCAAGGCTATAGCCTTAAAAAGGTCATTTTTGACCCGGATATGGATTTTCCAAACATCACCAGAAGCAAAGGGCATATCATAAGATCATTTTGGTGTTGGTTTTGCTATTTTCTGATTAATAGTTTACGAGATATCGGACTTTAAAGAAATCGCAAGAATGCACTAAAAACACCAAGGCTATAGCCTTGCAAAAAAGGTCATTTTTGACCCGGATATGGATTTTCCAAACATCACCCAGAAGCAAAGGGCATATCATAAGATCATTTTGGTGTTGGTTTTGCTATTTTCTGATTAATAGTTTACGAGATATCGGACTTTAAAGAAATCGCAAGAATGCACTAAAAACACCAAGGCTATAGCCTTGCAAAAAAGGTCATTTTTGACCCGGATATGGATTTTCCAAACATCACCCAGAAGCAAAGGGCATATCATAAGATCATTTTGGTGTTGGTTTTGCTTTCTGATTAATAGTTTACGAGATATCGGACTTTAAAGAAATCGCAAGAATGCACTAAAAACACCAAGGCTATAGCCTTGCAAAAAAGGTCATTTTTGACCCGGATATGGATTTTCCAAACATCACCCAGAAGCAAAGGGCATATCATAAGATCATTTTGGTGTTGGTTTTGCATTTTCTGATTAATAGTTTACGAGATATCGGACTTTAAAGAAATCGCAAGAATGCACTAAAAACACCAAGGCTATAGCCTTGCAAAAAAGGTCATTTTTGACCCGGATATGGATTTTCCAAACATCACCCAGAAGCAAAGGGCATATCATAAGATCATTTTGGTGTTGGTTTTGCTTTCTGATTAATAGTTTACGAGATATCGGACTTTAAAGAAATCGCAAGAATGCACTAAAAACACCAAGGCTATAGCCTTGCAAAAAAGGTCATTTTTGACCCGGATATGGATTTTCCAAACATCACCCAGAAGCAAAGGGCATATCATAAGAATCATTTTGGTGTTGGTTTTGCTATTTTCTGATTAATAGTTTACGAGATATCGGACTTTAAAGAAATCGCAAGAATGCACTAAAAACACCAAGGCTATAGCCTTGCAAAAAAGGTCATTTTTGACCCGGATATGGATTTTCCAAAATCACCCAGAAGCAAAGGGCATATCATAAGAATCATTTTGGTGTTGGTTTTGCTATTTTCTGATTAATAGTTTACGAGATATCGGACTTTAAAGAAATCGCAAGAATGCACTAAAAACACCAAGGCTATAGCCTTGCAAAAAAGGTCATTTTTGACCCGGATATGGATTTTCCAAACATCACCCAGAAGCAAAGGGCATATCATAAGAATCATTTTGGTGTTGGTTTTGCTATTTTCTGATTAATAGTTTACGAGATATCGGACTTTAAAGAAATCGCAAGAATGCACTAAAAACACCAAGGCTATAGCCTTGCAAAAAAGGTCATTTTTGACCCGGATATGGATTTTCCAAACATCTCCCAGAAGCAAAGGGCATATCATAAGAATCATTTTGGTGTTGGTTTTGCTATTTTCTGATTAATAGTTTACGAGATATCGGACTTTAAAGAAATCGCAAGAATGCACTAAAAACACCAAGGCTATAGCCTTGCAAAAAAGGTCATTTTTGACCCGGATATGGATTTTCCAAACATCACCCAGAAGCAAAGGGCATATCATAAGAATCATTTTGGTGTTGGTTTTGCTATTTTCTGATTAATAGTTTACGAGATATCGGACTTTAAAGAAATCGCAAGAATGCACTAAAAACACCAAGGCTATAGCCTTGCAAAAAAGGTCATTTTTGACCCGGATATGGATTTTCCAAACATCACCCAGAAGCAAAGGGCATATCATAAGATCATTTTGGTGTTGGTTTTGCTATTTTCTGATTAATAGTTTACGAGATATCGGACTTTAAAGAAATCGCAAGAATGCACTAAAAACACCAAGGCTATAGCCTTGCAAAAAAGGTCATTTTTGACCCGGATATGGATTTTCCAAACATCACCAGAAGCAAAGGGCATATCATAAGATCATTTTGGTGTTGGTTTTGCATTTTCTGATTAATAGTTTACGAGATATCGGACTTTAAAGAAATCGCAAGAATGCACTAAAAACACCAAGGCTATAGCCTTGCAAAAAAGGTCATTTTTGACCCGGATATGGATTTTCCAAACATCACCCAGAAGCAAAGGGCATATCATAAGAATCATTTTGGTGTTGGTTTTGCTTTTCTGATTAATAGTTTACGAGATATCGGACTTTAAAGAAATCGCAAGAATGCACTAAAAACACCAAGGCTATAGCCTTGCAAAAAAGGTCATTTTTGACCCGGATATGGATTTTCCAAACATCCCAGAAGCAAAGGGCATATCATAAGAATCATTTTGGTGTTGGTTTTGCTATTTTCTGATTAATAGTTTACGAGATATCGGACTTTAAAGAAATCGCAAGAATGCACTAAAAACACCAAGGCTATAGCCTTGCAAAAAAGGTCATTTTTGACCCGGATATGGATTTTCCAAACATCACCCAGAAGCAAAGGGCATATCATAAGAATCATTTTGGTGTTGGTTTTGCTATTTTCTGATTAATAGTTTACGAGATATCGGACTTTAAAGAAATCGCAAGAATGCACTAAAAACACCAAGGCTATAGCCTTGCAAAAAAGGTCATTTTTGACCCGGATATGGATTTTCCAAACATCACCAGAAGCAAAGGGCATATCATAAGAATCATTTTGGTGTTGGTTTTGCATTTTCTGATTAATAGTTTACGAGATATCGGACTTTAAAGAAATCGCAAGAATGCACTAAAAACACCAAGGCTATAGCCTTGCAAAAAAGGTCATTTTTGACCCGGATATGGATTTTCCAAACATCACCCAGAAGCAAAGGGCATATCATAAGAATCATTTTGGTGTTGGTTTTGCTATTTTCTGATTAATAGTTTACGAGATATCGGACTTTAAAGAAATCGCAAGAATGCACTAAAAACACCAAGGCTATAGCCTTGCAAAAAAGGTCATTTTTGACCCGGATATGGATTTTCCAAACATCCCAGAAGCAAAGGGCATATCATAAGATCATTTTGGTGTTGGTTTTGCTATTTTCTGATTAATAGTTTACGAGATATCGGACTTTAAAGAAATCGCAAGAATGCACTAAAAACACCAAGGCTATAGCCTTGCAAAAAAGGTCATTTTTGACCCGGATATGGATTTTCCAAACATCACCCAAGCAAAGGGCATATCATAAGGATCATTTTGGTGTTGGTTTTGCTATTTTCTGATTAATAGTTTACGAGATATCGGACTTTAAAGAAATCGCAAGAATGCACTAAAAACACCAAGGGCCTTGCAAAAAAGGTCATTTTTGACCCGGATATGGATTTTCCAAACATCACCCAGAAGCAAAGGGCATATCATAAGATCATTTTGGTGTTGGTTTTGCATTTTCTGATTAATAGTTTACGAGATATCGGACTTTAAAGAAATCGCAAGAATGCACTAAAAACACCAAGGCTATAGCCTTGCAAAAAAGGTCATTTTTGACCCGGATATGGATTTTCCAAACATCACCCAGAAGCAAAGGGCATATCATAAGAATCATTTTGGTGTTGGTTTTGCTATTTTCTGATTAATAGTTTACGAGATATCGGACTTTAAAGAAATCGCAAGAATGCACTAAAAACACCAAGGCTATAGCCTTGCAAAAAAGGTCATTTTTGACCCGGATATGGATTTTCCAAACATCACCCAGAAGCAAAGGGCATATCATAAGATCATTTTGGTGTTGGTTTTGCTATTTTCTGATTAATAGTTTACGAGATATCGGACTTTAAAGAAATCGCAAGAATGCACTAAAAACACCAAGGCTATAGCCTTGCAAAAAAGGTCATTTTTGACCGGATATGGATTTTCCAAACATCACCAGAAGCAAAGGGCATATCATAAGATCATTTTGGTGTTGGTTTTGCTATTTTCTGATTAATAGTTTACGAGATATCGGACTTTAAAGAAATCGCAAGAATGCACTAAAAACACTAAGCCTTGCAAAAAAGGTCATTTCTGACCCGGATATGGATTTTCAAAACATCACCCAGAAGCAAAAGGCATATCATAAGGATCATTTTGGTGTTGGTTTTGCTATTTTCTGATTAATAGTTTACGAGATATCGGACTTTAAAGAAATCGCAAGAATGCACTAAAAACACCAAGGCTATAGTGTTAAATCTTACACTGGCGATTTAACATAAATTGCGTGAGTTAATCGAAAGGTAAATTAAAAGAAACTTACGACCTTGAAACACGGCTAAATCTTTTCTTGCGTCTTACTTCTCGTCTGGCGTCTAATTCTACTTCTTTAAAAACTCTGCGTCTGTGTATATATATCTGTGTGTATATCTATATGTGTACAGCAAAGCTACATTTTTATACATACAAAACAATAGATGGTGCAGTAGCAAAATGTCCAATGAAAATAAGGATGATGAAATCAATGTCCAATCAGAGTCAGTTAATTCTACATGGTGCAAGCGATGCAATAGTGGTGCAATAGTAACTCATGTGTCGATTGCATAGTAATTATGCAACCCTATGCGGAGGAGCCTCACTATACAACATAGCTCCCCCCTTTGAGAGCAAGCCTCCGGGCTTGACGATTGAGCAGATCCGGGGCGTCACGAATGATTTGCGGAGGGTGGGTGTCCTCAGGTCGTGTAATCGAAGGTTCATCCGAGACAGAGGGAACAGGCGGGTCAGAACGATTCGGTGGCGGCAACGACGCATCAGTGGGCTGAAAACTGTCCGGAGGCAAATCGGAATCGATGAGATCTGGGAGGGAAGTGTCTTCGGCGGGCGGGTCAATAGGGCGATCAGCAGGATCATAAAAAGGCTTTAAACGATTGGCGTGTACGGGAACAGACACCGGGCGATTATCAAGGGTACGTAGTTTGAAGTGCACTGGTGAGAGCTTGGCGACGATACGATACGGACCATGATAATTGTGCTGTAATTTCTTCGAAAGACCTTTTCGGCTCTTGGGCGTATAAACCCAAACTCGCGAACCAACATCGTAGGGAACAGGAGTCGCTTTTAAATCGTAGTAGGCTTTCATCTTCTGCTGTGCAAGTTGCGTATTGGACTTAATGATAGATGGCGCGTTTTCCAAGTTGTGGACAATTTCAGCGCGAATTTGGCAACGGACGACGATAATTAGAATCCGGTAAAATCAGCGCAGCGTCGATTGGCAACGTGGCTCTCGTCCGACAGGAGATAGAACGGAGACTCTCCGGTGGTGGCATTAGGAGAAAACGCGATAGGAAAACAAGACCATGGGAATATGCTTGTCCCAATCCTTCTGGTTAGCGCTGACGTACATAGATAGGCCTTCCGCTAAAGTGGCATTAAATCGCTCAACAAGACCATCGGTTTGAGGGTGATAGGCCGTTGTTAGCTGACGACGGGTGTTCATATCTTGCACACTTCCTTAACGATGGACGCTAGAAAGTTAGGCCCGCGATCAGAGAGCAAGGCACGTGGAGCACCGTGGCGAGCGAGAATTTCATCAATGAGAATTTGGGCGACACGTGGAGCTTCGGTAGAAGGCAAGGCAAAGGCTTCGGGCCATCGCGTATAATAGTCGGAGAAGACGATAATATACCGATTTCCATCGTGAGTTTCCGGAAAAGGACCGAGAATATCCATGGCAATTCTATCAAAAGCACCTTCAACTGGAATTGGCAACAATGGAGCTCGACGACGTCCACGAGGAATCTTCTTCATAGAACAGTCAACACATGAATTACACCAGTGTTCTATGTCCTTAAACATGTTCGGCCAATAATAGCGGGTACGTATCTTGTCGTATGTTTTGGTAATACCGAGGTGGCTTTGCTGTGCAGTGGTCATGACAGGCAACAAGAAGTTCATGGCGTAAGGACGCTGGAATGACGACTTGAACGCATAATTGTTGAACACGACGTTTACCGGGACTCCAGAGATGGCAAAGGATACCGTGTTCATTTAAGAAGAACGAATCGATAGACAAGAGCAAGGAACGCGCGCTTTATCATCGGATGGCAAATCGCTGGACTCGAGATAACGAATAATATCTATGAGATTGGAATCTTCCCGTTGAAGTTTGTACAAAGTTTCAGGTGGTGGGCAAGGATGATCGAGAGCTGCAACAGACGTGGCTATTTCGGTAACAGCAACCATATTAACAGAATGATAACGCGGGGGCAGGCTTGGAATAAGAGCGGCGGGAAAGAGCATCTGCATTACCGTTAGAAGAACCAGAGCGATGAATGATTTGGAAATCATACTGCTGGAGCTGCAATGCCCAACGAGCGAGTCGACCTGTAGGATCTTTAACTTTCATCAACCATGACAAACTGCCATGATCAGTATGGACGAGAAATGATTGACCAGTGAGGTAGGGCTGATAGCGTTTAATACCATCTACAACGGCTAAAGCTTCTCGTTCAGTGGTGCTATACCGCGTCTCCGTATCGCTAAGCTCGCGACCGCCATAGGCAAGAACAACTTCTCTGCCATCAACGACTTGACCCAGAACATAACCAAGACTGTATTGACTGGCATCAGTATAGAGATGGAATGGCAACTCAAAATTGGGATAAGCGAGAATCGGCGGCGAACATAAACGATTTTTCAGTTCAGAAAAAGCGTGGTCGCAATCAGAATCCCACGAGAAACGAACATCTTTTCTCGTTAAACGATTAAGAGGCGAGGCGATCTGTGCAAAGTCTTTAACAAAACGACGATAATAATTGCATAAGCCGAGGAAACTGCGGACATCTTTTAACGGTACGTGGTGTCGGAAACGACCGTACAGCGTCTAATTTGGAAGGGTCTGGCGCGATACCCTCTGATGAAACAATAAAACCAAGATAATTAACAGCATCACAAGCAAAATGACATTTTGAAGGTTTCAGCTTGAGAGTAGCAGCACGCAAACGATCGAAAACAAGCTGCAAGCGAGATAAATGTTCTTCAAAACTGGAAGAGTAAATGATGACGTCATCGATGTATACGAGGCACACCTTCCATTCGAGACCATGAAGAACGCGAGACAATCAGCCTTTGAAACTGTGGAGGCGCATTGGTTAATCCGAAACTGAGTACATTAAAATGATACAACCCAGCGTGGTGAAAAAAAGCAGTTTTTTCTTTGGAATCTGGATGCATAGTGACTTGATGATACCCTGACTGAAGATCTAAGGTGGAAAAATATTTTGATCCAGCGAGAGAATCTAAAGCATCGTCTATTCGAGGCAGCGGATAACTGTCCTTACGGGTAACTGCGTTAAGGCGGCGATAATCTATGCAAAAGCGAGTACCACCATCTTTCTTCTTGACAAGCACCACGGGGGAACTCCAGGGACTGGAAGAAACTTCAATGATACCTTGATGTAGCATGTCCTTGATGTGACTTTCAATTGACGCTTTTTGAGACTGGGAGACACGATAGGGTTGCTGTTTAATAGGCAAGGCATCACCCGTATCAATTTGGTGCTGAATGATTGTTGTATTGCCTAAATCTAGACTAGATTTAGCAAAAATATCTTCATATTGAGCTAACAGGGTTTCGAGCTGCTGATTTTCTTCGGAGGTTAGGTTGGGACTTGGCAACCCACGATATTTGTTAGGAGCATCGTTTGAAGGTGGAACTGCGGACAAGTCAACAACTGAAACAGAGGGATCAGACTGAAGGGTGATAACTTCATCGGTGGTGGACGTTGCTGTAAATTCTCCCACAGTGGTACAATGCCTGCCAAAAGTCCTTGGAACACCTCAGTATTTTCTCTGGTTTTTGTATTTTTCATTTCTTTGACACGCCACAAGCTGTTAATCCCCCTCCTCCCCCCTAAAACAATGTTGGTAACAAAGTAAAGCATTCAGTCAATCTGGGGAAAAAGTTTGGTGTAAAATCGACGCTTCGTTTAGCAGCAACACAACATTGTTCGAAGGGGGGAGGGGATGAGTGAACGCGAGTCAAAGAATTGTCGCAAATGTGCCAACAATTTTGGCAGGCATTGTCTGAAATTTTTTTCGAAAACTGGGGATTTTGGGAAAATAAAGGCTATTTGACATGGGGTTTTCGATGGCGCTGATTTCATTTCTGGCAAAAAAAGTTTAATTTTTTCAGACCCAGCAGGGGTTTCAGGGGGTTGGGGCTATATAGTGCTTGTCTTGACACCTTTCAATGCAATAAATAGTACTTCTTGCTCATGGGGCTTTTAATTCATATTTTAAGCTTGGAAAATTGTTGACTAATAAGAATAGAAAGAAATAGTCCAATTAAAATAACTTTGATATGCAAATGGTTCATTTCAAAGACACACCTTTCTCTTTGTCATGATCGCAACTACTTCACACTTAGTACCAAAGGGTGTATCAGTCGCTTTTCAATGGGTTGTTGCAGAATATGTCTAAATATAGAATAGAATTTTAATTAGATAACACGTGTCTCTAATCCAAAAAAGTATAAATGCCACGGTTAGGGTACTGAATCAAGCAGAATACAAGTGTTTGCGACTGAGTCGTAAAGGAGCTTTATCGCCTGCAGATAGAAAGCAAAGACGCTTTGGGCATATTAT
>ML133468.1:5383-15667 GCA_003864495.1 Nemopilema nomurai | reverse complement strand
CCAAGGCTATAGCCTTGCAAAAAAGGTCATTTTTGACCCGGATATGGATTTTCCAAACATCACCAGAAGCAAAGGGCATATCATAAATCATTTTGGTGTTGGTTTTGCTATTTTCTGATTAATAGTTTACGAGATATCGGACTTTAAAGAAATCGCAAGAATGCACTAAAAACACCAAGGCTATAGCCTTGCAAAAAAGGTCATTTTTGACCCGGATATGGATTTTCCAAACATCACCCAGAAGCAAAGGGCATATCATAAGAATCATTTTGGTGTTGGTTTTGCTATTTTCTGATTAATAGTTTACGAGATATCGGACTTTAAAGAAATCGCAAGAATGCACTAAAAACACCAAGGCTATAGCCTTGCAAAAAAGGTCATTTTTGACCCGGATATGGATTTTCCAAACATCACCCAGAAGCAAAGGGCATATCATAAGGATCATTTTGGTGTTGGTTTTGCTATTTTCTGATTAATAGTTTACGAGATATCGGACTTTAAGAAATCGCAAGAATGCACTAAAAACACCAAGGCTATAGCCTTGCAAAAAAGGTCATTTTTGACCCGGATATGGATTTTCCAAACATCACCCAGAAGCAAAGGGCATATCATAAGAATCATTTTGGTGTTGGTTTTGCTATTTTCTGATTAATAGTTTACGAGATATCGGACTTTAAAGAAATCGCAAGAATGCACTAAAAACACCAAGGCTATAGCCTTGCAAAAAAGGTCATTTTTGACCCGGATATGGATTTTCCAAACATCACCCAGAAGCAAAGGGCATATCATAAGAATCATTTTGGTGTTGGTTTTGCTATTTTCTGATTAATAGTTTACGAGATATCGGACTTTAAAGAAATCGCAAGAATGCACTAAAAACACCAAGGCTATAGCCTTGCAAAAAAGGTCATTTTTGACCCGGATATGGATTTTCCAAACATCACCAGAAGCAAAGGGCATATCATAAGATCATTTTGGTGTTGGTTTTGCTATTTTCTGATTAATAGTTTACGAGATATCGGACTTTAAAGAAATCGCAAGAATGCACTAAAAACACCAAGGCTATAGCCTTGCAAAAAAGGTCATTTTTGACCCGGATATGGATTTTCCAAACATCACCAGAAGCAAAGGGCATATCATAAGGATCATTTTGGTGTTGGTTTTGCTATTTTCTGATTAATAGTTTACGAGATATCGGACTTTAAAGAAATCGCAAGAATGCACTAAAAACACCAAGGCTATAGCCTTGCAAAAAAGGTCATTTTTGACCCGGATATGGATTTTCCAAACATCACCCAGAAGCAAAGGGCATATCATAAGGATCATTTTGGTGTTGGTTTTGCTATTTTCTGATTAATAGTTTACGAGATATCGGACTTTAAAGAAATCGCAAGAATGCACTAAAAACACCAAGGCTATAGCCTTGCAAAAAAGGTCATTTTTGACCCGGATATGGATTTTCCAAACATCACCAGAAGCAAAGGGCATATCAAAGATCATTTTGGTGTTGGTTTTGCTATTTTCTGATTAATAGTTTACGAGATATCGGACTTTAAAGAAATCGCAAGAATGCACTAAAAACACCAAGGCTATAGCCTTGCAAAAAAGGTCATTTTTGACCCGGATATGGATTTTCCAAACATCACCACAAGCAAAGCATATCATAAGATCATTTTGGTGTTGGTTTTGCTATTTTCTGATTAATAGTTTACGAGATATCGGACTTTAAAGAAATCGCAAGAATGCACTAAAAACACCAAGGCTATAGCCTTGCAAAAAAGGTCATTTTTGACCGGATATGGATTTCCACCTATCACCTACAAGCAAAGGGCATATCATCAGGATCATTTTGGTGTTGGTTTTGCATTTTTCTGATGAATTTTTTTACGAGATATCGGACTTTAAAGAAATCGCAAGAATGCACTAAAAACACCAAGGCTATAGCCTTGCAAAAAAGGTCATTTTTGACCCGGATATGGATTTTCAAACATCACCCAAAGCAAAGGGCATATCATAGGATCATTTTGGTGTTGGTTTTGCATTTTCTGATTAATTTTACGAGATATCGGACTTTAAAGAAATCGCAAGAATGCACTAAAAACACCAAGGCTATAGCCTTGCAAAAAAGGTCATTTTTGACCTGAATATGGATTTTCGAAACATCACCCATAAACAAAGATCATATTATTCGGATCATTTTGTTGCTGGTTTTGACATTTTCTGATGTCTATTTTGCTAGATATAAGGCTTTCAGGAAATCGCAGGAATGAACTAAAAACCCCAAGGATATAGCTTTGCAAAATAGATTATTTTAGAACTGGCAAAGAGCAAAACATGTTAGTTTTTGTGTCTGCTTTGTCATTTTCTGGTGTATAGCTTTAGAGTCACGGAACCTTCAAAAGTACGGAACATGGCACTCGAAACACCACATGTACGTAGTATTTAGGGCACGGCATCTTTCCCTTTGTTGTTCCGTTTGCTTTATGTTATAATGGAGGTTTCACCAAAAATCGATGTTCTTTTTTTCTTTACTTGTAGCTATGATAATTTATGGCAATAATTCAAATATAAATTAAACCTTTTTTACAACGAGTAAATGTTAAATGTTTTTTTATAACATGGATTAATCTACATCAGAGAACCCAAGTCCACATTAACGGCTATACCGGGAAAAAATTTCCCTTAGGAATAAGTTTTTCCTGGAAATAATCTGAGTTACAAATAAATAGCTGACTTTATACAGTTAATGAGGAATGAACTGACGTAACATACCACTGTCCGATAGATGTGCTTCAGTCTCTGTGATCTGAGTGATCCTGTTGAGAAACAGAAATACAACTGAAGATATCAACTGAGAAACATTTCTAATTCTTACAGCAGAGCCTTCAGTGTTGTATTATTTCGATGAATCATTTATATGGATTGGCCATCACAGGGACGCAATGAAAGGAGAAGATTTTCCCTGCCTCTGTTTAACTGACACTACGCTAACATAACCACAGGTTTCAACTTACGACCATCAGACTTGGCACACTGTGCTCTAAAAAGCCCCAGAAGGTTCCTAAGATAGCAATGCGTGATTAGTACCTCAGCATTTTCCGTTCTTTTGAACTTCGATATGTTTGCCTTTAGTGCAAGCCGCCCTCCTTAGCGAGCACCAATTCTTGTACGTTTTGTTGTCGCTCCCACAAACGGGCTGCTGAATGTGGAACCCGCCCAGGCAGAACGCATCACACTTGACGCAGCGGACGCTGCTTCCATCCACAAGGCATTTGTTTTTACCATTGCAATTTATTTTTTCGCACGTAGCATGGCCTAAGTGGAAAAACAGTCAGGTCAGGCAAACAATCGAGAAGCGTACGCGTTTAGCCAATGCAGCAAGGCTCCATAACTTATACTAAAGAGGAATGACCCAAGCCAGACCCGAGCTAGATGCATAACTATTCTAGCACTGAGGTACATACGCAAATCTCAGGGTGCATCACACAATTGTCGTGCAACTCTTCACAAAATGGTCACGTCGCCCCAGCAAAGTCCCAAAGAGTTCGCATAAGAAGTTCAAAAATCCAATAAAAACCCTTACTGAGACATGCTCCTTTGTACGCAATGCCAACACGTTTCCTCTCTCCGTGCTTGCACACAGCTTGTCTGAGCTCACAAAGGCTTGCGTACGTAACTCCATTCGTTCCACAGAGCACTTCATCGACCGGCTTTCCCTCACAACTAGACTTGCACAAGGCATTGCTTATGCAATGAGGGATTCTGTACTGATCTTCTATGCAAAGTTTATTCTTTGGGCAAATAACTTCGTTGCAAGAGTCTGCAAAGAAAAGCTTGGATGCTGACACGACAAAATTTATACAGGGATACGGTGTAACAGGATATCATAAAACCTAACCTCGTCTCTATGATGTCTCGTTATGATGAAACGTGTCAATTATTTGTTCTGCAAACATATACTTGTGCATTGGTTTGTGTCCACCCCATTAGTATCCAGGCATCTCCGCTGTAGGTAATCTGTCTTGCAATGATCTACACCCTTCAGTTATTTAGCCACCAGAAAACCTCGTGCATAAAGGTAAATTATGACAAGTAAAAGGATCATAGAACGACCCTGGAATCTCGAGGCGTCAAATTCTATAGCTCCTCCGGTAACTTTTGCAAAACAATTTTAACGTGGACACGGGGACATTACTAAAGACATTACCTTTGCATTCAGAGTAATAATCAATTTCGATATGTTTCCGTATGTGGCAACTTTCTGTCAGAAGACCGCATTCGGACGCGTACGTCCTCTGGTCGGTGCTGCAGATCTTCTTCGGGAATGTGTTACTACAGTCCGGGTTGCAAACACAGCGGGCTCTTCTTGTCCTGGTCAAGACGCACACGGCTTTGCTTTTTACTCCGCAACGAACACCACTGCATGGGTCTAAGTTGAAAATGACATCAATCTTGATAACAGAAGCTGTAATGTTCTACATACAAATAATACATATTTGGCTTGAAAAACCAATTGGTTGTTCTTCTTCGAGACAGGATCGGTGAATAATGACGACTGTAATTTACAGACGGCAGCTTTTAATGGACCGCAACATTTAATGGACCACAATATTCAACGGACCAGTGTGTTCAAGGAGTCACAGTGCATAAAGATCAGCACTAGAAGGAACACCCTGTCAAAATGGTTACCCAATTGAAAGGAGCAACCGAGTAAAAGATCTATGGAGTTAAAGATGAACAAAATTGTAAATCACCGTCTAGAAGCGTAAGGTTTTTCTTTGCTTATAGCCAATCAGATTGATAAAAAAATTCCGTCGTTGTCATCAGGAGAAAAGCTTCTCCAAGAACTTTATAGAATGTGCAGTCCGAGAGTTCCACGCATGCACACACCGAATGATACATGCTTGTTTTGATTTACAAACAGAAGAAAAATTGCAAGAAGACACATAATTACTTGCGATCGACTAATGGGGATGACAAAAATAGATATAAACCATTGATTCTCAATGAGAAGTTTCATGAAAACAACGTCATCAAACAACAACGGTACGTTGGATGCACAAATAACTTGCTCTCGATCAACTTACTTGAGCATGGTTTACAAACACTAGGCCGGTGCAGAAACTTGAGGAAGAAGAGCTGCGTGGAAGTCTTGGCATCCAGATCGGAGAATGCAAGTTGATTTTTTCTGAGAAACCGGTCGTTTTTGCAGCACTGCTCGAAGGAAACGCCATGTTTTAAGAGCTTGCCGCATTCACCCTTCCTGGGGCTGCTCCAACAGCTGCCAGCTGGAGAAAGGAAATGCATTTAGGTCAACGTGAATAGTGCTGCACAGCAAGGGGCACCTTTAGAGTGATGGGGGTGGGGGAGAGGACATTGTGGGATGAGAGGGAGCACTTCGACTCAAACACTGAAACCTGGAGGGGTTTGCCATCTGTCACCACACCACCCGTCATAAGACCCCTGAGATATATTCTGATTTCATTTGCAGAGGTTTTCAAAGACACACTTACGTATAAAGGTGGGGTATACTGGATTGTGTTTTTTGGATTTGAAAGATTTGAAAAAAAAAACGAAAGAAAAAATAGTTTGATGCAAAAGAGCCTATATTATTTACAAAGTTCTTTTAGGGGTTTATGTTGCAAGGGCTTTTCAATCGCACAATTTGTGTCTTGAAAGCCTTTTTGGATTGTGTCTAGCTGCGAATAGTCTGTGAATCGCTTTATTTTTTGAGATTGCTAGAAATATGTTCCTACATTCTTGAAGAGCAAGTCTAGAGAGGATTCGTGATGTTTGAAATCAATAAAACAAAATGAATTGTTTATTACAAATGTACAGTTTCAAGGGTACAAACGTCAAGCACCGATTTCTATAGACTGTTTCTTTTCCGTTGTCGCTAGTCAACTTGGAAGTGACTCTCCACTTGGTATTCCTCATCAAAACACTCCACCAGTAATTAAACGCCCTTGTCTTTACAGACAGGCATCTGGGAAGCCAAACGGCAATACCACCCGGTGGTCTTCCCATCAATCATCAATTTTGCACTAAAAAGTCCCGCAATCTTTAAAAGGACATCAAGTTCTATTTTGAAGCCAGAGAAGAGAGATTCAGCAGAAATTATGGTTTTAAGAAAACGGAGTTATTTTGAGCTTCTGTACAATAGAGTAGCACGAAAAGTTTGACGACTGCATTTTAAACTGGAACTACCCAGAGAGAGCGGTGGTAGCGTAAGTATAACTCTCGTGGTAATTTTTGGCATGGAGAGGTCCTAGACAAAGGGTCCCCTTTGCGAAAAATTGAAACCAACTCCCACCACCTTTCGTCGGGGCTGATGCATTGTTACCAAACGTTTACGAGTGTCCCCTGTGGATGTCAAGAACTAAAACTTTCCTTTCTCTTTTCGACCCCTTAACAATGGCAATATGGTTCCTATGGCATCGCGGATTGAAATCGATTCGCCCCTTTCTTCAAGCCAAATGAAAAGAGGACTCCAATTTCGTGATTGAGTTTCAGTGGTAATGATCCCGTCTGGCAAAGGAGAGGTCGGAAATGCATGACACTGTCAATTCATGTAAATCCGAGCGACAGCCAGGTATTTATAACATGCTTAGTGCGCTCGCAGAAATTGTTCCCACCCAGGTCGACGGAATGCCTTCCCTTCTCCGAGCACGGCGAAGAGATATTGGGGGCTGTCATGGAAGAATAGGCCATACCAATTAGTCCCAACGCCAAACGACTCCCTTCTTCAACCAGATTCATAATATCTATCAAGCAGCCTTCCACTTAAACCCCTTCTTTTACAGGTTTCTTCATGCAATAATAATAATCATAATTCGAAAGATACGGTCTGTTGTGCGCACAGTAGACATCTTTATATTACACAAGGAGGATTCCTTAGCCCTATTCTTTTTATGAACGTTCGCCAGACGTGCTATTTGCTTATGTTATCAGAACTGGTGACACTGTGGTAGTCTATTATTGGGGCCGCTCGTTATCTCTAGACAAAGAAGGCCCACCAGAAACGGGGAGGAAAGGAATTCGAGAAGTACCTAGATCTGGGACTCTTAAGTAGGAAACTGCTCATCTACGATGAACGAGACTCAGTTTTTATTTCAAATTTGCTTAAAAACTCCCTAGACTATTCTAATGATGGCTCCTTAGGGAGCAAATAACCCAACCAGTAGCCCACGAAAGCTTGGATCATCACGCTCAGTAAGCCCTTTCTGTCATTGTCTTGTGAACTTTAGTTCATCTCCTTGAAAACCACCTCAAAAGGTGGGCCGCTGGTTTTCTAGAGATCTGCAAATTTTTTGGCACATGCGATAAGCAAATAGAATTTAGAAGTTGATTTGGATCCAGTTGTCTTTGTGACGTCAAATGCTACGTTTCTCAAAGCCCATATCATGCAAACGATCATGTCTCCATTCCAATTGAACATACAAAGAGACACAGTTGAAAATCTGAAATGCTTTCTAATGAAGATGAGAATTCCTGAAATGACATGGAAGAATGGTCACTACACCATGGTCACTAATGGCCCACATTTGCGAACATATAACTTTCTCTAATTTCCCGCTTAACAAGGACAGCTGACCGTTGCTTATGTCTTGAGACCGATTATCACGGGCCATACAAAAGGTGACCCTTTTCCAAGTCTCGCTTCCATTTTGCCATCAATCGATAGTTTTCTCTAGAAGTTTGATGACCCCTGGACCCCTTTCTCTATTGCCTCGGATCTAACTTGATTCGCAGACGGTACGGTAATTGTAACTGTTGATGACCCTGTTTAGAAGACACGCACTAAACGTGTCTCTGAATTATCAAATAGTTCATAGCAATGATTATTAACTTATTCTAATTACTAAAGCTGAGCTGCAAATATAGAATGGAACTACCTTTCTTGTGCTGATTACGTCACAAGATTCTGTTAGGGAACCCTCTTCATTTTTAGCTCAAACTAACAATTACGCATATATTCCGCACACAAGTTTTTCACTCCACTACTCCATGAGATTACAGACAAAAAACCAATTCTGTTCTTGTACACCCCCTGGAAGTTGTTCCTCTCTCTGTTCTCCGAAACCATTGAGATGATTTTTTAGCAAAAACCGGAGAAAATCTAGTGTCTTGATCTATCACAATTTTTCCACAGCTTTAGTCGTAAAAAGACGTGCGTTTCGTGAACACACATCGTAGCGAATGAAAACAAATCTGAGCGATCAAAATGTCTGGTTTTGCGGAGAGATAGAATGGGATTAAGTAGATTGCGTGTCCAACAAACCCAATGGGCTCACGAACAGTAAGAGAAGCACGAAAGCCGGGGAGGAATCGAAAGATCTCCCTTAAGGACCTACCCTTGCATATCTGCAAAACTGCCGATGCGGAGAGAAAAGCGAGCCAGATGACATCCAGTTCCTGCATCCTCGTCAACCGGTCGCTCACTTTCTCTGGTTGTGCTGCTGCCTTTATCGCGGTGTCGTGCTGCCTGCTGTCGACTTTCTCGCCGTCTATCTGGCCCTCAGTCACACAAGCCACTGAGTAGTCTTTGTGACACAGCTGTCATCGCCTTCGTGTCGGTCCGTTTCTGCGCACCAATTATGCAGCTGTGACCCCCAAATGCTTCGATATTCGAATGCAGCAAACCAATGGGAAGTTAGCCCTCATGACTGAATTTCCCCTGTCTGTACTTTGTTTACGCTTGACTTTTCTATGCTTTTCTGCCAACCCTTGCTCGACCGACAATGGATCTTGAGACATGATATCGCAGCCTGCGTAACCCAATATTGTCTAGGTCTGCTGCGGACGATGTCTGAAAATCTTCTTCAGTAGTCAATCAATGGACTGACTCTACCTGAGTCAGATCCTACCATCACTAGGGGTGCAAAAAACATCCATTCAACGACATGATTATTCGTCATTTTCACGCCCTCTGAAAGGCTGGATGAATTTGGCCAATTTCTAAATGAAGAACCCGGCAATGCAAAAATGCTCGTAAAGAGACTCGCGACTAGTCGAGCCACGATCCTTGTCTGCATTAATCGCTTAGTCAATTAAACGCTTTTTTATAAAAAAACTGGTTTATAAGAAACTTAATACTAGAGACCCAAACATTTAAGAAACTTTTAGAACTAAATCAATACTTTTAAGAAACTCCGAAAAATAAGATGACTTTCTGAGCCGGAAAATAATACGTACCGGGTGTCTCGGTAATAATACGAAAATAATACAACAATTTAAGCACACTCTACCGGGTGTCTCGATAAAAAGTACCCATGTTTCCATAAGAATAATGAGCAAGAGATATGATATCAAATCTTACTGTAGTGTTAACTTTAATACAATTAATATGCAATGGAAAACACTAAATTTGATGTTAAATGCTTATCTAAGAATAAGAAACTTTTAAGAAGCTTTCAGTACTAGAAACTAGTGAAAAATTAAGAAACTTTTAGTACTTAGACCCAAGATAGGTTTCTTATAAAAAAACGTGTAGTGAATTGCCCTACACGACTTTTGTAAACAAGCAAACAAACACTTCAGCTTACGGCTTAGAATAATTTTTTCCGTTTCTCGGGCGAAGTTGAGAATTAGCTTTACGTTCTTAGGTGCACCAAAAGAATTTTTACATAAAAGATTCTATGCTATATTAAGCTTTTAACTTTTCAAGTTGGCCCCTTTGATCTAGTCTAGCGGTCTTGATCATAGAGCTTGCAAGGCCTCAACGTGCAACAGACATCAAAATGAAAGACGCTACGTGCCCTACAAAACAGATTTACTTTGGCACATGTGCTCAGTATTCCAAGCCCGACTTCTTTTAGCTCTGCGGTT
Source organism: Nemopilema nomurai (assembly GCA_003864495.1). Taxonomy (NCBI): domain Eukaryota; kingdom Metazoa; phylum Cnidaria; class Scyphozoa; order Rhizostomeae; family Rhizostomatidae; genus Nemopilema; species Nemopilema nomurai. Next base: position 5,839 of record ML133468.1, on the reverse strand, counting down.
TTCTTAAGCAAATTTCACATCGAGCTAGCCAAACAGATATTTAAGATTACACCATAGTGAATCTGAGAGTAGGAGTGGGTTTCGTTCAAGCAGGGCGCCATTATCCTTTAGCGAGAATGACTACAAGCCCTGCCAACCTGGCGAATGTAGAAGTTTCTTTCCCAAATGGCCCCTTGCCCGAATATTATGAGATTGGGCGCCACTTTGTGCTTTTTGCTTGCTAATAAAGAATTCATTTTCAAAGAAGAGGGGGGCACAAGTAGGGGAAAAGAAGGGTACTTCCGAAGCTAACTGTTTAAAATTAGGGGTGGGTCACATGTTCTCAATACATCTGTGCCTCCCATGTTTTTGGTTTCGAGTCAATGGAAATAATATAGAAAAACGTTTAGTCCGTATAGCATTTCTCGCGTCCCCGAAAATATATTAGCCTTTAACCAGCAACAGATCTCGAATCCA
>ML133467.1:66619-80630 GCA_003864495.1 Nemopilema nomurai | reverse complement strand
TTTGAGCCACTTTGGGCCACTTTGGGCCATTTGAGCCACTTTGAGCCATTTTGGGCCACTTTGTGCCAGTTTTTGACCATTTGGGCCACTTTGTGCCATTTGGGCCACTTTGTGCCATTTGGGCCACTTTGTGCCAGTGTTTGACCATTTGAGCCACTTTGGGCCACTTTGGGCAAATTTTGGCCACTCTTGTCCATTTGAGCCACTTTGAGCCGGTTTGAGCCGGTTTTAACCGGTTTGGGCCGGTTTGAACCGGTTTGAGCTAGTTTAAACCAGTTTGACCCGGTCTGACCCATTGGAGCCACTTTGAGCCACTTTGGGCCATTTGAGCCACTTTGAGCCACTTTGGGCCATTTGAGCCACTCTGAGCCGGTTTGGGCCGGTTTGAACAGGTTTAAGCCAGTTTGAACCGGTTTGGGCCGGTTTGAACCGTTTTGGCCCGGTTTGACCCATTGGAGCCACTTTGAGCCACTTTGAGCCACTTTGGGCCACTTTGGGCCACTTTGGGCCATTTGAGCCGGTTTGAGTCGGTTTGAGCCGGTTTGAGCCGGTTTGAACCGGTTTGAACCGGTTTAAGCCAGTTTGAACCGGTTTGGGCCGGTTTAAACCAGTTTGACCCGGTTTGACCCATTGGAGCCACTTTGAGTCCTTTTGAGCCACTTTGGGCCACTTTGGGCCATTTGAGCCACTTTGAGCCAATTTGGGCCACTTTGTGCCAGTTTTTGACCATTTGGGCCACTTTGTGCCAGTTTTTGACCATTTGGGCCACTTTGGGCCATTTGAGCCGGTTTGAGTCGGTTTGAGCCGGTTTGAGCCGGTTTGAGCCGGTTTGAACCGGTTTGAACCGGTTTAAGCCAGTTTGAACCGGTTTGGGCCGGTTTAAACCAGTTTGACCCGGTTTGACCCATTGGAGCCACTTTGAGTCACTTTGAGCCACTTTTGGACTTTGGGCCATTTGAGCCACTTTGAGCCATTTTGGGCCACTTTGTGCCAGTTTTTGACCATTTGGGCCACTTTGTGCCAGTTTTTGACCATTTGGGCCACTTTGTGCCATTTGGGCCACTTTGTGCCATTTGGGCCACTTTGTGCCAGTGTTTGACCATTTGAGCCACTTTGGGCCACTTTGGGCAAATTTGGGCCACTTTGGGCCATTTGAGCCACTTTGAGCCGGTTTGAGCCGGTTTTAACCGATTTGGGCCGGTTTGAACCGGTTTAAGCTAGTTTAAACCAGTTTGACCCGGTCTGACCCATTGGAGCCACTTTGAGCCACTTTGGGCCACTTTGGGCCAATTTGAGACACTTTGAGCCGGTTTGAGCCGGTTTGAACCAGTTTGGGCCGGTTTGAACCGGTTTTAGCCAGTTTAAACCAGTTTTACCCGTTTGACCCATTGGAGCCACTTTGAGCCACTTTGAGCCATTTTGAGCCACTTTGGGCCGCTTTGGGCCATTTGAGCCACTCTGAGCCGGTTTGGGCCGGTTTGAACCGGTTTGAGCCAGTTTATACCAGTTTGACCCGGTTTGACCCATTGGAGCCACTTTGAGCCACTTTGAGCCACTTTGGGCCACTTTGGGCCACTTTGGGCCATTTGAGCAACTGTGAGCCGGTTTGAGCCGGTTTGAACCTGTTTGAGCCAGTTTGAACAGGTTTGGGCTGGTTTGACCAATTGGAGCCAGTTTGAGCCACTTTGAGCCATTTGTGCCACTTTGGGCCATTTGAGCCACTTTGAGCTTTGGCCACTTTGTGCCAGGTTTTGACCATTTGGGCCACTTTGTGCCATTTGGACCACTTTGTGCCAATTTTTGACCATTTGAGCCACTTTGAGCCACTTTGGGCCACTTTGGGCCATTTGAGCCACTTTGAGCCAATTTGGGCCACTTTGTGCCAGTTTTTGACCATTTGAGCCACTTTGTGCCATTTGCGCCACTTTGTGCCAGTTTTTGACCATTTGGGCCACTTTGGGCCATTTGAGCCACTTTGAGCCACTTTGGGCCACTTTGGGCCACTTTGAGCCACTTATGGCCATTTGAGCCACTTTGAGCCACTTTGGGCAACTTTGAGCCAATTTGGGCCACTTTGTGCCAGTTTGTGCCAGTTTTAGACCATTTGGGCCACTTTGTGCCACTTTGGGCCAGTTTGGGCTATTTGAGCCACTTTGGGCCACTTTGGGCCACTTTGGGCCGGTTTGAGCCACTTTGAGCCACTTTGGGCCACTTGGAGCCAAATTGAGCCATTTGAGCCACTTTGAGCCACTTTGGGCCACTTGGCCAAATTGAGCCATTGAGCCACTTTGAGCCACTTTGGGCCACTTTGGGCCACTTTGGGCCATTTTGCGCCATTTGAGCCACTTTGAGCCAATTTGGCCATTTTGGGCCATTTTGGGCCACTTTGGGCCATTTGAGCCACTTTGAGCTAATTCGGGTCACTTTGTGCCAGTTTTAGACGATCTGGGCCACTTTGTGCCACTTTGGGCCACTTTGGACCATTTGAGCCACTTTGGGCCACTTTGGGCAACTTTGGGCCAAATTGAGCCATTTGAGCCACTTTGGACCACTTTGGGCCAGTTTGGGACACTTTGGGCCACTTTGAGCCAAATTGAGCGATTTGAGCCACTTTGAGCCACTTTGGGGCACTATGAGCAAAATTGAGCCATTTGAGCCACTTTGGGCCACTTTGGGCCACTTTGGGCCACTTTGGGCCATTTGAGCCACTTTGAGCAAGTTTGAGCCACTTTGGGCCACTTTGGGCCACTTTGGGCCAGTATTTGACCATTTGGGCCACTTTGTGCCATTTGAGCCCCTTTGAGCCAGTTTTTGACCATTTTGGCCACTTTGGGCCATTGGAGCCACTTTGAGCCACTGTGGGCCACTATGAGCCAAATTGAGCCATTTGAGCCACTTTGACCCACTTTTGGCCACTTTGGACCACTTTGAGCCACTTTACACTTTGTACGATTGAGTTTTTCTCCAAAACTATATTAGATACGTAACTCAAACTTTTTGCAGGCTTTAATTGTATACCATCACACAATAAAATGCTGGATAAATGAAGTTTTTCAATTGCAAAGCTTTAATTTCTCACAATAGATCGAAGCGGCCTTACTTTTGAAGAATTCGACAACATCTCAATGGAAACACAGAGTTTAAACGAGAACATTTTCTCAGAAAAAATATGTTAATTAATAAATTCAATCAATATTCCTGTTCATGGGGTTAGAAGAGTCATGAAATTCACTTCCAGTTTATCAAATTGTTAACAGTTCTCTTTAAAAATGCGATAGTATTGACGCTAAATGTCAAAACTTGCAGAGATTTTCCGACTATATTAGATACTTTACACTTTGTACGATTGAGTTTTTCTCCAAAACTATATTAGATAAGTGACTCCAAGTTTTTGCAGGCTTTAATTGTGTTTCATCACACAAGAAAATGCTGGATAAATGAAGTTTTTCAATTTCAAAGCTTTAATTTCTCACAACAGATCGAAGCGGCTTTACTTTTGAAGAATTCGACAACTTCTCAATGGAAACACAGAGTTTAAACGGGAAAATTTCCAAAAAAAATATTTTAAATAGAAAAATTCATCAATATTCCTGTTCCTTTGGCAAGAGGAGTCATGAAATTCACTTCAAGTTTATCAAATTGTTAACAGTTCTCTTTAAAAATGCGATAGTATTGACGCTAAATGTCAAAACTTGCAGAGATTTTCCGACTATATTAGATACTTTACACTTTGTACGATTGAGTTTTTCTCCAAAACTATATTAGATAAGTGACTCCAAGTTTTTGCAGGCTTTAATTGTGTTTCATCACACAAGAAAATGCTGGATAAATGAAGTTTTTCAATTTCAAAGCTTTAATTTCTCACAACAGATCGAAGCGGCTTTACTTTTGAAGAATTCGACAACTTCTCAATGGAAACACAGAGTTTAAACGGGAAAATGTTCCCAAAAAAAAATTTTAAATAAAAAAATTCATCAATATTCCTGTTCCTTTGGCAAGAGGAGTCATGAAATTCACTTCAAGTTTATCAAATTGTTAACAGTTCTCTTTAAAAATGCGATAGTATTGACGCTAAATGTCAAAACTTGCAGAGATTTTCCGACTATATTAGATACTTTACACTTTGTACGATTGAGTTTTTCTCCAAAACTATATTAGATAAGTGACTCCAAGTTTTTGCAGGCTTTAATTGTGTTTCATCACACAAGAAAATGCTGGATAAATGAAGTTTTTCAATTTCAAAGCTTTAATTTCTCACAATAGATCGAAGCGGCTTTACTTTTGAAGAATTCGACAACTCTCAATGGAAACACAGAGTTTAAACGGGAAAATTTTCCCAAAAAAAATATTTTAATTAATAAATTCAATCAATATTCCTGTTCATGGGGTTAGAAGAGTCATGAAATTCACTTCCAGTTTATCAAATTGTTAACAGTTCTCTTTAAAAATGCGATAGTATTGACGCTAAATGTCAAAACTTGCAGAGATTTTCCGACTATATTAGATACTTTACACTTTGTACGATTGAGTTTTTCTCCAAAACTATATTAGATAAGTGACTCCAAGTTTTTGCAGGCTTTAATTGTGTTTCATCACACAAGAAAATGCTGGATAAATGAAGTTTTTCAATTTCAAAGCTTTAATTTCTCACAACAGATCGAAGCGGCTTTACTTTTGAAGAATTCGACAACTTCTCAATGGAAACACAGAGTTTAAACGGGAAAATGTTCCCAAAAAAATATTTTAAATAAAAAATTCATCAATATTCCTGTTCCTTTGGCAAGAGGAGTCATGAAATTCACTTCAAGTTTATCAAATTGTTAACAGTTCTCTTTAAAAATGCGATAGTATTGACGCTAAATGTCAAAACTTGCAGAGATTTTCCGACTATATTAGATACTTTACACTTTGTACGATTGAGTTTTTCTCCAAAACTATATTAGATAAGTGACTCCAAGTTTTTGCAGGCTTTAATTGTGTTTCATCACACAAGAAAATGCTGGATAAATGAAGTTTTTCAATTTCAAAGCTTTAATTTCTCACAACAGATCGAAGCGGCTTTACTTTTGAAGAATTCGACAACTTCTCAATGGAAACACAGAGTTTAAACGGGAAAATGTTCCCAAAAAAAATTTTAAATAAAAAATTCATCAATATTCCTGTTCCTTTGGCAAGAGGAGTCATGAAATTCACTTCAAGTTTATCAAATTGTTAACAGTTCTCTTTAAAAATGCGATAGTATTGACGCTAAATGTCAAAACTTGCAGAGATTTTCCGACTATATTAGATACTTTACACTTTGTACGATTGAGTTTTTCTCCAAAACTATATTAGATAAGTGACTCCAAGTTTTTGCAGGCTTTAATTGTGTTTCATCACACAAGAAAATGCTGGATAAATGAAGTTTTTCAATTTCAAAGCTTTAATTTCTCACAACAGATCGAAGCGGCTTTACTTTTGAAGAATTCGACAACTTCTCAATGGAAACACAGAGTTTAAACGGGAAAATTTTCTCAGAAAAAATATTTTAATTATAAATTCAATCAATATTCCTGTTCCTTAGGCAAGAGGGTCATGAAATTCACTTCAAGTTTATCAAATTGTTAACAGTTCTCTTTAAAAATGCGATAGTATTGACGCTAAATGTCAAAACTTGCAGAGATTTTCCGACTATATTAGATACTTTACACTTTGTACGATTGAGTTTTTCTCCAAAACTATATTAGATAAGTGACTCCAAGTTTTTGCAGGCTTTAATTGTGTTTCATCACACAAGAAAATGCTGGATAAATGAAGTTTTTCAATTTCAAAGCTTTAATTTCTCACAACAGATCGAAGCGGCTTTACTTTTGAAGAATTCGACAACTTCTCAATGGAAACACAGAGTTTAAACGGGAAAATGTTCCAAAAAAATATTTTAAATAAAAATTCATCAATATTCCTGTTCCTTTGGCAAGAGGAGTCATGAAATTCACTTCAAGTTTATCAAATTGTTAACAGTTCTCTTTAAAAATGCGATAGTATTGACGCTAAATGTCAAAACTTGCAGAGATTTTCCGACTATATTAGATACTTTACACTTTGTACGATTGAGTTTTTCTCCAAAACTATATTAGATAAGTGACTCCAAGTTTTTGCAGGCTTTAATTGTGTTTCATCACACAAGAAAATGCTGGATAAATGAAGTTTTTCAATTTCAAAGCTTTAATTTCTCACAACAGATCGAAGCGGCTTTACTTTTGAAGAATTCGACAACTTCTCAATGGAAACACAGAGTTTAAACGGGAAATTTTCCAAAAAAATATTTTAAATAAAAATTCATCAATATTCCTGTTCCTTTGGCAAGAGGGTCATGAAATTCACTTCAAGTTTATCAAATTGTTAACAGTTCTCTTTAAAAATGCGATAGTATTGACGCTAAATGTCAAAACTTGCAGAGATTTTCCGACTATATTAGATACTTTACACTTTGTACGATTGAGTTTTTCTCCAAAACTATATTAGATAAGTGACTCCAAGTTTTTGCAGGCTTTAATTGTGTTTCATCACACAAGAAAATGCTGGATAAATGAAGTTTTTCAATTTCAAAGCTTTAATTTCTCACAACAGATCGAAGCGGCTTTACTTTTGAAGAATTCGACAACTTCTCAATGGAAACACAGAGTTTAAACGGGAAAATTTCCAAAAAAAATATTTAAATAAAAATTCATCAATATTCCTGTTCCTTTAGCAAGAGGAGTCATGAAATTCACTTCAGTTTATCAAATTGTTAACAGTTCTCTTTAAAAATGCGATAGTATTGACGCTAAATGTCAAAACTTGCAGAGATTTTCCGACTATATTAGATACTTTACACTTTGTACGATTGAGTTTTTCTCCAAAACTATATTAGATAAGTGACTCCAAGTTTTTGCAGGCTATTAATTGTGTTTCATCACACAAGAAAATGCTGGATAAATGAAGTTTTTCAATTTCAAAGCTTTAATTTCTCACAACAGATCGAAGCGGCTTTACTTTTGAAGAATTCGACAACTTCTCAATGGAAACACAGAGTTTAAACGGGAAAATTTTCCAAAAAAATATTTTAATTAAAATTCAATCAATATTCCTGTTCCTTTGGCAAGAGAGTCATGAAATTCACTTCAAGTTTATCAAATTGTTAACAGTTCTCTTTAAAAATGCGATAGTATTGACGCTAAATGTCAAAACTTGCAGAGATTTTCCGACTATATTAGATACTTTACACTTTGTACGATTGAGTTTTTCTCCAAAACTATATTAGATAAGTGACTCCAAGTTTTTGCAGGCTTTAATTGTGTTTCATCACACAAGAAAATGCTGGATAAATGAAGTTTTTCAATTTCAAAGCTTTAATTTCTCACAACAGATCGAAGCGGCTTTACTTTTGAAGAATTCGACAACTTCTCAATGGAAACACAGAGTTTAAACGAAAATTTTCTCAGAAAAAAATATTTTAATTAAAAATTCAATCAATATTCCTGTTCATGGTTAGAAGAGTCATGAAATTCACTTCAAGTTTATCAAATTGTTAACAGTTCTCTTTAAAAATGCGATAGTATTGACGCTAAATGTCAAAACTTGCAGAGATTTTCCGACTATATTAGATACTTTACACTTTGTACGATTGAGTTTTTCTCCAAAACTATATTAGATAAGTGACTCCAAGTTTTTGCAGGCTTTAATTGTGTTTCATCACACAAGAAAATGCTGGATAAATGAAGTTTTTCAATTTCAAAGCTTTAATTTCTCACAACAGATCGAAGCGGCTTTACTTTTGAAGAATTCGACAACTTCTCAATGGAAACACAGAGTTTAAACGGAAAATTTTCTCAGAAAAAATATTTAATTAATAAATTCAATCAATATTCCTGTTCATTTAGAAGAGTCATGAAATTCACTTCAGTTTATCAAATTGTTAACAGTTCTCTTTAAAAATGCGATAGTATTGACGCTAAATGTCAAAACTTGCAGAGATTTTCCGACTATATTAGATACTTTACACTTTGTACGATTGAGTTTTTCTCCAAAACTATATTAGATAAGTGACTCCAAGTTTTTGCAGGCTTTAATTGTGTTTCATCACACAAGAAAATGCTGGATAAATGAAGTTTTTCAATTTCAAAGCTTTAATTTCTCACAACAGATCGAAGCGGCTTTACTTTTGAAGAATTCGACAACTTCTCAATGGAAACACAGAGTTTAAACGGGAAAATGTTTTCCAAAAAAATATTTTAATAAAAATTCATCAATATTCCTGTTCCTTTGGCAAGAGGAGTCATGAAATTCACTTCAAGTTTATCAAATTGTTAACAGTTCTCTTTAAAAATGCGATAGTATTGACGCTAAATGTCAAAACTTGCAGAGATTTTCCGACTATATTAGATACTTTACACTTTGTACGATTGAGTTTTTCTCCAAAACTATATTAGATAAGTGACTCCAAGTTTTTGCAGGCTTTAATTGTGTTTCATCACACAAGAAAATGCTGGATAAATGAAGTTTTTCAATTTCAAAGCTTTAATTTCTCACAACAGATCGAAGCGGCTTTACTTTTGAAGAATTCGACAACTTCTCAATGGAAACACAGAGTTTAAACGGGAAAATTTCTCAAAAATATTTTAATTAAAAATTCAATCAATATTCCTGTTCCTTGGCAGAGAGTCATGAAATTCACTTCAAGTTTATCAAATTGTTAACAGTTCTCTTTAAAAATGCGATAGTATTGACGCTAAATGTCAAAACTTGCAGAGATTTTCCGACTATATTAGATACTTTACACTTTGTACGATTGAGTTTTTCTCCAAAACTATATTAGATAAGTGACTCCAAGTTTTTGCAGGCTTTAATTGTGTTTCATCACACAAGAAAATGCTGGATAAATGAAGTTTTTCAATTTCAAAGCTTTAATTTCTCACAACAGATCGAAGCGGCTTTACTTTTGAAGAATTCGACAACTTCTCAATGGAAACACAGAGTTTAAACGAAAATTTCTCAAAAAAATATTTAATTAATAAATTCAATCAATATTCCTGTTCTTTGGCAAGAAGAGTCATGAAATTCACTTCAAGTTTATCAAATTGTTAACAGTTCTCTTTAAAAATGCGATAGTATTGACGCTAAATGTCAAAACTTGCAGAGATTTTCCGACTATATTAGATACTTTACACTTTGTACGATTGAGTTTTTCTCCAAAACTATATTAGATAAGTGACTCCAAGTTTTTGCAGGCTTTAATTGTGTTTCATCACACAAGAAAATGCTGGATAAATGAAGTTTTTCAATTTCAAAGCTTTAATTTCTCACACAGATCGAAGCGGCTTTACTTTTGAAGAATTCGACAACTTCTCAATGGAAACACAGAGTTTAAACGGGAAAATTTCTCAGAAAAAATATTTAATTAATAAATTCAATCAATATTCCTGTTCTGGTTAGAAGAGTCATGAAATTCACTTCAAGTTTATCAAATTGTTAACAGTTCTCTTTAAAAATGCGATAGTATTGACGCTAAATGTCAAAACTTGCAGAGATTTTCCGACTATATTAGATACTTTACACTTTGTACGATTGAGTTTTTCTCCAAAACTATATTAGATAAGTGACTCCAAGTTTTTGCAGGCTTTAATTGTGTTTCATCACACAAGAAAATGCTGGATAAATGAAGTTTTTCAATTTCAAAGCTTTAATTTCTCACAACAGATCGAAGCGGCTTTACTTTTGAAGAATTCGACAACTTCTCAATGGAAACACAGAGTTTAAACGGGAAAATTTCCAAAAAAATATTTTAATAAAAAATTCATCAATATTCCTGTTCCTTTGGCAAGAGGAGTCATGAAATTCACTTCAAGTTTATCAAATTGTTAACAGTTCTCTTTAAAAATGCGATAGTATTGACGCTAAATGTCAAAACTTGCAGAGATTTTCCGACTATATTAGATACTTTACACTTTGTACGATTGAGTTTTTCTCCAAAACTATATTAGATAAGTGACTCCAAGTTTTTGCAGGCTTTAATTGTGTTTCATCACACAAGAAAATGCTGGATAAATGAAGTTTTTCAATTTCAAAGCTTTAATTTCTCACAACAGATCGAAGCGGCTTTACTTTTGAAGAATTCGACAACTTCTCAATGGAAACACAGAGTTTAAACGGGAAAATTTCCAAAAAATATTTTAATTAAAAATTCAATCAATATTCCTGTTCCTTGGCAAGAGGAGTCATGAAATTCACTTCAAGTTTATCAAATTGTTAACAGTTCTCTTTAAAAATGCGATAGTATTGACGCTAAATGTCAAAACTTGCAGAGATTTTCCGACTATATTAGATACTTTACACTTTGTACGATTGAGTTTTTCTCCAAAACTATATTAGATAAGTGACTCCAAGTTTTTGCAGGCTTTAATTGTGTTTCATCACACAAGAAAATGCTGGATAAATGAAGTTTTTCAATTTCAAAGCTTTAATTTCTCACAACAATCGAAGCGGCTTTACTTTTGAAGAATTCGACAACTTCTCAATGGAAACACAGAGTTTAAACGGGAAAATTTCCAAAAAAATATTTTAATAAAAAATTCATCAATATTCCTGTTCCTTTGGCAAGAGGAGTCATGAAATTCACTTCAAGTTTATCAAATTGTTAACAGTTCTCTTTAAAAATGCGATAGTATTGACGCTAAATGTCAAAACTTGCAGAGATTTTCCGACTATATTAGATACTTTACACTTTGTACGATTGAGTTTTTCTCCAAAACTATATTAGATAAGTGACTCCAAGTTTTTGCAGGCTTTAATTGTGTTTCATCACACAAGAAAATGCTGGATAAATGAAGTTTTTCAATTTCAAAGCTTTAATTTCTCACAACAGATCGAAGCGGCTTTACTTTTGAAGAATTCGACAACTTCTCAATGGAAACACAGAGTTTAAACGGGAAAATTTCAAAAAAATATTTTAATAAAAATTCATCAATATTCCTGTTCCTTTGGCAAGAGGAGTCATGAAATTCACTTCAAGTTTATCAAATTGTTAACAGTTCTCTTTAAAAATGCGATAGTATTGACGCTAAATGTCAAAACTTGCAGAGATTTTCCGACTATATTAGATACTTTACACTTTGTACGATTGAGTTTTTCTCCAAAACTATATTAGATAAGTGACTCCAAGTTTTTGCAGGCTTTAATTGTGTTTCATCACACAAGAAAATGCTGGATAAATGAAGTTTTTCAATTTCAAAGCTTTAATTTCTCACAACAGATCGAAGCGGCTTTACTTTTGAAGAATTCGACAACTTCTCAATGGAAACACAGAGTTTAAACGGGAAAATGTTCCAAAAAAATATTTTAATAAAAAATTCATCAATATTCCTGTTCCTTTGGCAAGAGAGTCATGAAATTCACTTCAAGTTTATCAAATTGTTAACAGTTCTCTTTAAAAATGCGATAGTATTGACGCTAAATGTCAAAACTTGCAGAGATTTTCCGACTATATTAGATACTTTACACTTTGTACGATTGAGTTTTTCTCCAAAACTATATTAGATAAGTGACTCCAAGTTTTTGCAGGCTTTAATTGTGTTTCATCACACAAGAAAATGCTGGATAAATGAAGTTTTTCAATTTCAAAGCTTTAATTTCTCACACAGATCGAAGCGGCTTTACTTTTGAAGAATTCGACAACTTCTCAATGGAAACACAGAGTTTAAACGGGAAAATTTCCAAAAAAATATTTTAATAAAAAATTCAATCAATATTCCTGTTCCTTTGGCAAGAGAGTCATGAAATTCACTTCAAGTTTATCAAATTGTTAACAGTTCTCTTTAAAAATGCGATAGTATTGACGCTAAATGTCAAAACTTGCAGAGATTTTCCGACTATATTAGATACTTTACACTTTGTACGATTGAGTTTTTCTCCAAAACTATATTAGATAAGTGACTCCAAGTTTTTGCAGGCTTTAATTGTGTTTCATCACACAAGAAAATGCTGGATAAATGAAGTTTTTCAATTTCAAAGCTTTAATTTCTCACAACAGATCGAAGCGGCTTTACTTTTGAAGAATTCGACAACTTCTCAATGGAAACACAGAGTTTAAACGGGAAAATTTTCTCAAAAAAATATTTAATTAATAAATTCAATCAATATTCCTGTTCATGTTAGAAGAGTCATGAAATTCACTTCAAGTTTATCAAATTGTTAACAGTTCTCTTTAAAAATGCGATAGTATTGACGCTAAATGTCAAAACTTGCAGAGATTTTCCGACTATATTAGATACTTTACACTTTGTACGATTGAGTTTTTCTCCAAAACTATATTAGATAAGTGACTCCAAGTTTTTGCAGGCTTTAATTGTGTTTCATCACACAAGAAAATGCTGGATAAATGAAGTTTTTCAATTTCAAAGCTTTAATTTCTCACAACAGATCGAAGCGGCTTTACTTTTGAAGAATTCGACAACTTCTCAATGGAAACACAGAGTTTAAACGGGAAAAATTTCAAAAAAATATTTAATAAAAATTCATCAATATTCCTGTTCCTTTGGCAAGAGGAGTCATGAAATTCACTTCAAGTTTATCAAATTGTTAACAGTTCTCTTTAAAAATGCGATAGTATTGACGCTAAATGTCAAAACTTGCAGAGATTTTCCGACTATATTAGATACTTTACACTTTGTACGATTGAGTTTTTCTCCAAAACTATATTAGATAAGTGACTCCAAGTTTTTGCAGGCTTTAATTGTGTTTCATCACACAAGAAAATGCTGGATAAATGAAGTTTTTCAATTTCAAAGCTTTAATTTCTCACAACAGATCGAAGCGGCTTTACTTTTGAAGAATTCGACAACTTCTCAATGGAAACACAGAGTTTAAACGGGAAAATTTCCAAAAAAAATATTTTAATAAAAAATTCATCAATATTCCTGTTCCTTTGGCAAGAGAGTCATGAAATTCACTTCAAGTTTATCAAATTGTTAACAGTTCTCTTTAAAAATGCGATAGTATTGACGCTAAATGTCAAAACTTGCAGAGATTTTCCGACTATATTAGATACTTTACACTTTGTACGATTGAGTTTTTCTCCAAAACTATATTAGATAAGTGACTCCAAGTTTTTGCAGGCTTTAATTGTGTTTCATCACACAAGAAAATGCTGGATAAATGAAGTTTTTCAATTTCAAAGCTTTAATTTCTCACAAAGATCGAAGCGGCTTTACTTTTGAAGAATTCGACAACTTCTCAATGGAAACACAGAGTTTAAACGGGAAAATTTCCCAAAAAAAATATTTTAAAAAAATTCAATCAATATTCCTGTTCCTTTGGCAAGAGGAGTCATGAAATTCACTTCAAGTTTATCAAATTGTTAACAGTTCTCTTTAAAAATGCGATAGTATTGACGCTAAATGTCAAAACTTGCAGAGATTTTCCGACTATATTAGATACTTTACACTTTGTACGATTGAGTTTTTCTCCAAAACTATATTAGATAAGTGACTCCAAGTTTTTGCAGGCTTTAATTGTGTTTCATCACACAAGAAAATGCTGGATAAATGAAGTTTTTCAATTTCAAAGCTTTAATTTCTCACAACAGATCGAAGCGGCTTTACTTTTGAAGAATTCGACAACTTCTCAATGGAAACACAGAGTTTAAACGGGAAAATGTTCCCAAAAAAATTTTAATAAAAAAATTCATCAATATTCCTGTTCCTTTGGCAAGAGGAGTCATGAAATTCACTTCAAGTTTATCAAATTGTTAACAGTTCTCTTTAAAAATGCGATAGTATTGACGCTAAATGTCAAAACTTGCAGAGATTTTCCGACTATATTAGATACTTTACACTTTGTACGATTGAGTTTTTCTCCAAAACTATATTAGATAAGTGACTCCAAGTTTTTGCAGGCTTTATTGTGTTTCATCACACAAGAAAATGCTGGATAAATGAAGTTTTTCAATTTCAAAGCTTTAATTTCTCACAACAGATCGAAGCGGCTTTTACTTTTA
>ML133467.1:21976-65121 GCA_003864495.1 Nemopilema nomurai | reverse complement strand
AATTTCAAAGCTTTAATTTCTCACAACAGATCGAAGCGGCTTTACTTTTGAAGAATTCGACAACTTCTCAATGGAAACACAGAGTTTAAACGAGAACATTTTCTCAGAAAAAATATGTTAATTAATAAATTCAATCAATATTCCTGTTCATGGGGTTAGAAGAGTCATGAAATTCACTTCCAGTTTATCAAATTGTTAACAGTTCTCTTTAAAAATGCGATAGTATTGACGCTAAATGTCAAAACTTGCAGAGATTTTCCGACTATATTAGATACTTTACACTTTGTACGATTGAGTTTTTCTCCAAAACTATATTAGATAAGTGACTCCAAGTTTTTGCAGGCTTTAATTGTGTTTCATCACACAAGAAAATGCTGGATAAATGAAGTTTTTCAATTTCAAAGCTTTAATTTCTCACAACAGATCGAAGCGGCTTTACTTTTGAAGAATTCGACAACTTCTCAATGGAAACACAGAGTTTAAACGGAAAATTTCCAAAAAAAATATTTTTAATAAATTCATCAATATTCCTGTTCCTTTGGCAAGAGAGTCATGAAATTCACTTCAAGTTTATCAAATTGTTAACAGTTCTCTTTAAAAATGCGATAGTATTGACGCTAAATGTCAAAACTTGCAGAGATTTTCCGACTATATTAGATACTTTACACTTTGTACGATTGAGTTTTTCTCCAAAACTATATTAGATAAGTGACTCCAAGTTTTTGCAGGCTTTAATTGTGTTTCATCACACAAGAAAATGCTGGATAAATGAAGTTTTTCATTTCAAAGCTTTAATTTCTCACAACAGATCGAAGCGGCTTTACTTTTGAAGAATTCGACAACTTCTCAATGGAAACACAGAGTTTAAACGGGAAAATTTTCTCAGAAAAAATATTTTTAATAAATTCAATCAATATTCCTGTTCCTTTTAAAGAGTCATGAAATTCACTTCAAGTTTATCAAATTGTTAACAGTTTTCTTTAAAAATGCGATTGTATTGACGCTAAATGTCAAAACTTGCAGAGATTTTCCGACTATATTAGATACTTTACACTTTGTACGATTGAGTTTTTCTCCAAAACTATATTAGATAAGTGACTCCAAGTTTTTGCAGGCTTTAATTGTGTTTCATCACACAAGAAAATGCTGGATAAATGAAGTTTTTCAATTTCAAAGCTTTAATTTCTCACAACAGATCGAAGCGGCTTTACTTTTGAAGAATTCGACAACTTCTCAATGGAAACACAGAGTTTAAACGGGAAAATTTCCCAAAAAAATATTTTAAATAAAAATTCATCAATATTCCTGTTCCTTGGCAAGAGGAGTCATGAAATTCACTTCAAGTTTATCAAATTGTTAACAGTTCTCTTTAAAAATGCGATAGTATTGACGCTGAATGTCAAAACTTGCAGAGATTTTCCGACTATATTAGATACTTTACACTTTGTACGATTGAGTTTTTCTCCAAAACTATATTAGATAAGTGACTCCAAGTTTTTGCAGGCTTTAATTGTGTTTCATCACACAAGAAAATGCTGGATAAATGAAGTTTTTCAATTGCAAAGCTTTAATTTCTCACAACAGATCGAAGCGGCTTTACTTTTGAAGAATTCGACAACTTCTCAATGGAAAAACAGAGTTTAAACGGGAAAATTTTCTCAGAAAAAATATTTTAATTTATTAAATCAATCAATATTCCTGTTCCTTAGGCAAGAAGGGTCATGAAATTCACTTCAAGTTTATCAAATTGTTAACAGTTTTCTTTAAAAATGCGATTGTATTGACGCTGAATGTCGAAACTTGCAGAGATTTTCCGACTTTATCAGATACTTTACACTTTGTACGAATGAGTTTTTCTCCAAAACTTTATTAGATAGGTAACTCAAACTTTTTGCAGGCTTTAAATGTATTCCATCACACAAGAAAATGCTGGATCAATGAAGTTTTTCAATTGCAAAGCTTCAATTTCTCACAACAGATCGAAGCGGCTTTACTTTAGTAGAATTTGACAACATCTCAAGGGAAACACAGAATTTAAACGGGAAAAGTTTCTGATAAAAATATGTTAAATAATAAGTATCGTGTTAAATATATGTTAAATATGTTAAATAAAGGGGAACACAGAATTTAAACGATTTCAACGTCTGTTATAAATTTGAGGTGTCTAGAATTCGGCTTTCTTGAAATTACAAATGGCAAAAGAACGCAATTCAGAGGAAAGCGCATTTGAACAAATTAGGCATATCTCAGCAAAGAACACTTCTTCTAAGTCCAAAACATATTAAACGACAGTACCGCTCATAACTAATAGCAATAACATTTGGTGTCAGCATGTAAGCGTTTTCGTTGAAATTTTGTTCATTGAAATTAAAAACGTCCAAAAGATGCTTATTTTCAAGATGTGGAAAAATTTCTCTATTTGCTTACTGGTTTCAAAGGCAATAAACCATTGCAACGTCGTTGTTGACTAATAGTGAGTCGTTTGTTATAAGTTTCAGTTGTCTAGAACTATTAAATTCAGCTTTTTTCAAATTACAAATGTCAAAAGAACGCAATTCAGAGGAAAGCGCATTTGAACAAATTAGGCATATCTCAGCAAAGAACACTTCTTCTATGTCCAAATACATATTAAACGACACAGTACCGCTCATAACTAATAGCAATAGCCATTTGGTGTCAGCCTGAAAGCGTTTTCGTTGAAATTTTGTTCATTGAAATTAAAAACGTCCAAAAGATGCTTATTTTCAAGATGTGGAAAAATTGCTTTTATTGTTGTTCTAACAGCTTTAAAGACAATTTAACCATTGCAACGTCGTTGTTGACTAATAGTGAGTCGTTTGTTATAAGTTTCAGTTGTCTAGAACTATTAAATTCAGCTTTTTTCAAATTACAAATGTCAAAAGAACGCAATTCAGAGGAAAGCGCATTTGAACAAATTTAGGCATATCTCAGCAAAGAACACTTCTTCTATGTCCAAATACATATTAAACGACACAGTACCGCTCATAACTAATAGCAATAGCCATTTGGTTCAGCCTGTAAGCGTTTTCGTTAAAATTTTGTTCATTAAGTTAAAAACGTCGAAAGATGCTATTTTCAAGATGTGGAATAATTTCTCTATTGCTGCTCTACTGGTTTCAAAGGCAAATAACCATTACAACGTCGTTGTTGACTAATAGTGAGTCGTTTGTTATAAGTTTCAGTTGTCTAGAACTATTAAATTCAGCTTTTTTCAAATTACAAATGTCAAAAGAACGCAATTCAGAGGAAAGCGCATTTGAACAAATTAGGCATATCTCAGCAAAGAACACTTCTTCTATGTCCAAATACATATTAAACGACACAGTACCGCTCATACTAATAGCAATAGCCATTTGGTGTCAGCCTGAAAGCGTTTTCGTTGAAATTTTGTTCATTGAAATTAAAAACGTCCAAAAGATGCTTATTTTCAAGATGTGGAAAAATTTTTTTATTGTTGTTCTAACAGCTTTAAAGACAATTTAACCATTGCAACGTCGTTGTTGACTAATAGTGAGTCGTTTGTTATAAGTTTCAGTTGTCTAGAACTATTAAATTCAGCTTTTTTCAAATTACAAATGTCAAAAGAACGCAATTCAGAGGAAAGCGCATTTGAACAAATTAGGCATATCTCAGCAAAGAACACTTCTTCTATGTCCAAATACATATTAAACGACACAGTACCGCTCATAACTAATAGCAATAGCCATTTGGTGTCAGCCTGAAAGCGTTTTCGTTGAAATTTTGTTCATTGAAATTAAAAACGTCCAAAAGATGCTATTTTCAAGATGTGGAAAAATTTCTTTTATTTGTTGTTCTAACAGCTTTAAAGCAATTTAACCATTGCAACGTCGTTGTTGACTAATAGTGAGTCGTTTGTTATAAGTTTCAGTTGTCTAGAACTATTAAATTCAGCTTTTTTCAAATTACAAATGTCAAAAGAACGCAATTCAGAGGAAAGCGCATTTGAACAAATTTAGGCATATCTCAGCAAAGAACACTTCTTCTATGTCCAAATACATATTAAACGACACAGTACCGCTCATAACTAATAGCAATAGCCATTTGGTGTCAGCCTGAAAGCGTTTTCGTTGAAATTTTGTTCATTGAAATTAAAAACGTCCAAAAGATGCTTATTTTCAAGATGTGGAAAAATTGCTTTTTGTTGTTCTAACAGCTTTAAAGACAATTTAACCATTGCAACGTCGTTGTTGACTAATAGTGAGTCGTTTGTTATAAGTTTCAGTTGTCTAGAACTATTAAATTCAGCTTTTTTCAAATTACAAATGTCAAAAGAACGCAATTCAGAGGAAAGCGCATTTGAACAAATTTAGGCATATCTCAGCAAAGAACACTTCTTCTATGTCCAAATACATATTAAACGACACAGTACCGCTCATAACTAATAGCAATAGCCATTTGGTGTCAGCCTAAGCGTTTTCGTTGAAATTTTGTTCATTGAAATTAAAAACGTCCAAAAGATGCTTATTTTCAAGATGTGGAAAAATTTCTTATTGTTGTTCTACAGTTTAAAGAAATTTAACCATTGCAACGTCGTTGTTGACTAATAGTGAGTCGTTTGTTATAAGTTTCAGTTGTCTAGAACTATTAAATTCAGCTTTTTTCAAATTACAAATGTCAAAAGAACGCAATTCAGAGGAAAGCGCATTTGAACAAATTAGGCATATCTCAGCAAAGAACACTTCTTCTATGTCCAAATACATATTAAACGACACAGTACCGCTCATAACTAATAGCAATAGCCATTTGGTGTCAGCCTGAAAGCGTTTTCGTTGAAATTTTGTTCATTGAAATTAAAAACGTCCAAAAGATGCTTATTTTCAAGATGTGGAAAAATTGCTTTTATTTGTTGTTCTAACAGCTTTAAAGACAATTTAACCATTGCAACGTCGTTGTTGACTAATAGTGAGTCGTTTGTTATAAGTTTCAGTTGTCTAGAACTATTAAATTCAGCTTTTTTCAAATTACAAATGTCAAAAGAACGCAATTCAGAGGAAAGCGCATTTGAACAAATTTAGGCATATCTCAGCAAAGAACACTTCTTCTATGTCCAAATACATATTAAACGACACAGTACCGCTCATAACTAATAGCAATAGCCATTTGGTGTCAGCCTGTAAGCGTTTTCGTTGAAATTTTGTTCATTAATTAAAAACGTCAAAAGATGCTTATTTTCAAGATGTGGAAAATTTCTCTATTGCTGCTCTACTGGTTTAAAGGCAAATAACCATTACAACGTCGTTGTTGACTAATAGTGAGTTTGTTAAGTTCAGTTGTCTAGAACTATTAAATTCAGCTTTTTTCAAATTACAAATGTCAAAAGAACGCAATTCAGAGGAAAGCGCATTTGAACAAATTAGGCATATCTCAGCAAAGAACACTTCTTCTATGTCCAAATACATATTAAACGACACAGTACCGCTCATACTAATAGCAATAGCCATTTGGTGTCAGCCTGAAAGCGTTTTCGTTGAAATTTTGTTCATTGAAATTAAAAACGTCCAAAAGATGCTTATTTTCAAGATGTGGAAAAATTGCTTTTATTTGTTGTTCTAACAGCTTTAAAGACAATTTAACCATTGCAACGTCGTTGTTGACTAATAGTGAGTCGTTTGTTATAAGTTTCAGTTGTCTAGAACTATTAAATTCAGCTTTTTTCAAATTACAAATGTCAAAAGAACGCAATTCAGAGGAAAGCGCATTTGAACAAATTAGGCATATCTCAGCAAAGAACACTTCTTCTATGTCCAAATACATATTAAACGACACAGTACCGCTCATAACTAATAGCAATAGCCATTTGGTGTCAGCCTGAAAGCGTTTTCGTTGAAATTTTGTTCATTGAAATTAAAAACGTCCAAAAGATGCTTATTTTCAAGATGTGGAAAATTTCTTTATTTGTTGTTCTAACAGCTTTAAAGACAATTTAACCATTGCAACGTCGTTGTTGACTAATAGTGAGTCGTTTGTTATAAGTTTCAGTTGTCTAGAACTATTAAATTCAGCTTTTTTCAAATTACAAATGTCAAAAGAACGCAATTCAGAGGAAAGCGCATTTGAACAAATTAGGCATATCTCAGCAAAGAACACTTCTTCTATGTCCAAATACATATTAAACGACACAGTACCGCTCATAACTAATAGCAATAGCCATTTGGTGTCAGCCTGAAAGCGTTTTCGTTGAAATTTTGTTCATTGAAATTAAAAACGTCCAAAAGATGCTTATTTTCAAGATGTGGAAAATTCTTTTTTTGTTGTTCTAACAGCTTTAAAGACAATTTAACCATTGCAACGTCGTTGTTGACTAATAGTGAGTCGTTTGTTATAAGTTTCAGTTGTCTAGAACTATTAAATTCAGCTTTTTTCAAATTACAAATGTCAAAAGAACGCAATTCAGAGGAAAGCGCATTTGAACAAATTAGGCATATCTCAGCAAAGAACACTTCTTCTATGTCCAAATACATATTAAACGACACAGTACCGCTCATAACTAATAGCAATAGCCATTTGGTGTCAGCCTGAAAGCGTTTTCGTTGAAATTTTGTTCATTGAAATTAAAAACGTCCAAAAGATGCTTATTTTCAAGATGTGGAAAAATTGCTTTTATTTGTTGTTCTAACAGCTTTAAAGACAATTTAACCATTGCAACGTCGTTGTTGACTAATAGTGAGTCGTTTGTTATAAGTTTCAGTTGTCTAGAACTATTAAATTCAGCTTTTTTCAAATTACAAATGTCAAAAGAACGCAATTCAGAGGAAAGCGCATTTGAACAAATTAGGCATATCTCAGCAAAGAACACTTCTTCTATGTCCAAAAAATATTAAACGATACAGTACCGCTCATTACTAATAGCAATACCATTTGGTGTCAGCCTGTAAGCGTTTTCGTTGAAATTTTGTTTTGAAATGCGTCAAAGATGTATTTTCAAGATGTGGAAATTTCTATTAGCTGCTCTACTGGTTTCAAAGATAAACCATTACAACGTCGTTGTTGACTAATAGTGAGTCGTTTAAGTTGTGGTTGTTAGAACTATTAAATTCAGCTTTTTTCAAATTACAAATGTCAAAAGAACGCAATTCAGAGGAAAGCGCATTTGAACAAATTAGGCATATCTCAGCAAAGAACACTTCTTCTATGTCCAAATACATATTAAACGACACAGTACCGCTCAACTAATAGCAATAGCCATTTGGTGTCAGCCTGAAAGCGTTTTCGTTGAAATTTTGTTCATTGAAATTAAAAACGTCCAAAAGATGCTTATTTTCAAGATGTGGAAAAATTCTTATTGTTGTTCTAACTGGTTTAAAGAAATAACCATTACAACGTCGTTGTTGACTAATAGTGAGTCGTTTGTTATAAGTGTTGTCTAGAACTATTAAATTCAGCTTTTTTCAAATTACAAATGTCAAAAGAACGCAAATCAGAGAAACATTTATATCTCAGCAAAGAACACTTTTCTATGTCCAAATACATATTAAACGACACAGTACCTCATAACTAATAGCAATAGCCATTTGGTGTCAGCCTGAAAGCGTTTTCGTTGAAATTTTGTTCATTGAAATTAAAAACGTCCAAAAGATGCTTATTTTCAAGATGTGGAAAAATTGCTTTTATTTGTTGTTCTAACAGCTTTAAAGACAATTTAACCATTGCAACGTCGTTGTTGACTAATAGTGAGTCGTTTGTTATAAGTTTCAGTTGTCTAGAACTATTAAATTCAGCTTTTTTCAAATTACAAATGTCAAAAGAACGCAATTCAGAGGAAAGCGCATTTGAACAAATTAGGCATATCTCAGCAAAGAACACTTCTTCTATGTCCAAATACATATTAAACGACACAGTACCTCAACTAATAGCAATAGCCATTTGGTGTCAGCCTGAAAGCGTTTTCGTTGAAATTTTGTTCATTGAAATTAAAAACGTCCAAAAGATGCTTATTTTCAAGATGTGGAAAAATTGCTTTTATTGTTGTTCTAACAGCTTTAAAGTTTAACCATTGCAACGTCGTTGTTGACTAATAGTGAGTCGTTTGTTATAAGTTTCAGTTGTCTAGAACTATTAAATTCAGCTTTTTTCAAATTACAAATGTCAAAAGAACGCAATTCAGAGGAAAGCGCATTTGAACAAATTAGGCATATCTCAGCAAAGAACACTTCTTCTATGTCCAAATACATATTAAACGACACAGTACCGCTCATAAAATAGCAATAGCCATTTGGTCAGCCTGTAAGCGTTTTCGTTAAATTTTGTTCATTGAAATTAAAAACGTCCAAGATGCTTATTTTCAAGATGTGGATAATTTCTCTATTAGCTGCTACAGGTTTAAAGGCAAATAACCATTACAACGTCGTTGTTGACTAATAGTGAGTCGTTTGTTATAAGTTAGTTGTCTAGAACTATTAAATTCAGCTTTTTTCAAATTACAAATGTCAAAAGAACGCAATTCAGAGGAAAGCGCATTTGAACAAATTAGGCATATCTCAGCAAAGAACACTTCTTCTGTCCAAATACATATTAAACGACACAGTACCGCTCATAACTAATAGCAATAGCCATTTGGTGTCAGCCTGAAAGCGTTTTCGTTGAAATTTTGTTCATTGAAATTAAAAACGTCCAAAAGATGCTTATTTTCAAGATGTGGAAAAATTGCTTTTATTTGTTTTCTAACAGCTTTAAAGACAATTTAACCATTGCAACGTCGTTGTTGACTAATAGTGAGTCGTTTGTTATAAGTTTCAGTTGTCTAGAACTATTAAATTCAGCTTTTTTCAAATTACAAATGTCAAAAGAACGCAATTCAGAGGAAAACGCATTTGAACAAATTAGGCATATCTCAGCAAAGAACACTTCTTCTATGTCCAAATACATATTAAACGACACAGTACCGCTCATAACTAATAGCAATAGCCATTTGGTGTCAGCCTGAAAGCGTTTTCGTTGAAATTTTGTTCATTGAAATTAAAAACGTCCAAAAGATGCTTATTTTCAAGATGTGGAAAAATTGCTTTTATTTTGTTCTAACAGCTTTAAAGACAATTTAACCATTGCAACGTCGTTGTTGACTAATAGTGAGTCGTTTGTTATAAGTTTCAGTTGTCTAGAACTATTAAATTCAGCTTTTTTCAAATTACAAATGTCAAAAGAACGCAATTCAGAGGAAAGCGCATTTGAACAAATTTAGGCATATCTCAGCAAAGAACACTTCTTCTATGTCCAAATACATATTAAACGACACAGTACCGCTCATACTAATAGCAATAGCCATTTGGTTCAGCCTGTAAGCGTTTTCGTTAAATTTTGTTCATTGAAGTTAAAAACGTCGAAAGATGCCTATTTTCAAGATGTGGAATAATTTCTCTATTAGCTGCTCTACTGGTTTCAAAGGCAAATAAACCATTACAACGTCGTTGTTGACTAATAGTGAGTCGTTTGTTATAAGTTTCAGTTGTCTAGAACTATTAAATTCAGCTTTTTTCAAATTACAAATGTCAAAAGAACGCAATTCAGAGGAAAGCATTTGAACAAATTAGGCATATCTCAGCAAAGAACACTTCTTCTATGTCCAAATACATATTAAACGACACAGTACCGCTCATACTAATAGCAATAGCCATTTGGTGTCAGCCTGAAAGCGTTTTCGTTGAAATTTTGTTCATTGAAATTAAAAACGTCCAAAAGATGCTTATTTTCAAGATGTGGAAAAATTTCTTTTATTTGTTGTTCTAACAGCTTTAAAGACAATTTAACCATTGCAACGTCGTTGTTGACTAATAGTGAGTCGTTTGTTATAAGTTTCAGTTGTCTAGAACTATTAAATTCAGCTTTTTTCAAATTACAAATGTCAAAAGAACGCAATTCAGAGGAAAGCGCATTTGAACAAATTAGGCATATCTCAGCAAAGAACACTTCTTCTATGTCCAAATACATATTAAACGACACAGTACCGCTCATAACTAATAGCAATAGCCATTTGGTGTCAGCCTGAAGCGTTTTCGTTGAAATTTTGTTCATTGAAATTAAAAACGTCCAAAAGATGCTTATTTTCAAGATGTGGAAAATTTCTTTATGTTCTAACAGCTTTAAAGGCAATAACCATTGCAACGTCGTTGTTGACTAATAGTGAGTCGTTTGTTATAAGTTTCAGTTGTCTAGAACTATTAAATTCAAGTCTTTTTCAAATTACAAATGTCAAAGAACGCAATTCAGAGAGCGCATTTGAACAAATTAGGCATATCTCAGCAAAAACACTTCTTCTATGTCCAAATAATATAAACGACACAGTACGCTCATACTAATAGCAATAGCCATTTGGTGTCAGCCTGAAAGCGTTTTCGTTGAATTTTGTTCATTGAAATTAAAAACGTCCAAAAGATGCTTATTTTCAAGATTGGAAAATTTTCTTTTATTTGTTGTTCTAACAGCTTAAAAGACAATTTATCCATTGCAACGTCGTTGTTGACTATTAGTGAGTCGTTTGTTATAAGTTTAAGTTGTCTAGAACTATTAAATTCAGCTTTTTTCAAATTACAAATGTCAAAAGAACGCAATTCAGAGGAAGCGCATTTGAACAAATTAGGCATATCTCAGCAAAGAACACTATCTATGTCCAAATACATATTAAACGACACAGTGCCGCACATAGCAAATAGCAATAGCCATTTGGTTTCAGCCTGTAAGCGTTTTCGTTAAAATTTTGTTCATTTAAGTTAAAAACGGTCGAAAGATGCCTATTTTCACGATGTGGAATAATTTCTCTATTAGCTGCTCTACTGGTTTCAAAGGCAAATAAACCATTACAACGTCGTTGTTGACTAATAGTGAGTCGTTTGTTAGAAGTTAAAGGTGTGTAGAACTATAAAATTCAGTTCTTTTTCAAATTACAAATGTCAAAAGAACGCAATTCAGAGGAGAGCTCATTTGAACAAATTAGGCATATCTCAGCAAATAACACTTCTTCTAAGTCCAAATAATATTAAACGATACAGTACCGCTCATTACTAATAGCAATAGCCATTTGGTGTCAGCCTGAAAACGTTTTCGTTGAAATTTTGTTCATTGAAATTAAAAACGTCCAAAAGATGCTTATTTTCAAGATGTGGAAAAATTTCTTTTATTTGTTGTTCTAACAGCTTAAAAGACAATTTATCCATTGCAACGTCGTCGTTGACTATTAGTGAGTCGTTTGTTATAAGTTTAAGTTGTCTAGAACTATTAAATTCAGCTTTTTTCAAATTACAAATGTCAAAAGAACGCAATTCACAGGTAAGCGCATTTGAACAAATTAATATCTCAGCAAAGAACACTATCTATGTCCAAATACATATTAAACGACACAGTACCGCTATAACTAATAGCAATAGCCATTTGGTGTCAGCCTGAAAGCGTTTTCGTTGAAATTTTGTTCAATGAAATTAAAAACGTCCAAAAGATGCTTATTTTCAAGATGTGGAAAAATTTCTTTTATTTGTTGTTCTAACAGCTTAAAAGACAATTTATCCATTGCAACGTCGTTGTTGACTATTAGTGAGTCGTTTGTTATAAGTTTAAGTTGTCTAGAACTATTAAATTCGGCTTTTTTCAAATTACAAATGTCAAAAGAACGCAATTCAGAGGAAAGCGCATTTGAACAAATTAGGCATATCTCAGCAAAGAACACTTCTTCTATGTCCAAATACATAATAAACGACACAGTACTTCTCATAACTAATAGCAATAGCCATTTGGTGTCAGCCTGAAAGCGTTTTCGTTGAACTTTTGTTCATTGAAATTAAAAACGTCCAAAAGATGCTTATTTTCAAGATTTGGAAAAATTGCTTTTATTTGTTGTTCTAACAGCTTTAAGGACAATTTAAACATTGCAACGTCGTTGTTGACTAATAGTGAGTCGTTTGTTATAACTTTCAGTTGTTTAGAACTATTAAATTCAGCTTTTTTCAAATTACAAATGTCAAAAGAACGCAATTCAGAGGGAAGCGCATTTGAACAAATTAGGCATATCTCAGCAAAGAACACTTCTTCTATGTCTAAATACATATTAAACGACACAGTGCCGCACATAGCAAATAGCAATAGCCATTTGGTTTCAGCCTGTAAGCGTTTTCGTTAAATATTTGTTCATTGAAGTTAAAAACGGTCGAAAGATGCCTATTTTCAAGATGTGGAATAATTTCTCTATTAGCTGCTCTACTGGTTTCAAAGGCAAATAAACCATTACAAAGTCGTTGTTGACTAATAGTGAATCGTTTGTTAGAAGTTTGAGGTGTGTAGAACTATTAAATTCAGCTTTTTACAAATTACAAATGTCAAAAGAACGCAATTCAGAGGAATGCGCATTTGAACAAATTAAGCAGCCAGCCTGAAAGTGTTTTCGTTGAACTTTTGTTCATTGAAATTAAAAACGTCCAAAAGATGCTTATTTTCAAGATTTGGAAAAATTGCTTTTATTTGTTGTTCTAACAGCTTTAAGGACAATTTAACCATTGCAACGTCGTTGTTGACTAATAGTGAGTCGTTTGTTATAACTTTCAGTTGTTTAGAACTATTAAATTCAGCTTTTTTCAAATTACAAATGTCAAAAGAACGCAATTCAGAGGGAAGCGCATTTGAACAAATTAGGCATATCTCAGCAAAGAACACTTCTTCTATGTCTAAATACATATTAAACGACACAGTGCCGCACATAGCAAATAGCAATAGCCATTTGGTTTCAGCCTGTAAGCGTTTTCGTTAAATATTTGTTCATTGAAGTTAAAAACGGTCGAAAAATGCCTATTTTCAAGATGTGGAATAATTTCTCTATTAGCTGCTCTACTGGTTTCAAAGGCAAATAAACCATTACAACGTCGTTGTTGACTAATAGTGAATCGTTTGTTAGAAGTTGGAGGTGTGTAGAACTATTAAATTCAATTTTTTACAAATTACAAATGTCAAAAGAACGCAATTCAGAGGAATGCGCATTTGAACAAATTAAGCATATCTCAGCAAAGATATTTCTTATCAACCTGTAAGCGTTTTTAATGAAATTTTGTTCTATGAAATTAGGAACTTTCAAAGGATGCCTATTTTCAAGATCTGGAAAAATTGCTCTTATTTCCTTCTCTACCGGATAAACAGTCGTAAAATTAGAATAATTTTTAAGGGTAACAATGATTTTAAACGGAAAAAGTTTCTCGAAAAAAAGGTTCTATTTATTAACTCAATCATGATTTCTGTCCAAAACGATAAAGGGATCCACGAAATTCAGCTCAAGTTTATCAAATCATCAATAGTTTTCTTATAAATTGCGATTGTATTGGCGCTGTATATCAAAATCTGCAGAGATGTTTCGATCATCTCAAATTTACACTTTGTACGATTGAGTTTTTCTCAAAAACTATATTAGATACGTAACTCAAACTTTTGCAGGCTTAATTGTATTCCATCACACAGGAAAATGCTGGTAGATGAAGTATTTTAATTGCAAAGCTTTGATTTCATACAACAGATCAAAGCTATATACTGTAATCGAAAGCTTTTCAAAGGCAACACAGAATTTAAACGGTAAAATTTTCTCAAAAAAGTTTTTTTATTAATTATCACTTAATAATCTGTTACATAGATTAAAGGATCACGAAATTCAGCTCAAATTTATCAAATCATCAATAGTTTTCTTCAAAATTGCGATTGTATTGGCGCTGTATATCAAAATCTGCAGAGATGTTTCGATCATCTCAAATACTTTACACTTTGTACGATTGAGTTTTTCTCAAAAACTATATTAGATACGTAACTCAAACTTGTTGGCTTAATTGTATTCCATCACACAGGAAAATGCTGGTATAGAATTTTTAATTGCAAAGCTTTGATTTCACAACAGATCAAAGCGGTTATACTCGTATGAATTCGAAAGCTTTTCAAGGGTATCAATGATTTTAAACGGGAAAATTTTCTCGAAAAAAAATTTTGATAATTAACTCAATCATGATTTCTGTTCAAAAGTTAAAGGATCACGAAATTCAGCTCAAATTTATCAAATCATCAATAGTTTTCTTCAAAATTGCGATTGTATTGACGCTGTATATCAAAATCTGCAGAGATTTTCGATCATCTCAAATACTTTACACTTTGTACGATTGAGTTTTTCTCAAAAACTATATTAGATACGTAACTCAAACTTGTTACAGGCTTTAATTGTATTCCATCACACAGGAAAATGCTTGGTAGATGAAGTTTTTAATTGCAAAGCTTTGATTTCATACAACAGATCAAAGCGGTTATACACTCGTATAATTCGAAAGCTTTCAAGGGTATCAATGATTTTAAACGGGAAAATTTTCTCGAAAAAAAAATTTTGATCAAAACTCAATCATGATTTCTGTTCAAAAGTTAAAGGATCACGAAATTCAGCTCAAGTTTATCAAATCATCAATAGTTTTCTTCAAAATTGCGATTGTATTGACGCTGTATATCAAAATCTGCAGAGTTTCGATCATCTCAAATACTTTACACTTTGTACGATTGAGTTTTTCTCAAAAACTATATTAGATACGTAACTCAAACTTGTTACAGGCTTTAATTGTATTCCATCACACAGGAAAATGCTTGGTAGATGAAGTTTTTAATTGCAAAGCTTTGATTTCATACAACAGATCAAAGCGGTTATACACTCGTATAATTCGAAAGCTTTTCAAGGGTATCAATGATTTTAAACGGGAAAATTTTCTCGAAAAAAAAATTTTGATCAATAAACTCAATCATGATTTCTGTTCAAAAGGTTAAAAGGATCACGAAATTCAGCTCAAGTTTATCATCATAATAGTTTTCTTCAAAATTGCGATTGTATTGACGCTGTATATCAAAATCTGCAGAGATGTTTCGATCATCTCAAATACTTTACACTTTGTACGATTGAGTTTTTCTCAAAAACTATATTAGATACGTAACTCAAACTTGTTAGGCTTTAATTGTATTCCATCACACAGGAAAATGCTGGTATAGGAAGTTTTTAATTGCAAAGCTTTGATTTCGCACAACATCAAAGCTATATACTCGTAGAATTCGAAAGCTTCTCAAGGGTATCAATGATTTTAAACGGGAAAATTTTCTCGAAAAAAAATTTTGATCAATTAACTCAATCATGATTTCTGTTCAAAAAGTTAAAGGATCACGAAATTCAGCTCAAGTTTATCAAATCATCAATAGTTTTCTTCAAAATTGCGATTGTATTGACGCTGTATATCAAAATCTGCAGAGATTTTCGATCATCTCAAATACTTTACACTTTGTACGATTGAGTTTTTCTCAAAAACTATATTAGATACGTAACTCAAACTTGTTAGGCTTTAATTGTATTCCATCACACAGGAAAATGCTGGTAGATGAAGTTTTTAATTGCAAAGCTTTGATTTCACAACAGATCAAAGCGGTTATACACTCGTATAATTCGAAAGCTTCTCAAGGGTATCAATGATTTTAAACGGGAAAATTTTCTCGAAAAAAAAATTTTGATCAATTAACTCAATCATGATTTCTGTTCAAAAGGTTAAAGGGATCACGAAATTCAGCTCAATTTATCAAATCATCAATAGTTTTCTTCAAAATTGCGATTGTATTGACGCTGTATATCAAAATCTGCAGAGATTTTCGATCATCTCAAATACTTTACACTTTGTACGATTGAGTTTTTCTCAAAAACTATATTAGATACGTAACTCAAACTTGTTACAGGCTTTAATTGTATTCCATCACACAGGAAAATGCTAGATGAAGTATTTTAATTGCAAAGCTTTGATTTCATACAACAGATCAAAGCGGTTATACACTCGTATAATTCGAAAGCTTTTCAAGGGTATCAATGATTTTAAACGGGAAAATTTTCTCGAAAAAAAAATTTTGATCAATAAACTCAATCATGATTTCTGTTCAAAAGTTAAAGGATCACGAAATTCAGCTCAATTTATCAAATCATCAATAGTTTTCTTCAAAATTGCGATTGTATTGACGCTGTATATCAAAATCTGCAGAGATTTTCGATCATCTCAAATACTTTACACTTTGTACGATTGAGTTTTTCTCAAAAACTATATTATACGTAACTCAAACTTGTTACAGGCTTTAATTGTATTCCATCACACAGGAAAATGCTTGGTAGATTTTTTAATTGCAAAGCTTTGATTTCATACAACAGATCAAAGCGGTTATACACTCGTAGAATTCGAAAGCTTTTCAAGGGTATCAATGATTTTAAACGGGAAAATTTTCTCGAAAAAAAATTTTGATCAATTAACTCAATCATGATTTCTGTTCAAAAGTTAAAGGATCACGAAATTCAGCTCAATTTATCAAATCATCAATAGTTTTCTTCAAAATTGCGATTGTATTGACGCTGTATATCAAAATCTGCAGAGATTTTTTTCATCAAATACTTTACACTTTGTACGATTGAGTTTTTCTCAAAAACTATATTAGTACGTAACTCAAACTTGTTACAGGCTTTAATTGTATTCCATCACACAGGAAAATGCTTGGTAGATGAAGTTTTTAATTGCAAAGCTTTGATTTCATACAACAGATCAAAGCGGTTATACACTCGTAATTCGAAAGCTTTCAAGGGTATCAATGATTTTAAACGGGAAAAAGTTTTCTAAAAAAAGTTTTTTATTAACTCACATAATTTCTGTTATCAAGTTAAAGGATCACGAAATTCAGCTCAAGTTTATCAAATCATCAATAGTTTTCTTCAAAATTGCGATTGTATTGACGCTGTATATCAAAATCTGCAGAGATTTTCGATCATCTCAAATACTTTACACTTTGTACGATTGAGTTTTTCTCAAAAACTATATTAGATACGTAACTCAAACTTGTTACAGGCTTTAATTGTATTCCATCACACAGGAAAATGCTTGGTAGATGAAGTATTTTAATTGCAAAGCTTTGATTTCATACAACAGATCAAAGCGGTATATACTCGTAGAATTCGAAAGCTTTTCAAGGGAACACATGAATTTAAACGGAAAATTTTCTCAAAAAATTTTATTAATTATCTCATAATAATTCTGTTCATAGATTAAAGGATCACGAAATTCAGCTCAATTTATCAAATCATCAATAGTTTTCTTCAAAATTGCGATTGTATTGACGCTGTATATCAAAATCTGCAGAGATTTTCGATCATCTCAAATACTTTACACTTTGTACGATTGAGTTTTTCTCAAAAACTATATTAGATACGTAACTCAAACTTGTTACAGGCTTTAATTGTATTCCATCACACAGGAAAATGCTTGGTAGATGAAGTTTTTAATTGCAAAGCTTTGATTTCACAACAGATCAAAGCGGTTATACTCGTAGAATTCGAAAGCTTTTCAAGGGTATCAATGATTTTAAACGGGAAAATTTTCTCGAAAAAAAATTTTGATATTAATTCAATCATGATTTCTGTTCAAAAGTTAAAGGATCACGAAATTCAGCTCAAATTTATCAAATCATCAATAGTTTTCTTCAAAATTGCGATTGTATTGACGCTGTATATCAAAATCTGCAGAGATTTTCGATCATCTCAAATACTTTACACTTTGTACGATTGAGTTTTTCTCAAAAACTATATTAGATACGTAACTCAAACTTGTTACAGGCTTTAATTGTATTCCATCACACAGGAAAATGCTTGGTAGATGAAGTATTTTAATTGCAAAGCTTTGATTTCATACAACAGATCAAAGCGGTTATACACTCGTATAATTCGAAAGCTTTTCAAGGGTATCAATGATTTTAAACGGGAAAATTTTCTCGAAAAAAAATTTTGATTAATTACTCAATCATGATTTCTGTTCAAAAGTTAAAGGATCACGAAATTCAGCTCAATTTATCAAATCATCAATAGTTTTCTTCAAAATTGCGATTGTATTGACGCTGTATATCAAAATCTGCAGAGATTTTTCGATCATCTCAAATACTTTACACTTTGTACGATTGAGTTTTTCTCAAAAACTATATTAGATACGTAACTCAAACTTGTTTACAGGCTTTAATTGTATTCCATCACACAGGAAAATGCTTGGTAGATGAAGTTTTTAATTGCAAAGCTTTGATTTCACAACATCAAAGCGGTTATACTCGTAGAATTCGAAAGCTTTTCAAGGGTATCAATGATTTTAAACGGAAAATTTTCTCGAAAAAAAAATTTTGATTAATATAACTCAATCATGATTTCTGTTCAAAAGTTAAAGGATCACGAAATTCAGCTCAAATTTATCAAATCATCAATAGTTTTCTTCAAAATTGCGATTGTATTGACGCTGTATATCAAAATCTGCAGAGATTTCGATCATCTCAAATACTTTACACTTTGTACGATTGAGTTTTTCTCAAAAACTATATTAGATACGTAACTCAAACTTGTTACAGGCTTTAATTGTATTCCATCACACAGGAAAATGCTTGGTAGATGAAGTTTTTAATTGCAAAGCTTTGATTTCACAACAGATCAAAGCGGTTATACTCGTAATTCGAAAGCTTTTCAAGGGTATCAATGATTTAAACGGGAAAATTTTCTCGAAAAAAAATTTTGATTAATTACTCAATCATGATTTCTGTTAAAGTTAAAGGATCACGAAATTCAGCTCAATTTATCAAATCATCAATAGTTTTCTTCAAAATTGCGATTGTATTGACGCTGTATATCAAAATCTGCAGAGATTTTTCGATCATCTCAAATACTTTACACTTTGTACGATTGAGTTTTTCTCAAAAACTATATTAGATACGTAACTCAAACTTGTTTACAGGCTTTAATTGTATTCCATCACACAGGAAAATGGGTAGATGAAGTTTTTAATTGCAAAGCTTTGATTTCACAACAGATCAAAGCGGTATATACTCGTAGAATTCGAAAGCTTTCAAGGGTATCAATGATTTTAAACGGAAAATTTTCTCGAAAAAAAAATTTTGATTAATTATCAATCATGATTTCTGTTCAAGAGTTAAAGGATCACGAAATTCAGCTCAATTTATCAAATCATCAATAGTTTTCTTCAAAATTGCGATTGTATTGACGCTGTATATCAAAATCTGCAGAGATTTTCGATCATCTCAAATACTTTACACTTTGTACGATTGAGTTTTTCTCAAAAACTATATTAGATACGTAACTCAAACTTGTTACAGGCTTTAATTGTATTCCATCACACAGGAAAATGCTTGGTAGATGAAGTATTTTAATTGCAAAGCTTTGATTTCATACAACAGATCAAAGCGGTTATACACTCGTATAATTCGAAAGCTTTTCAAGGGTATCAATGATTTTAAACGGGAAAATTTTCTCGAAAAAAAATTTTGATTAAATTCAATCATGATTTCTGTTCAAAAGTTAAAGGATCACGAAATTCAGCTCAAATTTATCAAATCATCAATAGTTTTCTTCAAAATTGCGATTGTATTGACGCTGTATATCAAAATCTGCAGAGATTTCGATCATCTCAAATACTTTACACTTTGTACGATTGAGTTTTTCTCAAAAACTATATTAGATACGTAACTCAAACTTGTTACAGGCTTTAATTGTATTCCATCACACAGGAAAATGCTTGGTAGATGAAGTTTTTAATTGCAAAGCTTTGATTTCAACACAGATCAAAGCGGCTATACACTCGTAGAATTCGAAAGCTTTTCAAGGGTATCAATGATTTTAAACGGGAAAATTTTCTCGAAAAAAAATTTTGATTAATTAACTCAATCATGATTTCTGTTCAAAAGTTAAAGGATCACGAAATTCAGCTCAATTTATCAAATCATCAATAGTTTTCTTCAAAATTGCGATTGTATTGACGCTGTATATCAAAATCTGCAGAGATTTTTCGATCATCTCAAATACTTTACACTTTGTACGATTGAGTTTTTCTCAAAAACTATATTAGATACGTAACTCAAACTTGTTACAGGCTTTAATTGTATTCCATCACACAGGAAAATGCTTGGTAGATGAAGTTTTTAATTGCAAAGCTTTGATTTCATACAACAGATCAAAGCGGTTATACACTCGTATAATTCGAAAGCTTTTCAAGGGTATCAATGATTTTAAACGGGAAAATTTTCTCGAAAAAAAAATTTTGATTAATTACTCAATCATGATTTCTGTTCAAAAGTTAAAGGATCACGAAATTCAGCTCAATTTATCAAATCATCAATAGTTTTCTTCAAAATTGCGATTGTATTGACGCTGTATATCAAAATCTGCAGAGATTTTCGATCATCTCAAATACTTTACACTTTGTACGATTGAGTTTTTCTCAAAAACTATATTAGATACGTAACTCAAACTTGTTACAGGCTTTAATTGTATTCCATCACACAGGAAAATGCTTGGTAGATGAAGTATTTTAATTGCAAAGCTTTGATTTCATACAACAGATCAAAGCGGTTATACACTCGTATAATTCGAAAGCTTTTCAAGGGTATCAATGATTTTAAACGGGAAAATTTTCTCGAAAAAAAATTTTGATTAATTACTCAATCATGATTTCTGTTCAAAAGTTAAAGGATCACGAAATTCAGCTCAAGTTTATCAAATCATCAATAGTTTTCTTCAAAATTGCGATTGTATTGACGCTGTATATCAAAATCTGCAGAGATTTTCGATCATCTCAAATACTTTACACTTTGTACGATTGAGTTTTTCTCAAAAACTATATTAGATACGTAACTCAAACTTGTTACAGGCTTTAATTGTATTCCATCACACAGGAAAATGCTTGGTAGATGAAGTTTTAATTGCAAAGCTTTGATTTCATACAACAGATCAAAGCGGTTATACACTCGTAATTCGAAAGCTTTTCAAGGGTATCAATGATTTAAACGGGAAAATTTTCTCGAAAAAAAAATTTTGATTAATTAACTCAATCATGATTTCTGTTCAAAAGTTAAAGGATCACGAAATTCAGCTCAATTTATCAAATCATCAATAGTTTTCTTCAAAATTGCGATTGTATTGACGCTGTATATCAAAATCTGCAGAGATTTTCGATCATCTCAAATACTTTACACTTTGTACGATTGAGTTTTTCTCAAAAACTATATTAGATACGTAACTCAAACTTGTTACAGGCTTTAATTGTATTCCATCACACAGGAAAATGCTTGGTAGATGAAGTTTTTAATTGCAAAGCTTTGATTTCACAACAGATCAAAGCGGTTATATACTCGTAGAATTCGAAAGCTTTCAAGGGTATCAATGATTTTAAACGGGAAAATTTTCTCGAAAAAAAAATTTTGATTAATTACTCAATCATGATTTCTGTTCAAGAGTTAAAGGATCACGAAATTCAGCTCAAGTTTATCAAATCATCAATAGTTTTCTTCAAAATTGCGATTGTATTGACGCTGTATATCAAAATCTGCAGAGATTTTCGATCATCTCAAATACTTTACACTTTGTACGATTGAGTTTTTCTCAAAAACTATATTAGATACGTAACTCAAACTTGTTACAGGCTTTAATTGTATTCCATCACACAGGAAAATGCTTGGTAGATGAAGTATTTTGATTGCAAAGCTTTGATTTCATACAACAGATCAAAGCGGTTATACACTCGTATAATTCGAAAGCTTTTCAAGGGTATCAATGATTTTAAACGGGAAAATTTTCTCAAAAAAATTTTGATTAATTACTCAATCATGATTTCTGTTCAAAAGTTAAAGGATCACGAAATTCAGCTCAATTTATCAAATCATCAATAGTTTTCTTCAAAATTGCGATTGTATTGACGCTGTATATCAAAATCTGCAGAGATTTTCGATCATCTCAAATACTTTACACTTTGTACGATTGAGTTTTTCTCAAAAACTATATTAGATACGTAACTCAAACTTGTTACAGGCTTTAATTGTATTCCATCACACAGGAAAATGCTTGGTAGATGAAGTTTTTAATTGCAAAGCTTTGATTTCACAACAGATCAAAGCGGCTATATACTCGTAGAATTCGAAAGCTTCTCAAGGGTATCAATGATTTTAAACGGGAAAATTTTCTCGAAAAAAAAATTTTGATTAATTACTCAATCATGATTTCTGTTCAAAGTTAAAGGATCACGAAATTCAGCTCAAGTTTATCAAATCATCAATAGTTTTCTTCAAAATTGCGATTGTATTGACGCTGTATATCAAAATCTGCAGAGATTTTCGATCATCTCAAATACTTTACACTTTGTACGATTGAGTTTTTCTCAAAAACTATATTAGATACGTAACTCAAACTTGTTACAGGCTTTAATTGTATTCCATCACACAGGAAAATGCTTGGTAGATGAAGTTTTTAATTGCAAAGCTTTGATTTCATACAACAGATCAAAGCGGTTATACACTCGTATAATTCGAAAGCTTTTCAAGGGTATCAATGATTTTAAACGGGAAAATTTTCTCGAAAAAAAAATTTTGATTAATTACTCAATCATGATTTCTGTTCAAAAGTTAAAGGATCACGAAATTCAGCTCAAGTTTATCAAATCATCAATAGTTTTCTTCAAAATTGCGATTGTATTGACGCTGTATATCAAAATCTGCAGAGATTTTTCGATCATCTCAAATACTTTACACTTTGTACGATTGAGTTTTTCTCAAAAACTATATTAGATACGTAACTCAAACTTGTTACAGGCTTTAATTGTATTCCATCACACAGGAAAATGCTTGGTAGATGAAGTTTAATTGCAAAGCTTTGATTTCATACAACAGATCAAAGCGGTTATACACTCGTATAATTCGAAAGCTTTTCAAGGGTATCAATGATTTTAAACGGGAAAATTTTCTCGAAAAAAAAATTTTGATTAATTACTCAATCATGATTTCTGTTCAAAAGTTAAAGGATCACGAAATTCAGCTCAATTTATCAAATCATCAATAGTTTTCTTCAAAATTGCGATTGTATTGACGCTGTATATCAAAATCTGCAGAGATTTTCGATCATCTCAAATACTTTACACTTTGTACGATTGAGTTTTTCTCAAAAACTATATTAGATACGTAACTCAAACTTGTTACAGGCTTTAATTGTATTCCATCACACAGGAAAATGCTTGGTAGATGAAGTATTTTAATTGCAAAGCTTTGATTTCATACAACAGATCAAAGCGGTTATACACTCGTAGAATTCGAAAGCTTTTCAAGGGTATCAATGATTTTAAACGGGAAAATTTTCTCGAAAAAAAAATTTTGATAATTAACTCAATCATGATTTCTGTTCAAAATTAAAGGATCACGAAATTCAGCTCAATTTATCAAATCATCAATAGTTTTCTTCAAAATTGCGATTGTATTGACGCTGTATATCAAAATCTGCAGAGATTTTTCGATCATCTCAAATACTTTACACTTTGTACGATTGAGTTTTTCTCAAAAACTATATTAGATACGTAACTCAAACTTGTTACAGGCTTTAATTGTATTCCATCACACAGGAAAATGCTTGGTAGATGAAGTATTTTAATTGCAAAGCTTTGATTTCATACAACAGATCAAAGCGGTTATACACTCGTATAATTCGAAAGCTTTTCAAGGGTATCAATGATTTTAAACGGGAAAATTTTCTCGAAAAAAAAATTTTGATTAATTACTCAATCATGATTTCTGTTCAAAAGTTAAAGGATCACGAAATTCAGCTCAATTTATCAAATCATCAATAGTTTTCTTCAAAATTGCGATTGTATTGACGCTGTATATCAAAATCTGCAGAGATTTTTCGATCATCTCAAATACTTTACACTTTGTACGATTGAGTTTTTCTCAAAAACTATATTAGATACGTAACTCAAACTTGTTACAGGCTTTAATTGTATTCCATCACACAGGAAAATGCTTGGTAGATGAAGTTTTTAATTGCAAAGCTTTGATTTCATACAACAGATCAAAGCGGTTATACACTCGTAGAATTCGAAAGCTTCTCAAGGGTATCAATGATTTTAAACGGGAAAAGTTTCTCGAAAAAAAAATTTTGATTAATTAACTCAATCATGATTTCTGTTCAAAAAGTTAAAGGATCACGAAATTCAGCTCAAGTTTATCAAATCATCAATAGTTTTCTTCAAAATTGCGATTGTATTGACGCTGTATATCAAAATCTGCAGAGATTTTTCGATCATC
This sequence comes from Nemopilema nomurai, assembly GCA_003864495.1. Taxonomy (NCBI): domain Eukaryota; kingdom Metazoa; phylum Cnidaria; class Scyphozoa; order Rhizostomeae; family Rhizostomatidae; genus Nemopilema; species Nemopilema nomurai. The sequence goes on along the minus strand of ML133467.1, from coordinate 40,971 downwards.
TCAAATACTTTACACTTTGTACGATTGAGTTTTTCTCAAAAACTATATTAGATACGTAACTCAAACTTGTTACAGGCTTTAATTGTATTCCATCACACAGGAAAATGCTTGGTAGATGAAGTATTTTAATTGCAAAGCTTTGATTTCATACAACAGATCAAAGCGGTTATACACTCGTATAATTCGAAAGCTTTTCAAGGGTATCAATGATTTTAAACGGGAAAATTTTCTCGAAAAAAAATTTTGATTAATTACTCAATCATGATTTCTGTTCAAAAGTTAAAGGATCACGAAATTCAGCTCAATTTATCAAATCATCAATAGTTTTCTTCAAAATTGCGATTGTATTGACGCTGTATATCAAAATCTGCAGAGATTTTCGATCATCTCAAATACTTTACACTTTGTACGATTGAGTTTTTCTCAAAAACTATATTAGATACGTAACTCAAACTTGTTACAGGCTTTAATTGTATTCCATCACACAGGAAAATGCTTGGTAGATGAAGTATTTTAATTGCAAAGCTTTGATTTCATACAACAGATCAAAGCGGTTATACACTCGTATAATTCGAAAGCTTTTCAAGGGTATCAATGATTTTAAACGGGAAAATTTTCTCGAAAAAAAAATTTTGATTAATTACTCAATCATGATTTCTGTTCAAAAGTTAAAGGATCACGAAATTCAGCTCAAATTTATCAAATCATCAATAGTTTTCTTCAAAATTGCGATTGTATTGACGCTGTATATCAAATCTGCAGAGATGTTTCGATAATCTCAAATACTTTACACTTTGTACGATTGAGTTTTTCTCAAAAACTATATTAGATACGTAACTCAAACTTGTTGTAGGCTTAATTGTATTCCATCACACAGGAAATGCTGGGTATAGGAAGTTTTTTAATATCAAAGCTTTTAATTTCGCACAACACATTAAAGCGGCTATATCACTCGTAGAATTCGAAAGCTTTCAAGGGTATCAATGATTTTAAACGGGAAAATTTTCTCGAAAAAAAAAATTTTGATCAATTAACTCAATCATGATTTCTGTTCAAAACGTTAAAGGATCACGAAATTCAGCTCAAGTTTATCAAATCATCAATAGTTTTCTTCAAAATTGCGATTGTATTGCGCTGTATATCAAAATCTGCAGAGATGTTTCGATCATCTCAAATACTTTACACTTTGTACGATTGAGTTTTTCTCAAAAACTATATTAGATACGTAACTCAAACTTGTTACAGGCTTTAATTGTATTCCATCACACAGGAAAATGCTTGGTAGATGAAGTTTTTAATTGCAAAGCTTTGATTTCATACAACAGATCAAAGCGGTTATATACTCGTATAATCGAAAGCTTTTCAAGGGATCACATGATTTTAAACGGTAAAATTTTCTCAAAAAATTTTGATTAATTACTCACTTAATCAATCTGTTCAAATTAAAGGATCACGAAATTCAGCTCAAATTTATCAAATCATCAATAGTTTTCTTCAAAATTGCGATTGTATTGACGCTGTATATCAAAATCTGCAGAGATTTTCGATCATCTCAAATACTTTACACTTTGTACGATTGAGTTTTTCTCAAAAACTATATTAGATACGTAACTCAAACTTGTTTACAGGCTTTAATTGTATTCCATCACACAGGAAAATGCTTGGTATAGGAAGTTTTTAATTGCAAAGCTTTGATTTCATACAACAGATCAAAGCGGTTATACTCGTATAATTCGAAAGCTTTCAAGGTATCAATGATTTTAAACGGGAAAATTTTCTCGAAAAAAAATTTTGATAATTACTCAATCATGATTTCTGTTCAAAAGTTAAAGGATCACGAAATTCAGCTCAAGTTTATCAAATCATCAATAGTTTTCTTCAAAATTGCGATTGTATTGACGCTGTATATCAAAATCTGCAGAGATTTTTCGATCATCTCAAATACTTTACACTTTGTACGATTGAGTTTTTCTCAAAAACTATATTAGATACGTAACTCAAACTTGTTACAGGCTTTAATTGTATTCCATCACACAGGAAAATGCTTGGTAGATGAAGTATTTTAATTGCAAAGCTTTGATTTCATACAACAGATCAAAGCGGTTATACACTCGTATAATTCGAAAGCTTTTCAAGGGTATCAATGATTTTAAACGGGAAAATTTCTCGAAAAAAAATTTTGATAATTAACTCAATCATGATTTCTGTTCAAAAGTTAAAGGATCACGAAATTCAGCTCAAATTTATCAAATCATCAATAGTTTTCTTCAAAATTGCGATTGTATTGACGCTGTATATCAAAATCTGCAGAGATGTTTCATCATCTCAAATACTTTACACTTTGTACGATTGAGTTTTTCTCAAAAACTATATTAGATACGTAACTCAAACTTGTTAGGCTTTAATTGTATTCCATCACACAGGAAAATGCTTGGTAGGAAGTTTTTAATTGCAAAGCTTAATTTCACAACAGATCAAAGCGGTTATATACTCGTAGAATTCGAAAGCTTTCAAGGGTATCAATGATTTTAAACGGGAAAATTTTCTCGAAAAAAAAATTTTGATTAATTACTCAATCATGATTTCTGTTCAAAAGTTAAAGGATCACGAAATTCAGCTCAAGTTTATCAAATCATCAATAGTTTTCTTCAAAATTGCGATTGTATTGACTGTATATCAAAATCTGCAGAGATTTTTCGATCATCTCAAAGACTTTACACTTTGTACGATTGAGTTTTTCTCAAAAACTATATTAGATACGTAACTCAAACTTGTTACAGGCTTAATTGTATTCCATCACACAGGAAAATGCTTGGTAATGAAGTTTTTAATTGCAAAGCTTTGATTTCATACAACGAATCGCTTATACATTTGTAGAAGTCGAAAGCTTTTCAAGGCAACACAGAATTTAAACGGTAAAATTTTCTCAAAAAATTTTTTATTAATTATCTCACTAATAATCTGTTACATAGATTAAAGGATCACGAAATTCAGCTCAAATTTATCAAATCATCAATAGTTTTCTTCAAAATTGCGATTGTATTGACGCTGTATATCAAAATCTGCAGAGATTTTCGATCATCTCAAATACTTTACACTTTGTACGATTGAGTTTTTCTCAAAAACTATATTAGATACGTAACTCAAACTTGTTTAGGCTTTAATTGTATTCCATCACACAGGAAAATGCTTGGTAGATGAAGTATTTTAATTGCAAAGCTTTGATTTCATACAACAGATCAAAGCGGTTATACTCGTAATTCGAAAGCTTTCAAGGGTATCAATGATTTTAAACGGGAAAATTTTCTCGAAAAAAAATTTTGATAATTAACTCAATCATGATTTCTGTTCAAAAAGTTAAAGGATCACGAAATTCAGCTCAAGTTTATCAAATCATCAATAGTTTTCTTCAAAATTGCGATTGTATTGACGCTGTATATCAAAATCTGCAGAGATTTTTCGATCATCTCAAATACTTTACACTTTGTACGATTGAGTTTTTCTCAAAAACTATATTAGATACGTAACTCAAACTTGTTACAGGCTTTAATTGTATTCCATCACACAGGAAAATGCTTGGTAGATGAAGTATTTTAATTGCAAAGCTTTGATTTCATACAACAGATCAAAGCGGTTATACTCGTATAATTCGAAAGCTTTTCAAGGGTATCATGATTTTAAACGGGAAAATTTTCTCGAAAAAAAATTTTGATAATTACTCAATCATGATTTCTGTTCAAAAGTTAAAGGATCACGAAATTCAGCTCAAATTTATCAATCATCAATAGTTTTCTTCAAAATTGCGATTGTATTGACGCTGTATATCAAAATCTGCAGAGATTTTCGATCATCTCAAATACTTTACACTTTGTACGATTGAGTTTTTCTCAAAAACTATATTAGATACGTAACTCAAACTTGTTACAGGCTTTAATTGTATTCCATCACACAGGAAAATGCTTGGTAGATGAAGTATTTTAATTGCAAAGCTTTGATTTCATACAACAGATCAAAGCGGTTATACACTCGTATAATTCGAAAGCTTTTCAAGGGTATCAATGATTTTAAACGGGAAAATTTTCTCGAAAAAAATTTTGATTAAACTCAATCATGATTCTGTTCAAAGTTAAAGGATCACGAAATTCAGCTCAATTTATCAAATCATCAATAGTTTTCTTCAAAATTGCGATTGTATTGACGCTGTATATCAAAATCTGCAGAGATTTTCGATCATCTCAAATACTTTACACTTTGTACGATTGAGTTTTTCTCAAAAACTATATTAGATACGTAACTCAAACTTGTTTAGGCTTTAATTGTATTCCATCACACAGGAAAATGCTGGTATAGGAAGTTTTTAATTGCAAAGCTTTGATTTCACAACACAAAGCGGCTTATACTCGTAGAATTCGAAAGCTTTCAAGGGTATCAATGATTTTAAACGGGAAAATTTTCTCAAAAAAATTTTGATTAATTAACTCAATCATTTCTGTTAAAGTTAAAGGATCACGAAATTCAGCTCAATTTATCAAATCATCAATAGTTTTCTTAAAATTGCGATTGTATTGACGCTGTATATCAAAATCTGCAGAGATTTTTCGATCATCTCAAATACTTTACACTTTGTACGATTGAGTTTTTCTCAAAAACTATATTAGATACGTAACTCAAACTTGTTACAGGCTTTAATTGTATTCCATCACACAGGAAAATGCTTGGTAGATGAAGTATTTTAATTGCAAAGCTTTGATTTCACAACAGATCAAAGCGGTTATATACTCGTATAATTCGAAAGCTTTCAAGGGTATCAATGATTTTAAACGGGAAAATTTTCTCGAAAAAAAATTTTGATAATTACTCAATCATGATTCTGTTCAAAAGTTAAAGGATCACGAAATTCAGCTCAAAGTTTATCAAATCATCAATAGTTTTCTTCAAAATTGCGATTGTATTGACGCTGTATATCAAAATCTGCAGAGATTTTTCGATCATCTCAAATACTTTACACTTTGTACGATTGAGTTTTTCTCAAAAACTATATTAGATACGTAACTCAAACTTGTTACAGGCTTTAATTGTATTCCATCACACAGGAAAATGCTTGGTAGATGAAGTATTTTAATTGCAAAGCTTTGATTTCATACAACAGATCAAAGCGGTTATACACTCGTAATTCGAAAGCTTTTCAAGGGTATCAATGATTTTAAACGGGAAAATTTTCTCGAAAAAAAATTTTGATTAATTACTCAATCATGATTTCTGTTCAAAAGTTAAAGGATCACGAAATTCAGCTCAATTTATCAAATCATCAATAGTTTTCTTCAAAATTGCGATTGTATTGACGCTGTATATCAAAATCTGCAGAGATTTTCGATCATCTCAAATACTTTACACTTTGTACGATTGAGTTTTTCTCAAAAACTATATTAGATACGTAACTCAAACTTGTTACAGGCTTTAATTGTATTCCATCACACAGGAAAATGCTTGGTAGATGAAGTATTTTAATTGCAAAGCTTTGATTTCATACAACAGATCAAAGCGGTTATATACTCGTAATTCGAAAGCTTTTCAAGGGTATCAATGATTTTAAACGGGAAAATTTTCTCGAAAAAAAATTTTGATATTATACTCAATCATGATTTCTGTTCAAGTTAAAGGATCACGAAATTCAGCTCAAGTTTATCAAATCATCAATAGTTTTCTTCAAAATTGCGATTGTATTGACGCTGTATATCAAAATCTGCAGAGATTTTTCGATCATCTCAAATACTTTACACTTTGTACGATTGAGTTTTTCTCAAAAACTATATTAGATACGTAACTCAAACTTGTTACAGGCTTTAATTGTATTCCATCACACAGGAAAATGCTTGGTAGATGAAGTATTTTAATTGCAAAGCTTTGATTTCATACAACAGATCAAAGCGGTTATACACTCGTATAATTCGAAAGCTTTTCAAGGGTATCAATGATTTTAAACGGGAAAATTTTCTCGAAAAAAAATTTTGATTAATTACTCAATCATGATTTCTGTTCAAAAGTTAAAGGATCACGAAATTCAGCTCAAATTTATCAAATCATCAATAGTTTTCTTCAAAATTGCGATTGTATTGACGCTGTATATCAAAATCTGCAGAGATTTTCGATCATCTCAAATACTTTACACTTTGTACGATTGAGTTTTTCTCAAAAACTATATTAGATACGTAACTCAAACTTGTTACAGGCTTTAATTGTATTCCATCACACAGGAAAATGCTTGGTAGATGAAGTTTTTAATTGCAAAGCTTTGATTTCATACACAGATCAAAGCGGTTATACACTCGTAGAATTCGAAAGCTTTTCAAGGGAACACAGATTTAAACGGGAAAATTTTCTCAAAAATTTTTTATTAATTATCTCATAATTTCTGTTCAAATTAAAGGATCACGAAATTCAGCTCAATTTATCAAATCAATAGTTTTCTTCAAAATTGCGATTGTATTGACGCTGTATATCAAAATCTGCAGAGATTTTTCGATCATCTCAAATACTTTACACTTTGTACGATTGAGTTTTTCTCAAAAACTATATTAGATACGTAACTCAAACTTGTTACAGGCTTTAATTGTATTCCATCACACAGGAAAATGCTTGGTAGGAAGTTTTTAATTGCAAAGCTTTGATTTCACAACAGATCAAAGCGGTATATACTCGTAGAATTCGAAAGCTTTTCAAGGGTATCAATGATTTTAAACGGGAAAATTTTCTCGAAAAAAAAATTTTGATAATTAACTCAATCATGATTTCTGTTCAAAAGTTAAAGGATCACGAAATTCAGCTCAAGTTTATCAAATCATCAATAGTTTTCTTCAAAATTGCGATTGTATTGACGCTGTATATCAAAATCTGCAGAGATTTTCGATCATCTCAAATACTTTACACTTTGTACGATTGAGTTTTTCTCAAAAACTATATTAGATACGTAACTCAAACTTGTTACAGGCTTTAATTGTATTCCATCACACAGGAAAATGCTTGGTAGATGAAGTATTTTAATTGCAAAGCTTTGATTTCATACAACAGATCAAAGCGGTTATACACTCGTATAATTCGAAAGCTTTTCAAGGGTATCAATGATTTTAAACGGGAAAATTTTCTCAAAAAAAATTTTGATTAATTACTCAATCATGATTTCTGTTCAAAAGTTAAAGGATCACGAAATTCAGCTCAAGTTTATCAAATCATCAATAGTTTTCTTCAAAATTGCGATTGTATTGACGCTGTATATCAAAATCTGCAGAGATTTTCGATCAAATACTTTACACTTTGTACGATTGAGTTTTTCTCAAAAACTATATTAGATACGTAACTCAAACTTGTTACAGGCTTTAATTGTATTCCATCACACAGGAAAATGCTTGGTAGATGAAGTATTTTAATTGCAAAGCTTTGATTTCATACAACAGATCAAAGCGGTTATACACTCGTAGAATTCGAAAGCTTTTCAAGGGTACAAGATTTAAACGGAAAATTTTCTCAAAAAATTTTTTATTAATCTCACTTAATAATCTGTTCAGATTAAAGGATCACGAAATTCAGCTCAAATTTATCAAATCATCAATAGTTTTCTTCAAAATTGCGATTGTATTGACGCTGTATATCAAAATCTGCAGAGATTTTCGATCATCTCAAATACTTTACACTTTGTACGATTGAGTTTTTCTCAAAAACTATATTAGATACGTAACTCAAACTTGTACAGGCTTTAATTGTATTCCATCACACAGGAAAATGCTTGGTAGATGAAGTTTTTAATTGCAAAGCTTTGATTTACAACAGATCAAAGCGGCTTATACTCGTAGAATTCGAAAGCTTTTCAAGGGTATCAATGATTTTAAACGGGAAAATTTTCTCGAAAAAAAATTTTGATTAATTACTCAATCATGATTTCTGTTCAAAAGTTAAAGGATCACGAAATTCAGCTCAAGTTTATCAAATCATCAATAGTTTTCTTCAAAATTGCGATTGTATTGACGCTGTATATCAAAATCTGCAGAGATTTTTCGATCATCCAAATACTTTATCACTTTGTACGATTGGTTTTTCTCAAAAACTATATTAGATACGTAACTCAAACTTGTTACAGGCTTTAATTGTATTCCATCACACAGGAAAATGCTTGGTAGATGAAGTTTTTAATTGCAAAGCTTTGATTTCATACAACAGATCAAAGCGGTTATACATTTGTAGAAGTCGAAAGCTTTTCAAGGGCAACACAGAATTTAAACGGTAAAATTTTCTCAAAAATAGTTTTTTATTAATTATCTCACTTAATAATCCTGTTACATAGATTAAAAGGATCACGAAATTCAGCTCAATTTATCAAATCATCAATAGTTTTCTTCAAAATTGCGATTGTATTGACGCTGTATATCAAAATCTGCAGAGATTTTCGATCATCTCAAATACTTTACACTTTGTACGATTGAGTTTTTCTCAAAAACTATATTAGATACGTAACTCAAACTTGTTACAGGCTTTAATTGTATTCCATCACACAGGAAAATGCTTGGTAGATGAAGTATTTTAATTGCAAAGCTTTGATTTCATACAACAGATCAAAGCGGTTATACACTCGTAATTCGAAAGCTTTTCAAGGGTATCAATGATTTAAACGGGAAAATTTTCTCGAAAAAAAATTTTGATTAATTACTCAATCATGATTTCTGTTCAGAAAGTTAAAGGAATCACGAAATTCAGCTCAAGTTTATCAAATCATCAATAGTTTTCTTCAAAATTGCGATTGTATTGACGCTGTATATCAAAATCTGCAGAGATTTTCGATCATCTCAAATACTTTACACTTTGTACGATTGAGTTTTTCTCAAAAACTATATTAGATACGTAACTCAAACTTGTTACAGGCTTTAATTGTATTCCATCACACAGGAAAATGCTTGGTAGATGAAGTATTTTAATTGCAAAGCTTTGATTTCATACAACAGATCAAAGCGGTTATACATTTGTAATTCGAAAGCTTTTCAAGGGTACAATGATTTAAACGGAAAATTTTCTCAAAAAATTTTATTAATTACACTAATAATCTGTTCAAGATTAAAGGATCACGAAATTCAGCTCAATTTATCAAATCATCAATAGTTTTCTTCAAAATTGCGATTGTATTGACGCTGTATATCAAAATCTGCAGAGATTTTTCGATCATCTCAAAGACTTTACACTTTGTACGATTGAGTTTTTCTCAAAAACTATATTAGATACGTAACTCAAACTTGTTACAGGCTTTAATTGTATTCCATCACACAGGAAAATGCTTGGTAGATGAAGTATTTTAATTGCAAAGCTTTGATTTCATACAACAGATCAAAGCGGTTATACACTCGTATAATTCGAAAGCTTTTCAAGGGTATCAATGATTTAAACGGGAAAATTTTCTCGAAAAAAAATTTTGATTAATTACCTCAATCATGATTTCTGTTAAAGTTAAAGGAATCACGAAATTCAGCTCAAGTTTATCAAATCATCAATAGTTTTCTTCAAAATTGCGATTGTATTGACGCTGTATATCAAAATCTGCAGAGATTTTCGATCATCTCAAATACTTTACACTTTGTACGATTGAGTTTTTCTCAAAAACTATATTAGATACGTAACTCAAACTTGTTACAGGCTTTAATTGTATTCCATCACACAGGAAAATGCTTGGTAGATGAAGTATTTTAATTGCAAAGCTTTGATTTCATACAACAGATCAAAGCGGTTATACACTGTAGAATTCGAAAGCTTTTCAAGGGTATCAATGATTTAAACGGAAAATTTTCTCAAAAAATTTTTTATTAATTATCTCACTTAATGATCTGTTAAAGTTAAAGGATCACGAAATTCAGCTCAAATTTATCAAATCATCAATAGTTTTCTTCAAAATTGCGATTGTATTGACGCTGTATATCAAAATCTGCAGAGATTTTCGATCATCTCAAATACTTTACACTTTGTACGATTGAGTTTTTCTCAAAAACTATATTAGATACGTAACTCAAACTTGTTACAGGCTTTAATTGTATTCCATCACACAGGAAAATGCTTGGTAGATGAAGTATTTTAATTGCAAAGCTTTGATTTCATACAACAGATCAAAGCGGTTATACACTCGTATAATTCGAAAGCTTTTCAAGGGTATCAATGATTTAAACGGGAAAATTTTCTCGAAAAAAAATTTTGATTAATTACTCAATCATGATTTCTGTTCAAAGTTAAAGGATCACGAAATTCAGCTCAATTTATCAAATCATCAATAGTTTTCTTCAAAATTGCGATTGTATTGACGCTGTATATCAAAATCTGCAGAGATTTTTCGATCATCTCAAATACTTTACACTTTGTACGATTGAGTTTTTCTCAAAAACTATATTAGATACGTAACTCAAACTTGTTACAGGCTTTAATTGTATTCCATCACACAGGAAAATGCTTGGTAGATGAAGTATTTTAATTGCAAAGCTTTGATTTCATACAACAGATCAAAGCGGTTATACATTTGTAGAAGTCGAAAGCTTTTCAAGGGCAACACAGATTTAAACGGAAAATTTTCTCAAAAAATTTTATTAATTACTCTTAATAATCTGTTCATAGATTAAAGGATCACGAAATTCAGCTCAAATTTATCAAATCATCAATAGTTTTCTTCAAAATTGCGATTGTATTGACGCTGTATATCAAAATCTGCAGAGATTTTCGATCATCTCAAATACTTTACACTTTGTACGATTGAGTTTTTCTCAAAAACTATATTAGATACGTAACTCAAACTTGTTACAGGCTTTAATTGTATTCCATCACACAGGAAAATGCTTGGTAGATGAAGTATTTTAATTGCAAAGCTTTGATTTCATACAACAGATCAAAGCGGTTATACACTCGTATAATTCGAAAGCTTTTCAAGGGTATCAATGATTTAAACGGGAAAATTTTCTCGAAAAAAAAATTTTGATTAATTACCTCAATCATGATTTCTGTTCAAAAGTTAAAGGAATCACGAAATTCAGCTCAATTTATCAAATCATCAATAGTTTTCTTCAAAATTGCGATTGTATTGACGCTGTATATCAAAATCTGCAGAGATTTTCGATCATCTCAAATACTTTACACTTTGTACGATTGAGTTTTTCTCAAAAACTATATTAGATACGTAACTCAAACTTGTTACAGGCTTTAATTGTATTCCATCACACAGGAAAATGCTTGGTAGATGAAGTATTTTAATTGCAAAGCTTTGATTTCATACAACAGATCAAAGCGGTTATACACTCGTATAATTCGAAAGCTTTTCAAGGGTATCAATGATTTAAACGGGAAAATTTTCTCGAAAAAAAATTTTGATTAATTACCTCAATCATGATTTCTGTTCAAAAGTTAAAGGAATCACGAAATTCAGCTCAAGTTTATCAAATCATCAATAGTTTTCTTCAAAATTGCGATTGTATTGACGCTGTATATCAAAATCTGCAGAGATTTTCGATCATCTCAAATACTTTACACTTTGTACGATTGAGTTTTTCTCAAAAACTATATTAGATACGTAACTCAAACTTGTTACAGGCTTTAATTGTATTCCATCACACAGGAAAATGCTTGGTAGATGAAGTATTTTAATTGCAAAGCTTTGATTTCATACAACAGATCAAAGCGGTTATACACTCGTAGAATTCGAAAGCTTTTCAAGGGCAACACAGAATTTAAACGGAAAATTTTCTCAAAAAATTTTTTATTAATTATCTCACTTAATAATCTGTTCATAGATTAAAAGGATCACGAAATTCAGCTCAATTTATCAAATCATCAATAGTTTTCTTCAAAATTGCGATTGTATTGACGCTGTATATCAAAATCTGCAGAGATTTTCGATCATCTCAAATACTTTACACTTTGTACGATTGAGTTTTTCTCAAAAACTATATTAGATACGTAACTCAAACTTGTTACAGGCTTTAATTGTATTCCATCACACAGGAAAATGCTTGGTAGATGAAGTATTTTAATTGCAAAGCTTTGATTTCATACAACAGATCAAAGCGGTTATACACTCGTATAATTCGAAAGCTTTTCAAGGGTATCAATGATTTTAAACGGGAAAATTTTCTCGAAAAAAAATTTTGATTAATTACCTCAATCATGATTTCTGTTCAAAAGTTAAAGGAATCACGAAATTCAGCTCAATTTATCAAATCATCAATAGTTTTCTTCAAAATTGCGATTGTATTGACGCTGTATATCAAAATCTGCAGAGATTTTTCGATCATCTCAAATACTTTACACTTTGTACGATTGAGTTTTTCTCAAAAACTATATTAGATACGTAACTCAAACTTGTTACAGGCTTTAATTGTATTCCATCACACAGGAAAATGCTTGGTAGATGAAGTATTTTAATTGCAAAGCTTTGATTTCATACAACAGATCAAAGCGGTTATACACTCGTAGAAGTCGAAAGCTTTTCAAGGGTACACAGAATTTAAACGGAAAATTTTCTCAAAAAATTTTTTTAATTAATCTCACTTAATAATCTGTTCAAGTTAAAGGATCACGAAATTCAGCTCAAATTTATCAAATCATCAATAGTTTTCTTCAAAATTGCGATTGTATTGACGCTGTATATCAAAATCTGCAGAGATTTTCGATCATCTCAAATACTTTACACTTTGTACGATTGAGTTTTTCTCAAAAACTATATTAGATACGTAACTCAAACTTGTTACAGGCTTTAATTGTATTCCATCACACAGGAAAATGCTTGGTAGATGAAGTATTTTAATTGCAAAGCTTTGATTTCATACAACAGATCAAAGCGGTTATACACTCGTAGAATTCGAAAGCTTTTCAAGGGCAACACAGAATTTAAACGGAAAATTTTCTCAAAAAAATTTTTTATTAATTACTCACTTAATTTCTGTTCAAGTTAAAGGATCACGAAATTCAGCTCAATTTATCAAATCATCAATAGTTTTCTTCAAAATTGCGATTGTATTGACGCTGTATATCAAAATCTGCAGAGATTTTCGATCATCTCAAATACTTTACACTTTGTACGATTGAGTTTTTCTCAAAAACTATATTAGATACGTAACTCAAACTTGTTACAGGCTTTAATTGTATTCCATCACACAGGAAAATGCTTGGTAGATGAAGTATTTTAATTGCAAAGCTTTGATTTCATACAACAGATCAAAGCGGTTATACACTCGTATAATTCGAAAGCTTTTCAAGGGTATCAATGATTTAAACGGGAAAATTTTCTCGAAAAAAAATTTTGATTAATTACTCAATCATGATTTCTGTTCAAAGTTAAAGGAATCACGAAATTCAGCTCAATTTATCAAATCATCAATAGTTTTCTTCAAAATTGCGATTGTATTGACGCTGTATATCAAAATCTGCAGAGATTTTCGATCATCTCAAATACTTTACACTTTGTACGATTGAGTTTTTCTCAAAAACTATATTAGATACGTAACTCAAACTTGTTACAGGCTTTAATTGTATTCCATCACACAGGAAAATGCTTGGTAGATGAAGTATTTTAATTGCAAAGCTTTGATTTCATACAACAGATCAAAGCGGTTATACACTCGTATAATTCGAAAGCTTTTCAAGGGTATCAATGATTTAAACGGGAAAATTTTCTCGAAAAAAAATTTTGATTAATTACCTCAATCATGATTTCTGTTCAAAAGTTAAAGGAATCACGAAATTCAGCTCAATTTATCAAATCATCAATAGTTTTCTTCAAAATTGCGATTGTATTGACGCTGTATATCAAAATCTGCAGAGATTTTCGATCATCTCAAATACTTTACACTTTGTACGATTGAGTTTTTCTCAAAAACTATATTAGATACGTAACTCAAACTTGTTACAGGCTTTAATTGTATTCCATCACACAGGAAAATGCTTGGTAGATGAAGTATTTTAATTGCAAAGCTTTGATTTCATACAACAGATCAAAGCGGTTATACACTGTAGAATTCGAAAGCTTTTCAAGGGTACAAGATTTAAACGGAAAATTTTCTCAAAAAATTTTTGATTAATTACTCACTTAATAATCTGTTCAAGATTAAAGGATCACGAAATTCAGCTCAATTTATCAAATCATCAATAGTTTTCTTCAAAATTGCGATTGTATTGACGCTGTATATCAAAATCTGCAGAGATTTTCGATCATCTCAAATACTTTACACTTTGTACGATTGAGTTTTTCTCAAAAACTATATTAGATACGTAACTCAAACTTGTTACAGGCTTTAATTGTATTCCATCACACAGGAAAATGCTTGGTAGATGAAGTATTTTAATTGCAAAGCTTTGATTTCATACAACAGATCAAAGCGGTTATACACTCGTATAATTCGAAAGCTTTTCAAGGGTATCAATGATTTAAACGGGAAAATTTTCTCGAAAAAAAAATTTTGATTAATTACCTCAATCATGATTTCTGTTCAAAAGTTAAAGGAATCACGAAATTCAGCTCAATTTATCAAATCATCAATAGTTTTCTTCAAAATTGCGATTGTATTGACGCTGTATATCAAAATCTGCAGAGATTTTCGATCATCTCAAATACTTTACACTTTTACGATTGAGTTTTTCTCAAAAACTATATTAGATAGTAACTCAAACTTGTTACAGGCTTTAATTGTATTCCATCACACAGGAAAATGCTTGGTAGATGAAGTATTTTAATTGCAAAGCTTTGACTTCATACAACAGATCAAAGCGGTTATACACTCGTATAATTCGAAAGCTTTCAAGGGTATCAATGCTTTTAAAACGGGAAAATTTCTCGAAAAAAAAATTTTGATTAATTACCTCAATCATATTTCTGTTCAGAAAAGTTAAAGGAATCACGAAATTCAGCTCAAGTTTATCAAATCATCAATAGTTTTCTTCAAAATTGCGATTGTATTGACGCTGTATATCAAAATCTGCAGAGATGTTTTGATCATCTCAAATACTTTACACTTTGTACGATTGAGTTTTTCTCAAAAACTATATTAGATACGTAACTCAAACTTGTTACAGGCTTTTAATTGTATTCCATCACACAGGAAAATGCTTGGTAGATGAAGTATTTAATTGCAAAGCTTTGATTCATACAACAGATCAAAGCGGTTATACACTCGTATAATTCGAAAGCTTTTCAAGGGTATCAATGATTTTAAACGGGAAAATTTCTCGAAAAAAAATTTTGATTAATTACCTCAATCATGATTTCTGTTCAAAAAGTTAAAGGAATCACGAAATTCAGCTCAAGTTTATCAAATCATCAATAGTTTTCTTCAAAATTGCGATTGTATTGACGCTGTATATCAAAATCTGCAGAGATTTTTCGATCATCTCAAAGACTCTACACTTTGTACGATTGAGTTTTTCTCAAAAACTATATTAGATACGTAACTCAAACTTGTTACAGGTTTTAATTGTATTCCATCACACAGGAAAATGCTTGGTAGATGAAGTATTTTAATTGCAAAGCTTTGACTTCATACAACAGATCAAAGCGGTTATACACTCGTAATATTCGAAAGCTTTTCAAGGGTATCAATGCTTTTAAACGGGAAAATTTTCGAAAAAAAATTTTGATTAATTACCTCAATCATGATTTCTGTTCAGAAAGTTAAAGGAATCACGAAATTCAGCTCAAGTTTATCAAATCATCAATAGTTTTCTTCAAAATTGCGATTGTGTTGACGCTGTATATCAAAATCTGCAGAGATTTTTGATCATCTCAAAGACTTTACACTTTGTACGATTGAGTTTTTCTCAAAAACTATATTAGATACGTAACTCAAACTTGTTACAGGCTTTAATTGTATTCCATCACACAGGAAAATGCTTGGTAGATGAAGTATTTTAATTGCAAAGCTTTGATTTCATACAACAGATCAAAGCGGTTATACATTTGTAGAAGTCGAAAGCTTTTAAAGGGCAACACAGAATTTAAACGGTAAAATTTTCTCAAAAATAGTTTTTTTTAATTATCTCACTTAATATCCTGTTACATAGATTAAAAGGATCACGAAATTCAGCTCAAATTTATCAAATCATCAATAGTTTTCTTCAAAATTGCGATTGTATTGACGCTGTATATCAAAGCTGCAGAGATTTTTCAATCATCTCAAATACTTTACACTTTGTACGATTGAGTTTTTCTCAAAAACTATATTAGATACGTAACTCAAACTTGTTACAGGCTTTAATTGTATTCCATCACACAGGAAAATGCTTGGTAGATGAAGTATTTTAATTGCAAAGCTTTGACTTCATACAACAGATCAAAGCGGTTATACACTCGTATAATTCGAAAGCTTTTCAAGGGTATCAATGCTTTTAAACGGGAAAATTTCTCGAAAAAAAAATTTTGATTAATTACCTCAATCATGATTTCTGTTCAGAAAGTTAAAGGAATCACGAAATTCAGCTCAAGTTTATCAAATCATCAATAGTTCTTCAAAATTGCGATTGTGTTGACGCTGTATATCAAAATCTGCAGAGATTTTCGATCATCTCAAAGACTTTACACTTTGTACGATTGAGTTTTTCTCAAAAACTATATTAGATACGTAACTCAAACTTGTTACAGGCTTTAATTGTATTCCAACACACAGGAAAATGCTTGGTAGATGAAGTATTTTAATTGCAAAGCTTTGATTTCATACAACAGATCAAAGCGGTTATACATTTGTAGAAGTCGAAAGCTTTTAAAGGGCAACACAGAATTTAAACGGTAAAATTTTCTCAAAAATAGTTTTTTTATTAATTATCTCACTTAATAATCTGTTACATAGATTAAAGGATCACGAAATTCAGCTCAATTTATCAAATCATCAATAGTTTTCTTCAAAATTGCGATTGTATTGACGCTGTATATCAAAAGCTGCAGAGATTTTTCAATCATCTCAAATACTTTACACTTTGTACGATTGAGTTTTTCTCAAAAACTATATTAGATACGTAACTCAAACTTGTTACAGGCTTTAATTGTATTCCATCACACAGGAAAATGCTTGGTAGATGAAGTATTTTAATTGCAAAGCTTTGACTTCATACAACAGATCAAAGCGGTTATACACTCGTATAATTCGAAAGCTTTTCAAGGGTATCAATGCTTTTAAACGGGAAAATTTTCTCGAAAAAAAAATTTTGATTAATTACCTCAATCATGATTTCTGTTCAGAAAGTTAAAGGAATCACGAAATTCAGCTCAAGTTTATCAAATCATCAATAGTTTTCTTCAAAATTGCGATTGTATTGACGCTGTATATCAAAATCTGCAGAGATTTTTCATCATCTCAAAACTTTACACTTTGTACGATTGAGTTTTTCTCAAAAACTATATTAGATACGTAACTCAAACTTGTTACAGGCTTTAATTGTATTCCATCACACAGGAAAATGCTTGGTAGATGAAGTATTTTAATTGCAAAGCTTTGACTTCATACAACAGATCAAAGCGGTTATACACTCGTATAATTCGAAAGCTTTTCAAGGGTATCAATGCTTTTAAACGGGAAAATTTTCTCGAAAAAAAAATTTTGATTAATTACCTCAATCATGATTTCTGTTCAGAAAGTTAAAGAATCACGAAATTCAGCTCAAGTTTATCAAATCATCAATAGTTTTCTTCAAAATTGCGATTGTATTGACGCTGTATATCAAAATCTGCAGAGATTTTTCGATCATCTCAAAGACTTTACACTTTGTACGATTGAGTTTTTCTCAAAAACTATATTAGATACGTAACTCAAACTTGTTACAGGCTTTAATTGTATTCCATCACACAGGAAAATGCTTGGTAGATGAAGTATTTTAATTGCAAAGCTTTGACTTCATACAACAGATCAAAGCGGTTATACACTCGTATAATTCGAAAGCTTTTCAAGGGTATCAATGTTTTAAACGGGAAAATTTTCTCGAAAAAAAATTTTTATTAATTACCTCAATCTATGATTTCTGTTCAAAAGTTAAAGGAATCACGAAATTCAGCTCAAGTTTATCAAATCATCAATAGTTTTCTTCAAAATTGCGATTGTATTGACGCTGTATATCAAAATCTGCAGAGATTTTTCGATCATCTCAAAGACTTACACTTTGTACGATTGAGTTTTTCTCAAAACTATATAGATACGTAACTCAAACTTGTTACAGGCTTTAATTGTATTCCATCACACAGGAAAATGCTTGGTAGATGAAGTATTTTAATTGCAAAGCTTTGACTTCATACAACACAGATCAAAGCGGTTATACACTCGTATAATTCGAAAGCTTTTCAAGGGTATCAATGCTTTTAAACGGGAAAATTTTCTCGAAAAAAAAATTTTGATTAATTACCTCAATCATGATTTCTGTTCAGAAAGTTAAAGGAATCACGAAATTCAGCTCAAGTTTATCAAATCATCAATAGTTTTCTTCAAAATTGCGATTGTATGACGCTGTATATCAAAATCTGCAGAGATTTTTCGATCATCTCAAAGACTTTACACTTTGTACGATTGAGTTTTTCTCAAAAACTATATTAGATACGTAACTCAAACTTGTTACAGGCTTTAATTGTATTCCATCACACAGGAAAATGCTTGGTAGATGAAGTATTTTAATTGCAAAGCTTTGATTCATACAACAGATCAAAGCGGTTATACATTTGTAGAAGTCGAAAGCTTTTAAGGGCAACACAGAATTTAAAACGGTAAAATTTTCTCAAAAAAGTTTTTTATTAATTATCTCACTTATATTCTGTTACATAGATTAAAGGATCACGAAATTCAGCTCAATTTATCAAATCATCAATAGTTTTCTTCAAAATTGCGATTGTATTGACGCTGTATATCAAAATCTGCAGAGATTTTTCGATCATCTCAAAGACTTTACACTTTGTACGATTGAGTTTTTCTCAAAAACTATATTAGATACGTAACTCAAACTTGTTACAGGCTTTAATT